>ML058393.1:0-467789 GCA_003013855.2 Liriodendron chinense | reverse complement strand
CTACCCTCACAGTCGACCACCAGATCAACAGTGCAGATCACAATACACGTTTGATGTGTATGTTGATGACAGAACTGCATCGAATTTCTATGAGGTGTGCTTCATGATAGCATTCCTAGTTAAACATAAAGGAATAGAGTGAAAACAAGACAAATCGAACTATTCAATCTACAAAAACTTCTGGATTTGGTAATTATCACCCAAGAAAACATAAAAATTGAAACACGCACCTTATCCTTGACACTTCCAACATGTAACACGAGACCCCTTAGAGTCATTTCTCCTGTCATTGCTGTATCTGCTGCTCTTTCCCTTACCTACCAAATTAAAGAACATTTAAATAAATAAATTATGTAAAATCCAAATGTATGTTTTTATCGAAACATAAAATCCCAAATGTATATAACAATCATTTGAAAAAGAAGCCTGCATGGCACAACTACAGATCTCAGCTAAAGAATCTTTGAAAATTTCCATAGCTAAACAATCTCCCAAAAAATGATTCATTAAATGCTTGATTCAATTCTTTCTTGATTTTTGAACTCTCTAGACTAGTTTTCTTTCTTTCTTTTTTTTTCTTTTTTTTTTTCCGGTCAGAATTCGATAGGCAAAATCTGATTTCAGTTTGGACAGATCATTGGTTTCTGATTGAAATCAGAGTTATTTTCTGGAGTTATATGCATTCAGGAGGTTTGCTAATTCCACACATAGGGAGAGCGTCCCTGTCCATCCACATGCAGCCATACATGTCCATGGTGGAACACAAGTGCTTGATCAGATTTTTCCACCAGGTAGGCTACATTGTTTATATCTACTGGCCTCACAAGGGCCATTTCACACCTCAGGTGGGCCACAACACAGATATTTATTGGATTTTAATCAAGAAGTTAAAAGAGAGATACCAATTCAAATATATCACATCAGATGGGTAGAGATTCCATTCAAGAAATGTTTTAAACTACTTTAAACCTTCATTAGAATCAAAAGATCCAATAATATCAAGCATGCGTAGCATGTCTGATGCAGGACAGCCCTAAATATGATGCATGCTCATGAACACAATTATTCAGCGGAAATAAAAGCAATAATAATAATGAAATCTAGCATCAATCATCATAAACTAAGAAAATCATAAAGGAAACATGCAATAGGACGGGCCATCATCACAACCATGGAGTATGGGATTCAAGTAGCGTATAGGTTGGATCCGGCGAGGGATGGAACCTCCCGATCTTGCATGGTCATACCCAATCGATCAACGATGATCATTAGTCCGAAGAATTAGAAAGTTTCTCGGATTAGGGATTTAAGAATTTGAGGGTTTAGGGTTTAGATCGATTCTCAAGGTTTAGATCGTGGGGAATAAACAAAACAGAAGTTTAGAAGGATAATAATAGAAGATGAAATACCTGGAAGAAGTTGGAGGGGCACAAGAAGAATAGAGAAGAAGGAGATCAAGGAAGAAGAAGAAGCACCATGAGAGAGGGAAAGAGGAAGGAGGCAACCAAAGGTTTGCTCTTTTTCATAAATCAACAACTAATCAAAAAGGTTTAGGGCAACACCCTTATAAAATTTGAAATTAGCATAATTACCAAAATACCCCTACTAACAAAATTTAAAAAAAAAGACATTTGCATGAAAAAAACGTACCCACACTAACCCAAAACTCAAATAAGTAAAAAATACGTAAAATAAACTCAAATCTAAGATGTCCAATGCGCTCCCATGATGGTGTGATAAAAGTGGGCCACGACGAACCAACGGTTCGATCTCATCATCATCACGATCCAACGGTCCGATCATATCTCCTCCAAGCAACTAACACATGTCTTCCCAAGGTGGGGCTTGATGTCCGCATCATTCTCCTCGTTTGAAAAGAACTCGACTCCGACGAGTTAAAACTCTTGTGGCGCTCTAACAAATCCGGATCAACATTCTGCAACTCCACTTCAGTAAACCACGTAGATTCTGACGGTGGCTTGTTCTTCCATTTAACAATGTATCTTTGGAAACCTCCGTCTCTCGTAAACACTATCTCCTCATCCAAGATTTCCTCAATTTCTTCTTTATGGATATTAGGTGGAGGAAGGGGTGACAGGGGTTGTGAAATAAAATCAGAAAAGAGCCATAAGAGAGATGATGGATCAACGATGGGATGGTGGGAACGGACTAGATCTTCCACATTAAAAGTTGGGTTAATGCCCATTTCAGATGGAAGGTCGATCCGATACGCGTTGGACCCAATTTTCTGCACAATCTTGAATGGTCCAGCACTACGCTCTTGTAATTTATTAGCGGAACCTTGTGAGAACCGCTTAGGTCTTATCCTCACCATTACATAGTCTCCTTTCTGAAATTCTTGCAATCTACGATGAGAATCAGCTGAGATTTTAGAATCATCATTGCTCTTATTTATCCGCTGTCTAATATGTGTATGCAAATCATGAATATGGCGTGCGAATGCATTGGCTGACTTTGAAGACCTTTGGATGACAGACATGGGTGACACTAAAGGACACTCTGAAAAATCGACGAATTTGGAATAAACAATCCTATGGAAATAAACAATCCTATGACCTAGAACTTGGAAAACTGATACAAAAGGATACTTCTCATGGGTGACACATAATTTCTCATTAGAAGTATTATAAACGAGGATGATTTTCAGGTATCCCAACACTTGAGAACACACACTATTAATAACAAGTCTTGAGCAGATCTTGGCATCAGCCATTATGTCCAAAATGTCACCAAGATACGGAATAAGGACAATGGTCATCATATCCACCATGACGTGAATACGTCGCATGATGGCTTGACGCTTGATTGAAGCTTTGTGGGCGGTCAGGATATGCCCACATGTGTGACATATGCCATTGTTCTTGGAAGTGAAAAGAACAGGCATGACACACAGAACAAAACTCCAACTCAAACTTTCCTTATTGAATTCTTCCCCAAGAAGTTTATTAAATTGACACTGCATTTCTATATTTTCTGCGGGGTTCACCTGGTATGGAGGAAAGCTTGACAGGGCTAACCTAGGGACAAGATCGATTGTGTGTTGAATATCCCATATGGGTGAAAATTTATCCCATAAATCATCTGGTGGGATATCACAAGTCATGTGGGTGTCTACCATCATATCCTCACTAGTCTCCTTTTCAAATTCATTCGTGTGTATTATGGTACGAGACTTAGATTGGGACTCTGCATCACTTAAGTCACACATGACATCTAGAAGTAGTGCGGTCTCAATTTCTTCGACCTTTTCATCACTAGCACACACTTCGTCATCCTCAACGATGATGAGCGATGCCTCAATTTCTTCCATTTCCTCACTACTAACATTAGGCACGTACTCTTCCACTTCATAAACAACTTGATTGGATTCTTCCAACTGGCCATTCACTAAGGTATTATCTTGCTTCCAAGGAAATATAATTGGTGTTAAACACTCAAATTGTTCATAAGCCGAGATTTCCTTAATGATGGGTTGGACCACTTTACAAGGAGGGGACCATATTGGTTCTGTGTTTGGATGAGAAGGTGGGGCAACTCTCTTCTGACCCAAGGGCTTTTCACAATAAGAGATGGGAATATATTTTTCTTTCAAACGCTCTTTCATCTCGTCCCATTGTGAGATCGGGGCTCTCCCAACTTTATCAAGTCGTCGCTCCAAATCTGTCCAAAACGACTTGGCTTGACCCTCCAATTTCCACTTGGCAAACCTAACTCGACGATAATTTGACATATCATACCAATAAAAAAAATAGTCCAAGTCTTTAAGCCAATCAAGGAAGGTTTGTGGGTCCATGTGACCATTAAAGTTGGCCAAATCATCGGAGTTCGGCTTTCCGTTGGGTCTCGACGGCCACACGACAACACTTAATGGCCCTGAAGATCTCAAACGCCTATACTCCATTCACTACGGGAAGACTCTACGGACTGGATGACTCACAATATGAATGTGATGAATTTAGACCACATTGAACTGACACTAATTAATTCTAGATGATGCGACTCAAATCTGAAAATTTTCCAAATTAGGAAACTTTCTAAAATTGGAAACTTTCTAAATCTGGAAATTCTCCAAATTAGGAAACTTTCTAAAATTGGAAACTTTCTAAATCTGAAAATTTCCTAAAACAAACCTAAAAATCAAAACCCTAATTTGATAACTCGATCTAGACACAAACCATGCAAGCCTATTCTCTGATACCAAATTTGATGCAGGACAGCCCTAAATATGATGCATGCTCATGAACACAATTATTCAGCGGAAATAAAAGCAATAATAATAATGAAATCTAGCATCAATCATCATAAACTAAGAAAATCATAAAGGAAACATGCAATAGGACGGGCCATCATCACAACCATGGAGTATGGGATTCAAGTAACGTATAGGTTGGATCCGGCGAGGGATGGAACCTCCCGATCTTGCATGGTCATACCCAATTGATCAACGATGATCATTAGTCCGAAGAATTAGAAAGTTTCTCGGATTAGGGATTTAAGAATTTGAGGGTTTAGGGTTTAGATCGATTCTCAAGGTTTCGATCATGAGGAATAAACAAAACAGAAGTTTAGAAGGATAATAATAGAAGATGAAATACCTGGAAGAAGTTGGAGGGGCACAAGAAGAATAGAGAAGGAGATCAAGGAAGAAGAAGAAGCACCATGAGAGAGGGAAAGAGGAAGGAGGCAACCAAAGGTTTGCTCTTTTTCATAAATCAACAACTAATCAAAAAGGTTTAGGGCAACACCCTTATAAAATTTGAAATTAGCATAATTACCAAAATACCCCTACTAACAAAATTTAAAAAAAAAGACATTTGCATGAAAAAAACGTACCCACACTAACCCAAAACTCAAATAAGTAAAAAATGCGTAAAATAAACTCAAATCTAAGATGTCCAATGCGCTCCCATGATGGTGTGATGAAAGTGGGCCACGACGAACCAACGGTTCGATCACATCATCATCACGATCCAACGGTCCGATCAAATCTCCTCCAAGCAACTAACACATGTCTTCCCAAGGTGGGGCCTGATGTCCGCATCAATGTCTAATGAATTTTAAGAAAGAACAAACATCCATTTTAGTAAAAGATTACTATGGTGATTTTACAAGGGAAGAAGGGCAATGTTGTCATGTTTGAAAAAAATCCAAAGTCATCTCAGTCATTTACAACAAAAACAAAATTCAGGAAATCAGTTTCCAAAAATATAAATTTTTTTTATTGAGTCCCCCAACATCTTAGACTCTCATTTAATAGGGGAAGCAACCAAACCCCCCCCCCCGCTCTCTCTCTCTCTCCACCAAAAGCATTCAAACAACACCAAAGGTGGATTGATGGCTCCATAAAAAAATCACAAATGGGCTAGCAGCTCTTTTGTATTTCTTATCTTTTCACTGATGCTTCTTCCCACCAAACCAGGTAAAAAAAAAACCATTTAGCTTCAGTTTGTTGAGGTTTTTAATCTTGGACACCAAGGGAGGGTGTCCGTCGCCCGAAATTACCCAGGATGTGGCTTCTGGAATCTGGACACTATTAGATTTGAAGATCAGGGACTGTCGGACGCCTAATGGAGCTTGGTCAGGCGCTCGAAACTCCCTCGAACAGAACCAGTTACTCTCTAGACAGTTTTTTGTACTGTCGGTCGCTCAATGGGATCAGGTCGGTTGCTCGATGGGATCGGGTCAGGCGCCCGACAGTGCGTACGCAGTTTAGGTTGGTTGCGCAATTTTTGCGCAGATTTGTTTCCAATCTTGGTTTTATGTTATTTAAAGGGGTGTAATGCAAGATTAGGGTAACACGAGGAGTCATAGACGTGTTCAAGGGATTGAGAGAGTTCTAGGGTGAGAGAAAGAGCTTGAGTTTTTCTTGTGGGGCTTGGATCCAGTTAAGTTTTCTTCATCTCTTGTAACTTCTTATTTCAAAATGATCGCTTTGTGCCGTGGTTCTTTTTTTCGCAAGGGTTTTTCCACATAAAATTTGGATTGCCTTCTTGTGTGTGTTGATTTACTTGATTGTTGCTGTTGTGGCTTTGCCCTCGTTTGATTCTCGCTTCCGTAGGTTCTCCCAACATGTACAGTTTCTACAATGTTCCTTTCCGTTTTTGAAACATGCCACTCGTTCATTTAAATCACAGAGCCAACAATAAAAGTGATGGTACTGAGAAACAAATTCTAGAAAAATACTGCAGAGATTCCTGGTCATCAAATGAACATGAAACAGTGTCAGGCCTATCTAGATTACATAAGCTTTTATAATTCACTGGACCTACCTGACATGTATTTTTACCCAAACCTAAAATCACGCCTCGAAATGGCAATGTATCTTAAAACAGGTATCTCAACCATAACATTTGATGCAACGACCATATAATTGCAATAGACTTAGAGGCTATGCTGTGGTCCCTATTGATCTTAAACAAAAAGAGAAGCCCAAGCTTGACCGATACCCAAAATGGGCCAACACTTTGTCCCAAGAATGATTAAAATTTTGTCAAGCCGAAGCACAGCCCATTAAGCAATTTTTGCAACTAATATGATATGTAAACCAGTGTTTGCAGTATCAGTATCGCGTTACGTTTCGCACCCTTGGGATACAGATACATATTGCGTATCGGTGGGAAATATCGGTTGTATCGCGGAATGTATCGTACTTTTTGGGAAAAATGGGGAAACATTGGAAAATTGATTGAATTTTTCAATGAAACTTCAGGAATTGTTAAAATGGACCTCAATACACACATTTAAATCATAATATGTTAAAAAAAAGTCCACATAAAGGAGTTCCTTTGTAAAAGGATCCTAAGCTATGCGCTATCTGACTGAACTGATGCAACCATTGTATAAATTGATTCCATAACATATACAAATGTTACAAGACATTAATGTAAACACAATCAATACATTGACAAAGTCAAATAAGCAAGAGAGCTGAGAAATATACCTATGGATGCAACTGACTGCTGCTTAGATCCACATAGAGTTGCGCGGTGGCTCGTAATCATCGTCTCCATCTCGACGGGGTTGGGAATAGAACTGTTGCTGCACAAAACGACAGTATTGTGCCCAAGTCATAGTAGAATGGTACCAGTTAAGATACTCCCTAACATCACACTGGTACTCATCCTCTCCAAACTGAACTAATACGCCCATCCGTGAGTATTACGTAATCGTAACAGTCTGTGACTGATATGGAGCTGGGATGGGCATAAACGGTGCTCCAGAATATCCATATTGTTCGGCATATGTGTATTGTGGCCCATGACCTTGCCCATATGCAGAAGCGAACTCCTGACCGTAGTCGAAAAATGATGTGCCGTAGCTGCTGGAGTCGCTCACCGCATATCCACCAGGTCTGTATCTATACTGTGGCATGGAAGTTGAGCTCCCCTCCCCTGTCTGTGATCCATATCCATACTGTGGCATGGAACTCGAGCTCCCCTCCCTTGAATGTGATGTAGATCCAGAGTCACGACGTGCTCGATCTCTAGTACCACGTAGATACCCAACTTGTGCTTCAAAATGCTCTTCAAGGCGATGTAATTTGTGGCGAACCGTGTCACCCCAGGCCGCACTATATCCCCACCACACCTTTTTCGCATCTCAGCCAACAACCATGTGTGGTTGCAAATATAACCCGTGATGAGTCGTGCGTCTGTAATAGTCGTCTTTATAGCCGGCCTATCTCCAATCGCTTCTAACATTAGATCTACTGCACAAGATGTCCAGTACAAATTATACTTTTGTTCAAGATCCTTCCCTGCCTTCATAAAAGCGCTCCCATTGTCTGTCACAAATTGCACAATATTCTTTCTCCCAACATCATCTATCACTCTGTACATTAATTTGTAGATGTAGTTTGAATCTTTAATTTTGTCGCTTGCATCTACAGATTTAATGAAAACTTCCCTTCCCCTGTAGTACACCATAAAATTTATGATCGACATCTTCATCGGTCCAGTCCAACCGTCACACATGACGGTGCAGCCATACATCTCACATGACGGCTTGTACGAATCACCCATAAAACAAAGTATTCACAATAAGCATTCAAAATAGGACGATAATTAGTATAATAGAATAGTGTTTGTATATACTCGAGTGACTTGTTTGATCTGCGACATGGATTCTGGGTAATGATTGTGATTATGAAAAAGGAAGTTTTTTTTTTCTTTTAACTCCACATTTTTTTTTTTACACACGACCCGGCCGGAACCTGACCTAGCCTGAACCCGAACATAACCCGACCTGAACCCGGCCCGACCTAAAGCACCCAGAGGTGCTGCTGGTATGTTTCAAACCTAAGACCTGCTGGTTGACAAACGGGGACTCAACCAGCTGGGTTAACAGGTTGTTAACCCAAGAAGTGGTTAGGCACCCTTTTCGCCTGTGTAGAACATAGTCTCTACTTTGCTATGAAGTACGCTTTCAAAGGGAATTCAAGAAGCTTTAAGTAGAATATTAAGATTTACATATATAACAATAGCCTACCAACCTTAAATAAACTGAAATGAAAATGGAAATGGAAGGCTTTCTTCTAAAAGTATTAAAAGAAAAGAAGACTGAACTTTCAGTTACTCTCTTAAATCATGTTTCTGGTACAAAAGATCATTCGAAGAGGCAATTGCAGAGAATACTTACGCGACGTCAGAGCAGATCCTACTAATAGAAGTGCCAAAAAAAATTAAGAAAGTAAAGTTGGATCCTATATAAGCAGGAAAAGAAATCAATGTAAGACAAAAGATAATAAATCTAGATGACGATGTGGAAAAAACATAACACTAAATTTTCAGCTCTTCCTCCGACTCACAATTTTTTATACAGTAGATCCTCCGAAGAGACAACTGTAGATCATACTCCACTTGACATCAGGGTAGAGCCTATGATAGCAGTGCTCTAAGGCCAAGCAAATAAAGCTAATTAAAATAAAGAAAAAAAAAATCGGGGGAATGTACGGAATGGAATAGGGATTAATCATTGGCTAGATAATGGCTTTTGACTTCTTCCTTGAAGAGAAACAGAAGAGAAAAGGGACAGGAACATGTTGAAAAGGGTTGAAGAGAGACCCGAAAAAGGAAGCCTCAATTTCTCTACTTCTGTGTCTAGAAAAGAGACAGAGGTCTCTGGATTCTCTCCTATCTCTCCTCCTCGTCTTTCTGAGTGCGGGGTCCCAGGGGTTTTAGAGAGGGACAAATAGGGTATGCTGTGAAGTATAGCCAGGCTTGGCACAGAGCCAGCTTCCGTGAAACCGAAGCAAAGACGTATGGCGGTGGGGCTTGTGATTGGTCCAGCACAACAAAAGATCGCAATCGGCCAAAGGGTGGCCGGTTCTGATCAAAACCGGACAGGGATGGCGGGTTCTGTCAAAACTGATCTACGTGGGCCAATCTAGTCCGTTGGTTGCCTACCTGGTGTGTATTGAACCATGTAAATGATCTGACCGGAGGTCAATTGAAGTCAATAGCCGATATTTAACCGGGGTTTACAGTGGGGTTGTCTACAACCCCACATTGACATCCCGTGATCTGAGCCGTCCAACGTTATTTTCACACCCAGGAAAAGTATTCCTCTAAATTTCTATGTGATTAAATGGTTAGGTGATAGAGATATCACATTAGTAAGTCGATGTTAAAGATCATGTGCTCAAATCATTGTCAAGAGATCATGTGGCGCCTTCCATGTAGGCCACCACAAGCTGGCCACGTGGCCAGATGTGTGGGACCCATACGGTGTCCATGTGGGCTAACGTCCAGATGTGTGGGGCCCACACGCTGTCCATGTGGCAGCGTCGTAGGCCCCACTCATTGCCACATGGGCAGCCTTGTGTGGGTGATTGTCACTTCAACAGCGAGTCCCTCCACATGAGTTATGGTTTGGATTTTCATTAGGGGTTTTCCCCCGTATGTTGGGTGGATCCCACTTGTCTTATATAGAATCATCTTATTTTGATGCATGCAGAGAGTGTGAACAATGAAATCTCCACATGAATGATGTTGTGATCTCAGTGTTGGTAACTCCTAGCTTTTGGTAATGTATTTGAGATATGTGTGGGACCAGATCACATCATAAATTTTATGGATATAATGAAATCTGAAACTATGTAAAAGATAGCTATGATCTAGCATGCATATGAGACCACGCCGCCTCTCTTTTCATCTTTCCAGGATATTATTGGAATAGATCTGTGATTACATATTTAGGTGGGACTTGACTTTGATTTTAGATCGAATACATTAGATACATCTAAGATCTTAATGTACATCATATGGATCTAAAATCATAGATGGAGCCACAGGGATATAGGTTTGGGATCTAGTTTTCTTGCACCATCTGGTTGTAGTGAGACTTACCAGATCTTGGATCTTGGATGCGGGCCTATCACAATAACTTAATTTATACATGAAGATTTGATTACTTATGCCTAGGCCTGGCAACGGGTTGTGTTGAACTGTGTCGTGTTTATGTCATGTCAAAAATTTGCTCACCTAAACCCCGCCTGTTAACTAATAGGTTGAAATCTAGAAACCCAAACCCAATCGTTAATTTAACAGGTTACCCATAACCTGACCCGTTTAACCCGTTAGGCCAATCTACTCATCGGATGGCCACACCGTTGATGAGGACAACCGATAGTTTGACCCAACATACAACTATGGTCCACCTAATGGGCCCGTTCTATCACCAAAAATAATAGGATTCACTAGTGAGACGAGGAAGAATCACTTGTACATTGCAATATTGCATATGATGGAGTGTCAAGGTTCATAGGTGGGCCATGGTTTGGTGATCTAGACCATTATGTTAATGGGTTAAACAGTTTCGCGGGTGAAACACTGACCTTACCCGTTATGTTAACGGGTCTTAACGGGTCAACCCATTAGTGACCCGACATGATAAGGCTGGACCGAACACTGGTTTTTTTTGTGCGGGTTTCCGGTCGTGTGGAATTATGCCAAGCCTAGTGATGCCTCCATCCATGATGAAATTCTTCTGAACTACTTTCGACACCCTTGGACTATTGTTAGATCTGGATAGATCACAGGGTTTGAATACCGATCAATGGTGTAGAATGACCCTTAATTAGACCTGATGGCCCCACAAGGAGAAACAAGGAAAACCCAATCCATCTTATGGATCTGATTTGATTTAGTGCTAAGAAGTCTGTATGATTTTGGAATGTGGCCCACCACAAGATCAAGAGGAGTGAAAGTGGAACTGTGAAAAAATATGAAAATTTAGAGTTAATTTTTAGACATTGTGGCATGATGAGTAAGTGGACCTGCATTGTGTGGTCATGATCACCTTAGATCCTAATCCAGATCCAGTAGTTAAGTCCAAATCTTAAAAATATCATGCTGTAATATATTGTAATATTGCATGGTAGACAACCTTATGTTTTGTGTAGAGCCCCACTTGTATTAAAGTTTCCAGTCTAAGTGGGCCCCACCTACGGATTTTGATCTAAGGAGAAGATCAGATACTTGAACCTAAACTTGACTTAAAAGCTCTCTATAGACAGGATTTGACAATAATTAAGTGATGAGCCAGTGGGCCTCACCACTACAAAAAGCCTAACTAAAGGGGCCCCACTTCCCTCACTTTTTTTTTTTTTTTGAACATGGCCTGGCCCGAACCCAACCCAGCCTGAACCCGAACATAACTTGACCCAAACATGACCCGTTCCAACCGAAAGCACCCAGAAGTACTGTTGGTATGTCTCGAACGTGAGACCTGCTGGTTGACAAATAGGGACTCATGCTGGTTGACAAATAGGGACTCAACCAGCTGGGCAAACAGGCTGTGATCTTGGTGGATCTTGTTATCCGAGTTTAGTTTGTAATCTAAAACATAATACGACCATGATTTGGCCATGATCATCATGATCCCTGAACCGACCTTAGATCTAGACCATAAAAATTGAGAAAAAGAACATAAGGGACAATTGGGACCATTATAATTATAATCTGGCCCAATTCAACTGTTCATTAAGAGTTTAGACACTCATTTTTAGGGTCTCAGTTTAGACACTTAATCTAAGACTTTTCAATTCAAATTTGAGATGAATAATGAAATTTAATGGTCAGATCGGATGGATGTTAGCATCCAGCTTATTCAAAAGTAAAATCTTAACCCAAATATAAGTTTTAACTTTAATTAATGGTTAGGATTGCTGAGAAAAGTAAGAAATGGACTATTTGGGGAATAGATATAAGGATTAGGGTCCAGTTTAGCTAATTAATTATTAGATTGTTGATTTTTTATTGTTTGCTTATGATCTAAATGCATGAACCCTAAATTAGTGTATTACATTGATTTAGTTGTTTAATCTTAGTCATGACTCAAAAAAGAAACTTGTCCAAAGAAAGAAATCCAGAATTAGAATCTAGCTACCAGATCATGAAGGAGATTATCAAGAAGCCTAAGTAATCAAATATAGAGTAGACATGTTGAGTAAGTAGTCACTTACATGGATGGATTTTCTCATATGCATCTCTTGACATATCATGTGTACATTTGTTTATTAATTTTTTTTTTAAATTTATTGATATATGCCCAGTATACAACTACCTTAAGATTTGATGATTGATTATTGAGAACAAAAAACAACTCAAGGAGCGAGTTTCCCTTAAATTCTAAGGCAGAGTTCCTGTTGGAACTCGAGTTGGTACCAGTAGGGCCCCCTCCTTAGACCGAGGTCAAGGTTGGGGAAGAAGTTTGGCCAACTTTAAAATACGCCACTCATCGCCAGATTATATGGTCTCACATCATATGCGAGAAACCACGAGCCAGTCTTGTGTGTATACTCGTACATGTGATGGATTTGTATAAGGCTTGGTTGAATGTTGGGATTAGACGCCTCAAATCCCACGCATGGAGGCCACCGGCTGACCCGTCGATCGGCCGGTCACAGTGGAGATTACACAAGAAGTCGCTGGACTGTTTGTAGGCCATCCGGCCGGCCGGTAGTATCTTTGTTGGACTTGGTTTGATGCGCGGTTTGTTCCGCAAGGAGTTTCTAATTTCGGTTTTCTCCTATTTTAGGAGATGTAATCCGAGATTAGGGTTGCCGCCAATGGGCCAAGGGATTGAGAGAATTCTAGTACAAGAGAAAGAGCTTGGAGTTCTTTGGGATGAGGGAAAGGGCTGTGTTTGTCCTTCTCATGTAAGAATTAGCTTTGGGTAGCTTGGGATTTCTCTTGTGGGCTGTGATCCGGGTTGTGTTTCTTCTATCTCTTGTAACTTCTAATATCATAGTGGATTGGTGTCGCTTTGTGCTATGGTTTTTTACCGGTGAGGGATTTTTCCACGTAAAATTCAAATTGCTTTATGTGTGTGTCGATTTGTTTATGTGATTGCCATTGAGGTTTGTTCCTCGCTTACTTTGATTGCTTCTGCTACGGGGCTCCTAATCCCAACAAGTGGTATCAGAGCTAAAAGTTGGGAAGAAGGCAGAGAGAATTTAAGGCGATGCATCAATGATGTCTTCTAGCATGAGATTCGATGTGGAGAAGGATTCTGTGAAAGAAAAACATGAAAAGCGATCGGTATCTATGAAAGAAGTAGAGTAGAAGAAGGTGGATTGGTACGCCAATATCTCAATCAGGCTTATTAACTGCGATTGGGTTTGATCAGAAGCACTGTTCATAGTGGAGCTGCTGAATCAGTAGTGGGATCTACGATTGCTCGTGTGTGGAGTGTTCAAGGGCCACATGAGTGAGTAGGTGATGAAGGTGCAAGGATGAAGTCGATGAGGCATGTGAAGTGGTGGAGCTATGATGATGACGGAGTAGAAATTGAAGATGATGCGTGACAAGGTGTTGCATGAAGATTTGGGTCGTGGTGGAGTTTGTTGGGATTAGACACCTCAAATCCCATGCACGGAGGCCACCGACCGATCATAGTGGAGATTACATAGGAAGTCGCTGGACTGTTTTTAGGCCATCCGGCCGACCGGTAGTATCCTTGTTGGACTTGGTTTCTTGCGCGGTTTGTTGTCAAGAAGTTTCTAATTCCGATTTTCTCCTATTTAAGGAAATATAATCTGAGATTAGGGTTGCCGCTAATGGGCCAAGGGATTGAAAGAGTTCTAGTGCAAGAAAAAGAGCTAGGATGAATCTTGGAGTTCTCTGGGATGAGGGAAAGGGCTGTGTTTGTCCTTCTCATGTGAGAATTAGCTTTGAGTAGCTTGGGATTTCTCTTGTGGGCTGTGATCCGGGTTTTGTTTCTTCTATCTCTTGTAACTTTTGATATCATAATGGATTGGTGTCGCTTTGTGCCGTAGTTGTTTACTGGTGAGGGGTTTTTCCACATAAAATTTGAATTGCTTTTTGTGTGTGTCGATTTGCTTGAGTGATTGCCATTGAGGTTTGCTCTTCGCCTTCTTTGATTGCTTTCGCTGCGGGGCTCCTAACGCCAACATTGAATGCATGGGTGTTGGTAGGTCGAACGTTGTGCGCAACCATGGCATTGGTTATTCAATTTATAATTATACTATGACCGTCGTCATAATAAATTATTTGTTCATGCTTGTGTAACCTTGCTATGGAGCATGCATATAACTAGTCTAGCTCATATTGTTGATTGAAAAACCATTCAGGTACTAGAAAGGAATTGAAGACTCTATGAGCAGAATGATGAGTTCGAAAAGCATGCTCTTGGAGATTTGATGCTAGTTTTGAATGCTTATTATGAATACTTTGTTTTATGGGTGATTGGTTGTGGGTATGTATATTGACAAATTATTGTTTTATTATGATACTTTATTACTTGTATAATGGTTTGAATGCTTATGAGGATGGATTTAGATGTATCGCGTTATGAGAGATGTATTTGGATATGATGTATAATGTTGTGATGGATGTATTGTATCATTTTGATGGATTTGGATTGGAATGAATGTATATAAATTTAAATTGTAAGGAATGTGGATTTGATTGGAATGGATGTGAATTTGGATTGGAATGTATGTTTCTATTAGGTTTCGGGCTCAGCCAGACACCCTAAGGCACCAATAAATGGATATATTTTTAAAAAAAAAATCGTAAATTCAGTGGCTCTGGCCATCATTTTTTGTTGTTTTTAATAAAAACCGATGGAGGCCAACGAAATTTATCCCACCTAGGGAGGCTAGGACCGCCGTTTATAATAAACGGCGATGGTAAGCCATCGAATAATTAGTATTAAAACAATGACTCATAACTAAAACAACGGCTAAGAGCCGTCGTTTCCTATCCGTCGTTTTTTCTGAAAACTCGACTGCCTTGGTCGTTGAAAATGGAGAGGGCCAACTTGAATTTGACAGATTATTCAACGGTCTACAACTTTCGTTGAATATTATTCATCGAGCTTGGGCTGTCAAAAATGATTTTCGATGAAAAAAAATTCGGTATGCAAAAACGTTGCCAAGATCGGTTGAATTTAAAAGAAAAAAGAAAAAACGACGGCCATGGGTCATCGTTTTTAACCCTTTTTCACGTAGTGGGTTCTCTAGAGACTTCTTTGTGTAAATGTTCTTTAGCTTTGCGCAGGTATCATCCATCATCTTTTCCCTCACAACATTGTAGAGGACATCATCCGTCAAGCATAATTGGATAGAGATTTTGGCCTTTTTGTCGAGCTTGTTCCAATCATCTTTTTTCATAGATTCTGATTTCTTTTCAAGCGCTTCTTCGAGCCTTTGCTGAACTAGAAAGTATTCTATCTTCACCGTCCATAATTCAAAGTTATTTTTACCAGAATATTTCTCCACACTGTACTTCATGCTAAATGCCATGATGTTTTCCTAACATATGCTCTGATACCACTTATTGGAAAACTTCGTAGAAGTAAAAGGGGAATCAAACAAGAAACACAATCGCACAAGCAATGAGATAATACGAATTTACATGGAAAAAAACCACGGTATAAAGTGATCATTATGAATTCAGAAGTACAAGAGATGAACAACCCAACAAAGAAAAAACAAGAGAAAACTAAGTTATTTCTCATCAAAACTCTCTCTTCAAACCCTAATCACGTTTAGAAACATATTAGATACTCTATAACCCGATTATACCCATTTATATAAGCTACAACAAAAAATAGAAACAATTTACACAAACTGCGTAAACCACGATATTGTAACTAACATTAGGAGCCTGAAAATACCTTCGAGAGCCCGATGACAAGGGATTGATCACCCAATCATTGTCAAAAGTATCCAGAGAGTTTTGCCTAAAATCCTGAAGATTATTGGGTGCCCGAGCCTCTAGGTTCGGTCCCATAAACCTTCCTGAAATTGTCTAAAGACCAATCAAATATATTGGGGGGGGGGGACTTTTGGTCGCTCGACCAGTGCGGTTGGTCACCCGAAACCTCCTAAATGTCCAGATTGAAAGCTCTGTTTCAACACTAGCTTCCCGTCAATCTGCATCCCCTCCAAAGTCTTAGTCGGGGAATTAGATTGCGTCTTGAGTTACTCGGTACGCTCTCATCATACTAAGTAAACTCAGTTGGGCCCATTGTAAATGTATGAAGTTTATCTACACCATCCATTTGCTTTTCCAAATCATTTAAGGGTTGAAACCAAAATTGATGCATATCCAAAACTCAGGTGGACCATACCACAAGAAATAGTGGGTATAATGATTTTCACATTGAAACCTTTATAGGGCCTGCAGTTATGTTTATTTGTCATCCAATCTGTTCACAAGATCACAAAAACATTGATGAAGGAAAAAAAAATATCAGCTTGATCCAAAACTTCAGCAGCCCCCAAGAATTTTCAACGGTACAGGTTGAATTCACATTGTTTCCTGTGGTGTGGTCCACTTAAGCTTTTTATATGCTTCATTTTTTTTCTCAACGCCATAAAATTATCTATTAAAATGGATGAACGGAGTGGATGAAATACATAAATCACGGTGGACCCCGCAGAGTTTACTCAGCACGCTTAGCGTACTGAATTACTCACGCTTAGCGATCCGCTTCCCTTAGCCAGTACCAGAGTGGAGCCTATAGACCCACGCTTTAGTACCTGTGGGACCCAGGACCCACACTGGGCAGATTGGGTCAACGAGTGATCAGCCTTGAAGTTTGATGACTGAGCCCGAAAGTCGGTATTTCTGGCCGAGCCCATTCACATTCCTAATTGCATAAGGGTTGCAATAGGCGTGCCCATCAATTGATTGGGCCTGCTATTTTGTGACCGGTCATTACTCGTTCATTTGATAGGACTAAAAGATCTGTAGGCCCAGGTGATGGTGGGCCAGACAAGAAGACTAATAAGTTAGCCATGTTCCTTTCCAGATCTCAATGTTGGCTGCTCACATCCCCATCGCTCCTAGTGGTGTGGCCCACTACAGTTTTGGACTGGCCTGATTTTTGCCACTACAGTTTTGGACCAGCTGCTCATCGTTTATCACTTGCTCATTCTGCAACAACTCGAGATCTTCAATGTATGCTGCGACCCAAGTTCAAATGCAGAAATAGTACAATGAATGGAACCATGTGTCTCCTCTCAATGCTATTTTGAGGGAGCCATGGTCAATGTTCATGCACAAAGTATGGCCATAGGCCATTGACTTGTGCAATCCAACGTTAGCCATGGAGAGTTTTATTTTATTCAGTCTGCATTCAGCTGTACGTATGACTGTTGGGATTATGCGTGCAGAACAAGTATCTCACAACAGCCTGTATACAAAATCGACTAGAAAATGGACGGTTGTCTCAGCACGTGGGGCTCAAAAGCGTGACAGACGAAGGACACCTGAGCTGTACGTGTGCATGCACAACTGTATAGAAAATGTATTAAACTACGGTAGAGTCAGGGTTGTCAATGAGCAGGGCTCGGGCCTGAAAATCAGAATTTTGAATAGGGCTGGCTCGAGGGCCGGACCGAAACAGTTCAAAATCCGGGCCGAGACCTCCCCTAGGCCCGGCCCGTTGACAGCCAATGTAGACTGTGACTTTCCATACACATGCACACGTCCGCATGTCTGCTCATCAGGTGGGCCATGTGTGTACCCTGATAATAGATCTTTTAAACGTTTGTTCCAACCGTTCATTTTGCTATGGGGCGCGGATCAGCTAGTCCCACTGGGACTAGCATAAGGGGTGGTGGTTTCAAATCTCCGTGGACCCCACCATGATGTATGTGTTTTATCCACGCCGTCCATCCATTTTTCCATCTTATTATAAGGCACGAGTCCAAAAATGAGATATATCCAAAACTCAGGTGGACCACACCACATGAAAACAGTGGGGATTGAACATCCACCGTTGAAACCTTTTTGGGGGCCACAGAAGTTTGGTATCAAGTTGATATTTGTTTTTTCCCTTCATCTAGGTCTATGTGACATTATCAAGAGATTGGATGGCAAATAAATATTACAGTGGACCCTGGGAAGATTTTAATGGTGGACGTTCAATTCCCACTGTTTTCTTGTGGTGTGGTCCACCTGAGATTTGTATCTGTCAAGTTTTTGGGGTAGTGCCTTCAAATAAGACCTAAACATGGATGGACAGCGTGGATAAAACACATACATCATGGTGGGGCCCACGGAGATTTGAAACCACCCCTTATGCTAGTCCCAGTGGGACTAGCTGATCCGCGCCCTTCGCTATGTATCCACGTGGCCAACTGGATAGGTAGCCAGCTTGATTTTCGGACAGTGGCATGTCTGGTAGAGGGACGCCGATTAGCTACTGACAGGTTGAGTAGCGCATCTCGCTGAAGTGACGTCACCATGTACTGTGGGCCTCACATGATGTATGTGTTGTATTCACACCGTGCATCCATTTGGAGAGACCATTTGAGGGTATGACTCAAAGAATGAGGTAGATCCAAATCTCAAGTGGACCTCACCACATAAAACAGGGGGATAGTGACATCCATCGTTGAAAACTTCCTAAGCCCACCATGATGTTTATTTGAGATCTAACCTTTTTATATGTTCACACAGACATGGAGGAAGGGAAAACAAAAATATCAGCTTGATCGAAAACTTCTGCGGCCACTAAGAAGTTTTCAACGGTGGATGTCACTTCCCCACTGTTTTCTGTGGTGGGGTCCACTTAAGGTTTGGATCTGCCTCGTTCTTTGATTCATGCCTTAAAATGATCTCTCCCAACAAATGGACGGTTTAGATACAACACATACACTATGCTGAAGCCCACATAACATGATGATGTCACTTCAGTAGCTAAAATCGCTACTCAACCTGCCAGTAGATAATCCGCGTCCCTAGTAGAGCCCCACAATAGGAATGGTTAGGATATATCTCGACTTCAATATTGTGGAATATTATATGAATGGAAACATGAATTAGTAAAATACAAAATACAAAATATCCCTTTTAAAGAAAGAGAATTGTGTTTCTCATATGTTTGCAAACGAAAATGGGATTTTGGGCAATTCCGATTCCAAGGTTTTAGAAGATTAGAAATAAAGAATCTTCCTTTGTCTGACAAAGAAGATAGCATCTATCGCTTCCTGGAATTGGGCAAATGATATGCATTTTCCTCTGTCCTTTTCTTTTATCCCCACGAGATCTGACATTCCTGTTGAGAAATGCTAAGTGGGTCCGAATGAGTTTACTTTGTAAGTAGGGCTGTCCATGGACCGGATCTTGGTCCGGATCCACTCCGGATCCGATCTGATTTTACCGGATTCAGATCAACAATCCGGATCATCGGGTCGGATTTGGATCTTGTTAATCTGATCCGGATCCGGATCACCTTGGATCTGCTCTGATTAAGATCCGATCCGAATTTAAAATAAATTAAATAATATTATATATATTTTATATATATAAATACATATAAAAAAAACCAAATATATTTTATCTCAAGTGGACCACATTATTTACCATCCAACCTATTGAATAGTAGCCACATGTATTCGGATCGGCCAAATCTCAATCAGGTCGGTTTTCGGATCAAATGTTTAAAGATCCGTCGGATTTCGGGTCGGAGTCAGATCATCCAGATCACAAATCAGGTCGGATTCGGATCAGCCCTGATCTGCTCCAAATCCGATCCATTGAGAGCCCTATTTGTAAGTGGGGTCCTCTCATCACTAGCGGAGATAATGCACAACTTGTCAGAGCAAAGAGGTAAATCAAGTGATCCCACCTTGCAGGTGTGTGGTCCAGATGTTATTGGGAGCAGATTAGGTGCAGCCCGGCCGGCCTCACCCAAGATGGTGCTGCCCTTGCCATGGGGCCAACTTGATGAATTATATATCCATGCCATCCATCCGTTTTGACAAATCATTTTATGGCATGAACCCATAAATAAAGAAGACCAAGTCTCAGGTGGACAATACTATAGGAAACAATGGTGATTAAATGTCCTACCACTGAAAAACCTCCTAAGGCCTGCTGTAATGTTACCATATTGTTTTCTTTTCTTTTCTTTTTTTCTTTTTTTACATCTTGTTGATAATGTCACATGAACTTGAAAAAAAAAATCGGCTTGATCCGAAACTTTTGTGGCCCACTAATGATCATCACCACTGTTTCCTTAGGTATATATGGTCCACCCGAGAATTGGATATGCTTCATTTTTAGGCTCAAGGAAGAAATTTTAGTCATCTGCCCTGGGCCCTTTCGTTTCTAAAGATGAGCCATTATATATAGGCCCGCATAGAGAGAGCCGTGTGTGAGACATAGGTTCTCATCCTCTTCAAACATCTCTATGTCGCTTTCTAGCCTCCCCCCCCCCCCCCCCCCCCCCCCCCCCCCCCCCCCCCCCTTTCATCACATTACTGTCTTGCTATCCATCAGCATTAACACACTACTGTTTGGACAAGATATGGAAGGTCTAGATTAGTGGTGTAGACATGGCCACGTGACACTTGTGATATCTTTGGAGATAAGGGCTTGTGGCACGTATGATATCTTTGGAAATATACAAAAGACAACTCATCACTAAGCAAATCATCAAGGAATCGTGCTGCTCATGTGATTTGGAGATAAAGGCTTGTAACTGTTAAGGTTATGTCAATATAAAAGCACTTACGAGAGACTTGACGAGATAAGAACGCATTTGATAGAAAGTCAGGCACAATCAAATGGAGGTAACTTCTAGCTTATAGTTGGTAGTAGGTTAAGTTGACACACATATAGCAGTTATTCTCACAACTTCATCAACCAGTCTATAAATACAGAGGAGAATATGAAGAAAAGGATCCAGTATCAATCCAAAACACAATAACTCAACAATCAATCTAGTGCAACGCTATTTATCTAATCCTCCGGGACTTTTGACTTTCTCCACCACTCAGCGGTCATGGAACATACATCCTTGCCTTAAGCCAGACCGACTTAGTGATAGCCAGTAGTTATAATTTCCTTCCATTTGTGCCTATGTGTAGGATCTAAAGTAAGATTGTAGTCTTAAGAATCATCCACCCATGCTCATACGTTGGGTCGACAATAGCTTATACGTCTCTACATTATCTTTTCCTAGCTCATCAGTGTGTTGCTTAATGAAGCACCTCGCTGCTCTCAGCCAGGTCATTGATCCTGCTTTAGTGGTAAGTCTCACTTTTCCACATCCATCTTCAACTTATTTTCACTCAATCATCTAATTGTTGGACCTTCGAAAGTCCTTCGTTTTTTAGGGGAAAAAAAAAGAACTCAATGGAGGAAGTGCCCTAACCTCCACAAATCTTCTCATTAGTGCACTCGACAGTTGGTTGAATGGATGGTTGGTTTCTTGACCATTCAATCACGCACCGCTCTATCTCGACGTCAAGGGGTCAATGGCGTTCGGTTTGAATCGGACCATAAATTGGTTCTGGCACACTTGTAAATCTCACACATATACCACATGGACGAATTCTAGACCAACACCATTTTGACATATCCAATGGGACAAGTGTGCAATTGTTAATTGAGTGATTTAACAAAATGAGTCGCCGATCCACAAGAAATAGTAGTAACATCGACAAACAAGAACTTCATCAGGCTCGGGAAGCATTTCTGATGCAGGTCAATCCTAAAGTCCTGAAACCAGTACCTTCAGCTGTCCCATAGGTAGGGTCATCATCTCATGTTAACTTCCTATAACATGTAACTGGGCATTAGGCAACTCATGCGAGTTTACAATAATTGACCGAGTTGTCTAGGGCTCAGGTTGAAACTGTCAATCAAATTTTGGGATTTCTCAATGAGAAGTTTCTTGAAGTACGTCATTATAACATTGAGGTATACCACTTTAAAAAAGTGTTCCTCACAAACCATCGATTCCACCTCCATGCAACATTCGGTTGAATCAAGTTTATGTCACCCAAAACATACTGCCTCAGGCCAGTGTTAGAAGAAACAATCATAGTGGCCGACTAAATGGTCAAAATGAATATAAAGGGAATAATGGCATACCCCTTGGGGGTAGTTCATGTCAAATAATGAAACACTTGGAGGGGCATGGCCCTTTTGTGCAACCTCCTCAGATGGTTAACCAAAGACCCTAGGACCATAGCACAAATAGGTCAGGAAGAATGGGTTAACTTGATGAAGGAAGTTGTCGATCAATGGCATGGCCTACGAACTTATCAGCCAACATATCGTAAGCCTTATCGGAGTTGAATCGATTGACTCGTTGAGGTACCTAGAGGCTACAAAATACCAGATTTTATTCTGTTTGTGAAGAAACAAGCAAATCTATTATCGAACATATTGGTTGCTTTACATGCAATGTGGTGAGTTTTCGACTAATGAATAAGAAAAACTAAAATTAATGGTTCCCAAATTCATTAACCGATACTATTTTTTCATGGTATATAGGTTTACCGCCAAATTCAATACACAACTAGCAAGACATGGAAGAAATGTTTCATTCTCAGTTCTTTCCAATTGAACTTGAACTATTTTTAGCCGACTTATCTTGTCTAAGACGATTACTTGGTGAATCAAATGAATATTATATTGCTCAATTTAAGAGAGCAAGAAACAGATGCAGAGTTTTGATGCTAGAGGCTCAGTTCATCAAACTAACCATGAAAGGACTAGATATTGAACTTCGAAAGAAGTTCAAAAGAATAAATTTCAAATATCTAGTTGATGTATCCACTAGGGAGATCATATATGAATGGCTTTTACGTGAAGAAAGTGGATGAAAGAACTCAACTCCTAGAACATATTATAAGATAGTAATTGCCAAAATAAACTTTAAGAAACCATTTATTTGTAACAAAAACTAATAATGAATCTCTTACTCAACCCTGTGACTGCACATCTACCCAACTTGCACTACAACCCTGTCGAACACCGTCTAACTCCTTCACCGAATTGAGAATGGGTCGATATCCACTTGATAAGACGTTACATCAAGGTATTAAGATTTCAGAACCACTCAAACCCCACCCGGACCCACTTTGGCCTGCATTGGAGCCCCGTCGAACGCATGTCCAATTCCTTCACTAAACTTATGATGGGTGCATATCCACTTAAAAAGATGTTACATTAGGTATGAAACCTATGGACTCACTTAAACCTAACACCAACCCACACTAACAACACCAACCCACACTAACCAACACCGACCCACTTTGACTTGGACTACTGCCCCTTGGAATGCATGCCGAACACCTTCATTGACTTAAAATGGGTCAATATCCTCTTGAGAAGACGATACATTAGGTTACGAATATTCTGGACCCACTCAAACCCCACTTCGACTTACACCATCCACATCAACCCACTCCAACCCACAATTACCAACTCTAACCTGCATTGCACCTCCCTTAAACACACATCAAACTCCTTAAAGGAATTTAGAATGGGTCGATATCCTTTTGAGAAGATGTTACATTAGGTTACAAAGACTAAGCCTTGGTATTAATTCCCAAGTGGGCCGGGGTGTGGTGAGGTGTGTACTAACGTGTTAACCCAAAAAAAAGGTTACAAAGACTATGGACCCACTTAAACCCCACTTAAACCCACACCAACCCACTCTGATCCGCACTGCAGCCCCATCGAACTCCTTCACTGAAATTTGAATGCGTGCATATCCACTTAAAAAGATGTTAAATTAGGTTACAAAGACTATAGACACACTTAAACTCCACTTCTACCCACATCGATCCACATTGACCACTATAGCCCCATCAAATGCACATCCAACTCCTTCATTGAATTGAGAATGGGTTGATATCGACTTGAGGAGACATTACATTAGGGTACGATAGCTTTAGTCCCACTCAAACCCCACACTAACCGACTCAATACGACCTACACTGCAGCCCTTCGAATGCACATTGAATTCCTTTAAGGAATTTAGAATGGATAGATATCGACATGAGAAGACGTTACAATAGGTTATGAAGACTGTGGACCCACTCAAACCCCACTCTGACCCACACCATCTAATGTTGACCCACTCTAAACAACTTTGACTTGCATTGTAGCCCTTCAAACGCACATCAAACTCATTTAGAGAACTTAGAATGGGTTGAAATTCAATTAAAAAGATGTTACATTAGATTACGATAACTCAAAAACTCAAACCCCAATCTAACCCACACCAACCTACATTGCAGCCCATCGAATACACGTCGAACTCTTTCATTGAACTTTAAATGGGTGCACATGCACTTAGAAAGATGTTACATTAGGTTACAATGACTCTAAACACACTTAGCCCCACACCGACCTACATGACCCATATTGACTAAACATACACTACAACCCCATTGAACGCACATCCAACTCCTTTAGTGAACTGAGAATGGGTACGATGACTTCAAACCCACTCAAACCCTACACCGACTAACACAACCCACACTAACCCACTCTAATCTGCATAACAGTCCCTTTGAACACATGCCGAACTCTTTTACCAAATTTTGAATGGGTCAATATCCTCTTGAGAAGGCATTACCTTAGGTTATGAAGACTCTTAACACACTCAAACCCACACTGATCCACAATGACCGAGTATGACCAACTCCAACTTGAACTATAGCCCCTTCGAATGCACGTCAAACTCCTTCAAGGAACTTATAATGAGGAAAATTCACTTAGAAAGATGTTACATTATGTTACAATGACTCCAAACCCACTCAAACCCTACTCCAACCTACACCGACCCACACCAATCCACTCTAACTTGCACTACAGCCCCGTTGAACGCATGTTGAGATCCTTCACTATACTTCGAATGGGTACATATCCACCTAAAAAGATGTTACATAAAGTTATGAAAACTCCGGACACACTTTGACCCACACCAACACACTAACCCACATTAACCTGAGCTACATTGCAGCCCCATTGAACACACATCTAACTCCTTCACCAAATTGAGAATTCTCTTGTCATCCACTTGAGAAGGCATTAAATCAGGGTATAATGACTTTGGACCCACTTAAACCCCACATCGACCCACTTCGACTTTTACTGCATCCTCGTCAAATGACTTCGCTGAACTTTGGGTGGGTCGATTTCCACTTGAAAAGGCATTCCATTAGGGTATGAAGTATCTTGACTAACTCAAACCTCACTTTGTCGCACACTAGTCTACTCAAACCCACAACAACCCACTATGACTTGGACTGCAACCCCATTGAACATACGTCGAATAACTTCTTCAAGCTTAGGGTGGGTCGATATCCACCTGAAAAGACATTTTAATAAGGTACGAAGTCTCTAAACCTAATTATGCCCCACTCCGACCCATATCGACCCGCATCGTCCTACTCCGACTTGCAGTATAACTCCATTGAACTTACGTCGAACCCTTCTCTGAACTTAGGGTGGGTTAATATCCATTGGAAAAGACATTCCATTTTGGTACGAAGTCCTTCAAACCCCACTCCGACCGACACTGACCCATTTCAACCTACTCTGATTGAATTTGACCTACACTACAACCCAGTCGAGTGGACGTTAAACACCTTGAGGGAAAATCCACCATGTACTTCCATTTTGCAAGCTCATTTAAAGACATGCCACAAAAAATGAGGTAGTTCCAAAACTCAAGTAGGTCATGCAACTGAGAAAATTGGGAAAAGAAATACCTACCATTGAAACCTAGCTTCCTAGGCTTTACCTTGATGTTAATATGCCATCAAAATTGTTTATAAGGTCACTCCCACTGGGATGAAGTGAAGACATAAATGACTTAGCCTAATGCAAAACTTTTGTGGACATACGAATGTAGTGGTTGTTGAATCCCCACTATTCCATTCATGTGGCCTAATAGACTCTTGGATCCACCTTTTTTCTTATCGCATTTTCCAAAATGAGCTCAAAAAAGAAATGGATGGTGCTTCATGGGCCTCACTTAGCATCCTAGCGTAAGAACTTCCTAGACCGTGCTTCGTGGGCCTCAACATGATATATGTTTTATCCACTTCATCCATCCATTTTTCTAGATCATTTTAAGGCATGAGCCCAAAAAATGAGGCATACCCAAATGTCACGTGGACCACACCACAAAAATAGTGATGATTAAACGACAACCATTAAAAACTTTTTAGAGGCCACAAATGTTTTGGATCAAGCTGATATTTGTGCTTTCTCTTTATATATGTCTATCTAACCTAGTCAACAAGTTAGATGGAAAATAAACATTACAGTGGGCCTTAGGCAGTTTTTATTAGTGGGCATTCAATAGCCACTGTTTTCTTGCGGTGTGGACCACTTGAGATTTGGATCTATCTCAATTTAGGGCTCATATCGTAAAATGATCTGTAAAAATATATGGATACTATGGATTAAGCACATACATCATGGTAGAGCCTATGGAGCATTGTTCCGTAGCCTCCTCGCACTACAATAAATATACGATATAGTGGCGGATTATAGCGAAGAAAATTATTTTTCACCGTTGTAAGTTAACTTTTTGCAAAAACCGCCGCTGTATGTGAATTTATAGTGACATATACTAATATCCACCTCTAAAAAAGACTTTCTCGCTCCCACCATCCTTCCCGCCATATTTAACATCGACATTTAGCGACGGAAAAATAATCTGTTGCAATAAAAAAATAAATTCCATTGCTATAATGCTAATCATCTATGGCGGCAGAATATTAGTTCTACCGCTATATATTTCAAAATCCAACTAAATTCATTTCTGCCTGCCAAAATCATGAATTAATTTATAAAGGCGGATATATCCGCCGCTATATTAATCTATAGAGGCGAATATTATATTCCACTGCTATAGATATTCTCGCCTAACTTTATTTAACCTGTCATTCTGAACTGATCTATATTGTTGGATTATTGGTACTCCACAATAGGTTAAATGTTTCCATAATAATATCTAATGGTTGGATCAAGCTAATAATAAAATTTTGATGGCTAAATTAAGGTGATATAGAAATCTAACGGTTGAATTTTACCGATATTGAAAATTAATGGGTGAATTAAGTACATATTCAAATTGAATTTAACGGTTGTATTAAGATGATATGAAAATTTAATGGTCGGATTAGGCTGATAATCAAGCTGATATTGAAATCTAACGGTTGGATTTAACCCATTTTAAATTCTAATGGTTGGATTAACAATTAGATTAAAGCAAGCCAATATTGAAATTCAAGTTACGATCATAAGATCAGATTTATTAATAAAACCAGATAGATATATATCATATATTAACTTAAATAAATCCAACTAGATTGGGAATCCCACTGGCGCCAAGTTACAATCATAAGATCGGATTAGTTGAACAATCCTAGCCTCTTATTCATAAACATTTGTTTGTGGAAATAGGACCGTTGGATATTTTTCATTTTTAACCATCCAATAAATGTCCACTAACCTGATGGTCACATATATAAATAAGCTTAATTTTTTTGCATTGGCACATCCACACTGGATAACATAATTCAGATTGTTTAATTTAACTACATATATGCCACGTGTGCAATCTTTAAGTAATTTTTAAGTATATGCTTATCATTCATCACACTCGGCCAGAGTATTAAAGTCTTTTCTCATTCCAACGGGAGATGTGTATGGAAATCTAGCCTGGCTGACCGTTTTGATTGCATATGGGTGCTTGCATATGGGTGCCATGTGCAAGTGTTCAAAACCGTTGGCTGTTCAATAGGAGGAATTTATTTGGCGTGGATTCGGTACTACCCCACCGGAACATAGCTAGTGACTAACGGTCCTTGTAGGAACAATGTGGGACCACCTCGATGTACGTATTTTTTCCACACCGTCCATCCATTTTGACGGACCATTTTAGGGCATGAGCCACACCACAAGAAATAGTGGGGGATGGAATGCGTACTATTGAAAATCTCTTAAGGGGGATGGAATGCGTACTGTTGAAAATCCAAGGATCAAGTGGACCACATCACAAGAAACAGTGGGGCTGGGATGGAATGTCTTACTATTGAAAATCTCTTGTGGGCCATGGAAGTTTTTGGATTAAGCTGATATTTATGTTTTCCCTTCTTCATCCATGTCTGTCTGGCCTTATTAACAGCTAGGATGGCAAATAAATATCACGATGGGCCGTAGGAAGGTTTCAATGGTAGACTTCATTGCCAATATAATAGTTGGATTAACAATTGGATTATAAAGCAATTCAATATTGAAATCCAACGGTTAGATTAAGCTGATACTGAATTCTAACTAGTGGATCAACCTGATTATTAAATCCAATGGTTGGATTAACCCGATACTGAAATTCAATCATTGAATTAATCTAATAATGACATCCAACAGTTGAATTATATACATAATATATATTTAAGAAGAAAAAGGTACTATATGCACTCGACTTCGTGGGAAGTTCCCATTGTGATTTGTGATGGGCATCCACACCATCCATTTGATGGATCCCCTATCGGTTAAGGGACACCCCAAAAATCAATTAGATTTAGAACTCAAGTGTGCTATACCAATTGAAAAAGTATAAAATCATGCCTACAACATCCAAAAGCATGAACTTGGGCCCACCTGAGTTTTGGACACAGTTGAAACTTGGTGGGACCTCTTATTTAGGTGGGACATGCATAATAGATGGGCTGGATTTCTCAACCACTAATCAGTTAATCTTATAAACGATCATAAAGGTTTCAGTGGAGGATATTCACTCCTAGTTGTTGTCTATGGTGTGGCCCACCCAAGTCATTGATTAGCTTGAGTTTTAGGTTCATTGAATGCCCACTATAGCATGGTGCATCTAACTGATGGTGTAGATGCCCATCACACATCATTATATAATATATAATATATATTAGATATATATTTAATATGTATTTAATAGAATATAATATAATATTTAAATAATATATTATCATATTATATTATATTATAATACAATATATTTAAAAGGAAAATGGTACTATACGGTCAAGCGTATAGTAGCCTTCGATTAGGTTGACTCGTATTTTCCCCTCATTCGCTAGATGACAAAATAGAAAAATATACGATGGAGATTCTCTCACTCACGTTGAGAAGAAATTAGCTAAATTGGCTCTCCCCCCTTGAAGTATGCAGATTTCCTGTTAAACTCTTTCGAGAGAACTTCTCCCATGCTTGACTTCTTCGCATCTATCTCTACCGAAAGTAGAAGAAAGAGAGAAAAAAATAATAATAAAAAGATAGAAGATTGCAATGTGTGACCAGTGGTGTGTTGTCCACCATGGTATATGAGTTATATCCAAACCGTCCATCCATTTACCGAGATCATTTTAGGGAATGATCCCAAAGGCATGGCAGATCCAAAGCTCAAGTGGACCACAATAATAAAAATAAAAATAAAAAAAGCATTGGGATCAAACGCTGACCATTGAAAACTTATTGGGGGGCATAGAAGTTTTGTATCAAGCTGAATTTTTTTTCCCTTCATCCAGGTTTAGGTGACCTTTTCAACAGGTTGGATTGTAAATAAACATTATAGTGGGCCCACTAAATGTTTTAAAGTGGGCGTTAGTGTCCCATTGCTTTCTGTGGTGAGGCCCAGTTGACTTTTGGATTTGGATAATTTTTTGTCTTAAAACTTAAAACAAACTCTCCAAATGGATAGACGATGTGGATATAACATATAATGGGCCCACATAATTTTTTACATTAACTCCACTAAAGTCGGTGGTGCGGATACAAAAGGCATCTCAGAGAAGTGAAATTGGATTGCGTACTAGATTACTCAGTACGCTCTTATAGTATTGAGTAAACTCTGTTGGGCCTGCTGTGAATGTATGTGGTTTATCCACGCCATCCATATGTTTTCCTAGCTCATTTTAAGGATGATATTAAAATGGAAGCATATCCAAAGCTAAGTGGACCACGCCATAAGAAACAGTGGGAATAATGATTTCCACCGTTGAAACCTTCCTAAGGCCCACAATGATGTTTATTTGTCATCCAACATGTTCATAAGATTATAAAGAGTTGGGTGAATGGAAAACACAAATACTAGCTTGATCAATAACTTCTGTGGCCCTCAAGAATTTTTCACTGGTAGTCATTCAGGTCACACTTTTCCTATGATGTGGTTCACTTGAGATTCTGATATACTTCATTTTTGGGCTCCAAGTCTAAAATTATTTGTTAAGATGGATGGACGGACTGGATAAAATATATAAATTATGGTAGGTCCCACAGAGTTTACTTAATACGCTCACCACGCAATCCGCTTCCCAAAAAGGTTCCTGCGACCGGGCGCAGATTGGGTACTACTCTCACCAAGACCTAGCTAGAGACGGATGGTCCTGCCAGGGGCTTTTGGAGGCCCACTATTGCAACGATGAGCATCATTATCACCGCTGCTTCCTATCGTGTGGTCCACCTCTGTCTTGGATCTGCCTTAGTTTTGGGCTTATAGCTTATAATAATACCACAAAATGGATGAACGTTGTGGGTCAAACCACTACATCAAGGTGGCTCGAAGCTCCTGCCCATTCGCAGATGGAGCGAACGGGAGGGAGTAGGACGCAATCTGCGTCCGTAGGAGGGACGCAGGTTGGCTGGTGACGCAAACACCAGCGAGCAAGCTAGTTTCATCATGATCTATTTGTTTATCTACATCGTACATTCATCCATTTTTACAGTTCATTTTAAGGCATGAGACAAAAATTGTTTCCCATATAAATCCCAAGTGGACCACACCATAGGAAATAGTGGGGATTGAACATTTGCCATAGGAAAAATTTTGGAGACCATAAAAGTTTTGGATAAAGCTGATATTTGTGTTTTCCATTCATCCAGCTCTTTGTGATCTTATGAATAGATTGGATGACAAATACACATCAATGTGGTCCTAGGAAGGTTTCAATGAGACATCATTCTCCTCATTGCTTCCTATGGTGTGGTCCACTTGATCTTTGTATCTGCCTCATTTTTTGTCTCATGCCTTAAAATGATTTTTTTTTTTTTTGGGGGGGGGGGGGGGGGGGGTGATTTGGACCTTTTGAAATTCTTTTCGCCTACTTATATAATTTAACAAATTAAACTAAGTAAGCAAGAACACTTCGGCTTCCAAGCCTAAGTGGGTCCAATCACAAGACTAGCAAATGGTTTAAGCAATAAACAACCTAGTCTAAGAATGCATAGATAATCAAATGATATAACTAATCAAGCTCCTAATCTATGCAACCTATGTAGACTTATGAGAATGGATCAATGAGCTCAAGTCTATACTACCAGTGAAAGTACATCTTGTGTGTGGATGTGCCTATCTAGTGCCTAGCATACATTCCTATCAAGCATTTGTAATTAAACAATTAAACATGCAATTCTAAGATATCAATGTGCTCAATTCAATCACAAACACAAGCATGTATAGTGGTTCAACTTTGGGTCTACTCCACTCCCGGTTCAAGTACTCAACTCCTTTTAGCACACCGACATTCACTATCGGAGGTTTTAAATGAGGTTCACCTCTCAACCTTTACACGGAAGTTTTATCAGTTCACCTCTCAACCATAACCGGAGTTTTGCACAAAGGGCTAACTCTCAACCCGAACGGAGTTTTGGACATAGGCTAACTCTCGACCCGACGCACGTTCACTCCTGTGTCAGAGGCTCCCTCTTAGAGGCTTTGTTTAGGCCCTACTAATGGGCCAAAGAGTGTCAAACAACCCCTAGTCTTTAGGCCGACAAACAGGCCAAGGAACGGCCAACGTCCCTAGTTCGAGTTTGACTAACAAACTCTACACTCAACTCTCACAGGGAATTGAGTGGATGGACTCTCAATAAAGACAATCTTACTTGTCAAATGAGCCCCTTGTTCAGCATTGGTTCGGGTTGCTTTATCTCCGCTCTCCCGTGCTTCAATTAGCTTCCCTTGCTCCCACGACCGTGTTGCCGTTGCGTCGCCAATGCCTTAGCTACACTCGATCAATCACCTTGCTTGTGATGCCTTTGAGATGCCCAAGGTGATAGGAGGGTAGGTTTGAGAACTCTACAACTAATGTGAATGGATTGCCTAGAATTTCTCTCCTACAACGATCTCATCTTAGAGTTTTGGATAAGGATATGCCTATCAAGGAAGATCCAAACTCTAGAGATCAAGAGGGGATGAAGGTCATCTTCTTCATGAGTTTGGAATGCTCCAATCTTGTGTTAAAGCACAAGAAAAATGCCTTGCATAGGTTGGGAATGAGCCTCAAATGGTTTCCAACAATAGTGGCTTCACTCCTCTCAAAATTCCTCTGATTACCCCTCAATTCGAGCCAAGCCCTTCTATAAAAAGATGTGCAACGGATATAAAACGGGCAAAAAATGGCTAGTGCCGACTGGTTATGACCGGTCGGCCAGGGGTCCCCGACCGGTCTTGACCGATCAGCCATAGGCCAGAACAGGACAGAGGCTTGCTGTCTAAAGGGGAGGGTCTGCCCGACTGGTCAAGACCGGTCGGCCCAATGGCCTGCACACTACATAGACACTGGACTGTCTGTCCGATCGGTCTTGACATGTCGTGACCGGTCGGACAGGCTAGGGTTCAGCCTATTGATTTGCTGACCCATCTATTTCACAACCCAATTTCTATGGCCAAGGTATGGGTGATCTTTTGGGACACCTAGGGGCAATCTATGATGACTAAAGGTTTTCTAATGTGGTCAAGGTCATTAAAGAAGTTAAAGGGTTGGGTTTTGGTCAAGGTTAAGGCACATCAAGGTATCACTTTTACCTATTTCTTCTTCCTTGATGCAGCAGGGCCACTTGAGTCTTCGGTCTTCATCTTCATTAAGCTCAACCGACACTAGACTCACTGACCTAAGTAATTGACAAACAAGGTGCACTGCTATGCCACAGAAAAGTGTTAACAGGTGAGACCCCGGATCCACCGATATGACAACAATTTTTACTTTTACCAAGGAAATGTTTTCCTTGGTAAAAGTTATAATTTCCTGGGTAAACGTTTTTACTGACAAAAAGTTTTGTCGGGACTGTCATCGAAATAAGACCCTGGTGAAAAGTAATTACCAACGAAATTAAATATTTTGTCGATAAAAATCAACTAATTACCAAAGAAAGTTTTCGACCAATTACCAACGAAAAAATTTCTTAGAAACAGTAGTATTAACGCGTTATATTTCATCAACAAATATGTGTAATTTTGAAATGCATTCAAACATGACAATGTTTGGCTAGAACCTCTTAGTTAAGCTAAGAGGTGAAGCTTGTAGTTGACTTTGATGTTCAATTCGTTTATTCAAGTACCCTAACTTTGATTTTAGATTTTAAATTTCTAGTTTGAATATGTTGAGATTTTTAGATAATTATGAGAATGTGTGTACTTCGGACACATGTTGCTTATGAGTTTCTGAGAATTATCATGTTAGTTTGATGAGATTTGGATTGTGGTAACCCTGGAGCATACCATTATCTCTTGGTATGGCTGTAACTTCGAAGGCTACATGTTCATCTTCTCTATGCTTCATCACAACTAGAAGTTCTGATTTTCAAATTTAAGTTAGTTTATGTGTTTGAATGCAATATCTTCCGATTAGATGAGACATAGGACTTCAATTCCAATTGTGTGTGCTTGATGAATGAATTGGCGTCAGTCTACTACAAATGGATACTTGGTGCTCTAGTTATTCTTTTATTCTATGATTTTATCTTATTTACTTACTGTTTATGATTAGTTCTAGATCTCTAAATTCTTGAATTTCTTAAATCCAAGTTAGTAGAATAGTTAGAATTTATTTATCCAAAATCCCAAAGGATGATCTCAGTCTCATTGAGTTATTACTACATCGCAGCCTTATACTTGGGGCTGGCGAACACGAATCAGAGAGCCGACTAGGCCAACTAGAGGGCCGAGGAGGTGAACCAGAGGGTCGCCGACTTACAGACCTCTTTGGAGGCACAACTTCAGGTGATGTTGCAGTACATGGCCCGACGTTTGGGAGGTCCAGTCGACATGGAGGAGATACTACGAGCGAGTGGCATTGGTGGTCCTCCTCCTGATCATACTAACACTCCTTCGAATGATCATACTGACACTCCTCTGCACAATACTCCTCAAATTGATTTGCCATCCTGCCATTTTTTTTTCTTTTTTATAGATGTTGTATTAACATTTCGATTTTTTTTTATTTTATTTGATTATAGATTTTCGATGATGTGTTTTTTTTAAAATTTTCCCCACTTAGAGTTTTTAATTATATATTAATTGCGATTATTAAGTTTTTAAACAGGTTTTTTAGAGCTAACAAACAAAAATTACATGACAAAAAGTATATCATATAGTGGCGGAAAGAAATTAAGAGCCGCGTATATATTCGACGTTATATAAAATAAATCTTTTTTTACACCGGTGGATACATCCGCCGCTATGACAATTTAAAATTTTAATAGCAGCCACTATTTTCGCTGCTCTAAAACTTTACAACGACAAAAATTATCTGCCGCTGTAAATTATCTGCCGTTGTAGTTCTGTCAGCTTCGTACATCATTACAGTAGCGGATACATCCGTCGGTGGAAATAAATTTAACGACGGATTTAATCCACCGCCATAAGTCAGTTTACCGGCAAACATAACTGTTGTTAATATACCATTTAGCGGTGAAACTATCCGTCTCTAAAGAAACATATCGTCGCGGATTGTCTTATCTGTCATAACATTCCTCGCTGTTAAATCTACCGCTATATTTTATTATAGCGGCGGAATATTTCATCTGCTGCTAGTTACTGCAGCGGTCCGTTTATCTGTCACTGGATCTACACACCTAATGGTGTATTCTTGATCCGCCGCTGCACCACCGCTATCTCTATAGCAGTGGATATAGGACTTATAGCAGTGGATAAATCTGCTGCTATATATGCTAACTGTTGTTATGCGGCTACTAGCAAGGTGAGTAGGCAATCAGCGTCCTTTCTTGCCGAGTAAATTAATAATGTTTGGGCCCACTGTGAATGTATGTGGTTTATCCATGCAGTCCATCCGTTTTTTCAACTCATTTTAGGGTTGAACCCAAATTTGAAGCGTATCCAAATATCAAGTGGACCACACCACAGGAAACAGTTGGAATAATGATTTAACCATTGAAAGCTTCTTATGACCTACAGTGATGTTATTTGTCATCCAACCTGTTCATAAGATCACTACACATGAATGAAGGGAAAAAAAATATATATATGTATATCAGCTTCATCCAAAACTCCTGTGTGGCCTCTAATAATTTTTTAACACTAGTAGACGTTCAACGCACACTTTCATGTGCTATGGTCCACTTATGCTTTGGATATGCTTCATTTTTCACTCACGCCGTATGCTAAAATGGATTGACAGAGTGGATAAAATGCATAATCATGGTGGCCTCATAGATCGAGTTTACTCAGAACGCTTAGCTACCCAATCCGCTTCCTCCTTGAAAATGGTTCAGCCTTAATTGGACTCACCAAAGACGGTGCAACCCTTACATGGGGCCCACCTTGTTGTATTTATTCTCTATCCTTTACGTCCATCCATTTTTCTAGGTCATTTTAGGACATTATCCAAAAAAAATGAAATAGATCTAATTATAAGTTGCACCATGTTATAGGAAATAGTGGTGATTGACCATTAATGGTCCACAAAAGTTTTGGATCAAGCTGATTTTTGTTTTTTCCCTTCATCCGGGCTTATGTGACCTTCCCAACAGATTGGATGGGAAATAACGCTGGTAGGATGTTCAATAAACACTGTTTCATATGGTATGGTCCACCTGATAATTCGATCTGCTTCATTTTTAGGATAATACCCAAAAAGGATCTGAAAAAAACGGACGGACATCATGGATATACAATACATACGTCAAGGTGGCCCCACGAAAACGGTTGCACCATCTTTTGGCACCTTACTACCTACCATCCTGAGTCTCGACGGGACCACTGCGCATCAAGGTGGGCCCACGGTAAGAGCTCATCATTTCATTTCTTGATGATCTATTCTGTCCATTCGAATATAAATATTGTACTGTGATATGCGAAAAAAAAAAAAATGAGGCTAATCGAATAACCAAGTGGACCACACCGTCTAAATTCTGGTCTATAGTTCACCCACTGTTGAGACTTCCTAGGGCCCACCTACCACTCAGATCTGTCTCAGTTTTTGGTCCATTATATTAAAGGAGATGCAAAACTGATGGACTGCAGTGCCGATAGCCGAAGTTAATGAAGGTGGGCCCCATTGTCCATGGTTGTGTGATCTAGACCGTTGTACGGCCCAATCATATGATGTCAGCTTCTCTAGAATCTTCTGGATTGGATCGGCCTATTCCACAATAGATTTGGATTTGTCTATGGTGTGGTCCACCATAGATTTGGATCTTCCACCCTGTGCATCCGTTTTGCTGGCACAGGTTAATTAAGACATGAAACTAAAAATGAGGCAGATCCAAAACTCAAGTGGGCCACATGACAGGAAACAATGGGGATTGAATGCCCCACCGTTGAAACATTTGTGGGCCACAAAAGTTTTAGATTAGGTTAGTATTTTGTGTTTTCAGTTCATACCATTAGAAATGAACTTAAGAACGGTTCGGATGGCATATAAAAATGGCATGCATTTCCCTCCACGCAAATTGATAAATTCCTTGCGTGTACAGTTGAACTGGTAGATTCCCTGCGTGCACCTGAAATAGATAAATTCCTATCCGAGCACCACCGCTTCTTTCAAGAAGTGCTTTATATATATATATGTGCTAGCTGTCTTAGGACATCTCCATTCTCATTGAGTCTCCGACTGATTGCATAAGCCATCTTCCATCTTCTTCTTTTTACGAGCTCTCTATTCGTCCAGGTACGCTTCTTTCTACTTCTTTAGGATACAACGTCTCACCTTCAACTAGTTGTATATAAGAAAACCGCAGGCACGGCTTCAGTGGATCCTCACATATCCACCAAGGTGGGTAGGACCCCTGATTGTGGCGGGCTCACACCGTTCAACCATTTTTACAACTCATTTCAGTGCATGATCCAAAAAATGAAGCTGACCCAAATCTTAGGTGGACCACAACACAGAAAGCAGTCATGATTGAATCCACACCATTAAAAACTTCATATAGATTCCAACGGAATGGTTATTTTCCATCCAACCTATTGATAAGGTCACAAGGACCTAGATGAAGAGACCACACAAATATCATATTGATCCAAAGCTTTTGTGGCCCACAACACGTTTTTAATGGTCAATTACAACTGTTTCCTGTACTATGGTCTATATGAATTTGGATCTGCTTCATTTTTTGAGACATGCTCTAAAATGAGCTTTCAATATGGATGGACGGCGTGGATGCAGTCACATACATCACGGTGGCCCCAAAGTCAGGGGTCCCACCTTCCTCGTACCCGAAGCCTGTGTTTGAGGAATTCCAACCCGCGTAGAAGAGTTGTTCTACTGTGAAGACTGTATGCCTCTAAAATCAGCAAATCTGAGCTCTACACTGAAAACAACAATGGACAACCACTCATAAACCTTCAAATTCACGCCGTGGCCCAGACTGATGGTTGGATGTGGATGATTTTTGGGCCTTCTCATTTTTTACGGTGGGGAAAATCTTATGAATGGTTAAATGCAATAAACATATATACCACGGTAGCCCCACATGCAACTAGTTGCACGGTTTCTTCTTTGCAACTAGCTCAGGTGAGACTTAACCCAGTGCGGCTAGTTCTATTGTAGGCTCACAATAAGACTAGTTGCTTTGTTTACATGTGTCAATCCAAACATGGACAGCGGATTCATTTGAATCCCAGTGTTGGCGGGCTACCAAACAAAAAATCATGGCGATTATATGATCTTACAGCTTTGGATGCTCGAATTTTTCGTGATAACAGTCCATTTTATAATTCATAGATTGCCAAGGCAAAGTGTTTCTTTAGAAACATAAACAATCCTAGAAAGCTCACCTTTAGTAGATGCGTCAAGCTTACGATTGGACCAATTTTTTCTGCCCGATCTTGATCCTCCAACCTTGTATCCTTGCATCCGGTTTACACTTATCCGGGTGCATTTACGTGAACTAAGGAGTTGTTGTCATCTATCGACATTATGTACGAATGATGGACAAAATCCTACTTATAATTCAAGGATATCTTTTGCCCCATATCTTTCAACAACATGTCACTTGCCAAAAGAAAAATGGCTGAGATCCATACATTCCCAAGGCTACTTAGAATATACGAGGGTTATACCCCCTACATATTTATTCACAAATATACACATTTTATATAATTTGATAACCATGAACAAGATTGCAGAAACATACTTCTTATTTTATCAACTAAATTAATTCATCGAATACACTTATTATTTAAATAGATCAAATATTAATCATGTTCATAACTATGTCCTCCGATATTGGGACTTATTATAAATTCAAAACTTCTAATAAATGATAATTCAACTAATGTCTTGCTATGTAGCCTCATCTTCCACCATCTACTCCCACGAGCCTTCATAGTTGTCTCCTTGAGGCTCGGATTCCTGTGGATCGTCACCTGCATATTCTATATTGTTTTCCACAAAAAGAAACCGTCAAAGCGGTATAGTGAAGATCTTCTTCAAGGTTAGCATAATAATTACATGAAAACATAACAAAACAGACATAATGCTTATTTAATGCAATGTATGATATGCATGACCTAGCGTAGGATTCCTTGAAACAAGCTACCAGAGTTTCTGGGACACGCAAGCCCATCGTTTTGCCCGACCAAGTGAAAAGTGGGACGTTCATACCCCAAATCTTACGAGACAGTGTACAGGAGAAGTAAGACGCTCTAGCCTATTTTCAATTTCGTACACTCGCATGGAGCCAAGTGTATGGATGATATTAGTCCATCCTTTATTATTACAGGTTTGCATACAACCAATTAATATGCAACCAACCCTAGGCACCATCATACCATCCCCATGGTTCATCATCCACCGAAGTAGGCTTACCCAGCGCATCACTACCAAGGATGGCGGGTTGTACTACCAAAGTTCATGACAATACATATATATTCATAGCTTCATGAAAATCCATAAACAGATAAAAGAATAAAAGAAAAAAGATTTATTAATCACTTAATCGGGCGGTTTGATATCACCACCAAAATTCAGGGTGACCACTTAACCGGACAATCTAATAGCGTCGTCTCAAGTTAGGGCAACCTCTTAATCGGACAGTCCTGATATTCACCACCATAGATCAGAGTTCATCCATGATATTATAATAACATAATAAAAAAGATCTTCATTAGGCTATACAAATCAACTTTTAACATTACATGGAAGGGATGGTGGTTCCTTCAAAGGTGATTACACAACCCCATATGTGTACAATCATTCCATTATTTTGTCAAATTTTCATTTCCAATATACGACCACATCATCGAGTAATGGGCATAAGGTATTCTAAACCATTTACGTAACCATGTGAGAAGAAAAAAAATATTTGAGAATGATACACAACACACAATAACCAAGACATATAACCATTATAGTAAACTTAAAGAAGTCCCCACCTATTTGGCGTGTTTGGAGGGCGTATGGGTTTTTGGAGAATCGAAAAATCCACAAAGGCGCGTCTCTCTCTCTCTCTCTCTCTCTCTCTCTCTCTCTCTCTCTCCCTCTTTCTCTTTCCTTTTCTCTTTCTTTTCTTTCCTCTCTTGCTGAGATGAGATGGGCAACAACAATAGTGCTCTCTCTCTCTCTCTCTCTCTCTCTCTCTCTCTCTCTCTCTCTCTCTCTTTCTCTCTCACCAAAATGTGAATGGTTTTGGTTTCTTTGTTGTGGGATTTATAGAGTGGTGAGGAGATGTTTCTATATTGGAGGAAGAGGCCGCACACACATGCATATGGATGTGTAACGAAAGGTTTTAAAGTGAGTTTTGGGCCGATTTTGGGAAGTGCACACAAGATGGATAGCTGAGATATTTTGGAAGTTAGGTATATTGAGGATGGGCTATAAAATGACCATGATAGATCAGGGAGTGGGGTCCACATTTGGATGAATGGTCTCGGTGAAAAATAAGGAAGAAAGGGAGGTGAGAATGGTGTTTTTTGTACGGGGGGTTTATTTGATGATCAGACAACTCTAGATCGTTTAGATGGGTCCAAGGAAGCTTGTGGGGTCCACAAATTGAAGCTCTACGGAGGTTTAGTTGGTGGTTTGTGCTAGAGAAAGATTTGGGTGGTGGATTGCAAGAGAAATGGAAATCTCAGTTTTCAATGAGAAAGGACTTGCTGGTTATCTAGATGAGGTCCACTAGAGCCTAGTAAGAGAATCCCAGCCTCCCATGCATAGCGGATGGCCTAGATGAAGTTTCTAAGAAAGCTACGGTTTGATCGGGCCATTAGATCGGGGCGTATGGTGATTGGTTGGTGAAAATACTTCATGGGCAGGGGTTTATGATGATTACCCAGAGATTGGACGGTTCAGATTATCAATATGGGTCCCACATGGGATTTAACTAGAGAGGGCAGTAGTTATGCATAAGAGAAGAAACGGAAATTTTCATTTTTTTTCTCTTTAATCATGGAAGGATCGGTCAAACGTGGTTGACCATGTACTTATTATGCACTCAATGCACATTGGGTCCCACCATGATGCTCATGAGAAATTCATCCCATCCATCATGTAGGCAGGATATTTTAGGGTCCCCCTCCAAAAATGAGGCAGATCCGAGTTCAAGTGGCCCGCCTACAACCCGATTTTTTATTGGGGCACTTCTACAATGATCGGAGGGCTGAAATTCGACATGTATGATTCAAATCTGTTCAATAGCTTATATGCAAAATCTTGCGAGAAATTGAGCGTGGGAAACTAGCGTACTTAAAAATGTGGGTTTAACTTAAGTTTAACTAATGACATTTTCATAATTATTACAAAATATCATATATTTTTTTCAAAATCTAAGTCATATATCTTACTCCAGGAGTTATTTTAGACAACTTTAATAAAGGGGTCCACCTAGAAATACATATAGTTACTACGTTGTTTACAACAAAAGGTAAAATTCATATAAATTCAATTTTAATTAAAAAATTATATAAAAGAAATACTAAGTAAAAAATCGAGGCGTTACAAAACACTATAATGAAAGACACATAGCGCTCACATGAGTGGCACATATGGTTGAAGCAATGTGCTCGACAAGCTTATGACTTGCCAAGATGGAAATTCTATTACAATCTGGATACACTCGGTAAGGCTGTGTTGCACAATCATGCCTAAATGGGTAACTTCTTAGAAAGATGATTGATGCTTTTAAGGCAATTATGAAGTTTCAAGAAGCTGATTTCTATCAAACGAAAGGAAATCAAAGGATGCGATGAGGAATCTGATTCCAGATAGGATATAGATTGAACATGTAACCTTCAAAGATCTTTGTAGCCAGGCTGGTAAGGAGATCCTATACAGATCATCGTCCTCCCAAGTCTATATAAAGAGTACTTGATGAAGAGCTGAAGGCCCTCACTAAATACAATATCTCTACACAACATGTTGCTTATCTTAGGATTTAGATTCCATACTTTTGTCTAGGCGCCCCATTACAGAATGTTCAGAGTTTAGGATAGTTTAGATCGTTGTTGTCAAACATCATCACTGCAGTACGCATAGGAGTAGTATAAATATCCATGAACTACTGTCATCGGATCCGCAATTAATCGAGTCCTTACTTGGAAGATCACAACTAGACCACATCATGTTAACCATACTCCTCAATCCTTTATCCATTCAAGCGATCGCAAGTATTTATTTTTTATTTATTTTATAATTACGCTGATTGTGTTGGGCTTGATCAATTATAAATAAATAAAATCTGTGATTCTGCCTTTAAATTTAATTATTCCCATCCATTACTGCATTATTGAGAAACCTAATGCCTATGATCACTGTTGAAACAAAAGTCATTAGCTCATGAAAAAAAGAATTATTCAAAAGGATTAACTCTCCCCTTCTAAATTGCTTGATCGTTGCAAGATTGATGATGGATAGTCTAGTCAACCTTCACAGGTCTGATCCTACAACCAATTTGGCACATGGGGTTATAAGCATTCAATCAAACTCAAGTCGAGTATGACTCTGGCACGCCCGCACTATCCTAATCACACTCATTTAACCGCGTATGGGTCGTTCATTAATATATGTGGCCTTGTGTTTGATTGAATAATAACATTTTTTGGCATGCCCAGTGGGACATTGTGTGATCCTTAGCATTTCTCAATAGAGTAAGATGATAGGTAGAGTAAGAAAGGTTAATTCTCTCCCTAATGTTATAGAGGAACCACAAGACGAAGAAGAGTAGTTAAATGTCGTCAACATGGCGTGGGTGCAAGATCCTCTTCACAACGACAACCCCTTGGAGATGTCATGAATTATATCCTCGACTTGTAAGGAGATATCCAACAGATCGCAGAGGGAAACAAGGCCTAAGTAAAGTCATTCATTAGAGAGTTCAAGACTTTCTTTGAATGACTTTTAACATCTGTGAATGTTCAACATGCCAACAATTTCCTTGTGAAACAAGAGGCAGACGACCAACTAAACCCCCTACAAGATTTAGCCAAACTGACCCTAAAGTTGACCGATACCACCCTCGCCAATGGCATGCAAGGATGAACAACCAATCAGAATTCACCGACCTCTACAATTTACATATACCCAGGGGCCAATTCTATGTAGCCATTGATAATCTCGAGGGGGTGCCTTCACGTAGATGTCGTAGAATTATTACCCAATTGTCGAGAACCTCGAGGGGCAACATCCAATGGCACTGACCATTCCTAAAGGTTACCAGAGGGTTGAGATATCTGGTGGGGGTAACCCCCATCCCATTGTCTCTGGCATCTGTCAATCATGCGCTACAAAGGCAATATCATATGCAACCACTCGACCGAGAAGACGTCATAGGGCTCATCCAAGAATATGACTCCAAGCCGAATGGATGACAAGTTGCCCGACCCATCTACAGGAAACCTTATCCTAGATGGGTATATCAATACTTTGAATGTCCCACAAAATTCAGGTTACCTAAGTTTATCCTATTCTTCGAGGATGAAATATCCATAGTCGAGCACATTGGTTGATTCTCTATACAATGCGGTGAGGTTTCGACTCATGATTTCTTAAAATTGAGGTTGTTCGGTAACTCCTTGATGAGAGTGGCCTTTAATTGCTTCATAAACATCCCTACAAACTTGATTAAGACCAAGCTCGAGATGGATGAGAGGTTTCACATGCAATTCCATCGAACAAAGCTCGAGGTGTCTTTGCTTGATTTATCTAGACTTCGCCAACTACCTGGTGAATCAGCCGAGCAGTTCATTGCCCAGTTTAAGGGCACAAAAAACTGGTGGCCCGTGATTCTTTCTAATATCGACTTCACCAAACTTGCATTAAAAGGCATAGACTTTGAGCATTGCAAGAAGTTTGAAGGCGTGCACTTTGGTCACCTATTCGAGTTATCGACCAGGGCCATTTGCTACGAACGAATACTCTATGAGGAGAATCATCGGATAAATTCATCATAGGGTAAATTCTACTGTGACCCTAATTACATGTTGGTCATTATGAAGATAGTTCTTAAACAGTCATGTGAAGGCCAAGGTGCTAACTATGAGTTAATCGCCGCAGAGGTAGTAGGCAAACGGTTGTATATATGAATGTCCAACCTTAAAACACTTTGAAGTTCAAATATCCGCAGGCATGAACCCTTCAAAGGGTATCCCTGAGTCCTCAAGAGGCAACACTTTTTTAACATTTCTAAGATTGACAAGATCTTCGACCTCCTCTTAGAGCTCGAATTTATCAAACTTCCTTTTTTCTAGAAGATTTTTTCGGCTGATGAACAGAGAAAATTGGGACTCACACTTGGATACGCACTCATGTGCCTACATGACCAAACAACTTTTCGAAGTATTACATGCAGTAAGTATTAAGAGTAAAATTAACAAGGGAATGGGATGTTATCAATGATATGGACTGCCTAACTTAGTAATTGTAAAATATTTTCATTAGGGAGCAAGTGATGGAGGAGATGGGCTCGATTACCAATCAGGACAGGAGGGCATTGCCACATATCAACATGCTACAGTATAGATTGGGTGGATGAGGCACATTAAATAAATAAATATAGATACATACATACATATATAATATTATATATATAGATACATACATATATATAATATTGTGTGTGTGTGTGTGTGTGTGTGTGTGTGTGTGTGTGTGTGTGTGTGTGTGTGTTTGTGTGTATTGGTAGAGCAATACAAGAAAACAACCATTTATATAAGAGGTGATTTGATATTATAGTAGCCTTAGGTGGTGCAGAATATATAACTGATCAGGATTCTCAACAATATTATGCCAAGCCAAATAGGGGAATTGTTTTTAGGCTATGAATGGCTCAAGTATGTTGTGATTTCTTATCTAATCATAATCAGGTTATTTTTCTTCTATTTTTAAACTTGTAAAGGCTTTAATTCATATTATAACTTCTCATTTAGCCATATGGATCTTTTTTTTTCTTCTTACACATTGGGAGAAACTTCCAAGTATTAATAGATTTCATTCATACACGCCGACCCATTCTCATGCTTATTATCCACATTATCCAAATAGGCACACGTGCTCACATCTCCCACTTCACTGTTACAATTAATAATCACTAATAGGAAATAAAGTCTGTTCCCACTAATATGTGAATTTACCTTTTACAGCCATATCATCCATCATAAAATTATCTGTTTATTTATTTATTTATTTTAAATCAAGCATTTCATTCAACCAAAAACAAGGGGGACTGTGCACTTCTCTCACCCATTCGGGCTACACCAGGACAAAAACCCTGAAGCAGCCTATTGTTGGGTGCGTTTCACACAAACCTTCGAATCTCGCCCCCCAATATACTAGAATTATGGACTATGTTAATGCAATGATCAAGAATAAACAAACAACCACACGGCACAAGGAGTTTTTATGTGGAAAACCCTCAAAAGAGGTAAAAACCACGGGACCTAGTCCAGATCAACAATCCACTATCTCAGGGAACTGTTACAACTGATCACAAGCACACACCGCTTGGATCAAAACTTCTTCACCCACTTGGGATGGATAAACAACAAGAGAATAACAAAGGAGAGGAGCGGTCTCACCGATTTCGAGGACGTAGAAGTGCTGAGACGACGGTTGCGCAGAAGAATCCCTCTTCAAGCAACTTCTCCCTTTTACAAGCTTCCTCTTTCTCTCTCTTCTCTTTCTCTCTTCCTCTTTTTCTCTCTTTCTCACCTTGGACGTGTGTACAACACAATGAGATGCCCTAATCCCGTTTTAGAACTCTTAAGTACAAAGAACGGAAGAATCAGAGCTAAAATAGGAAACCGCGTCTAAGCAGTTCGCGTCAGGTCGGGCGCCCGGTCACCAGACCGTCGGGCGCCCGGCCAGGCCCAAAACAGTCTAACGAGAAACACATTGGAACTAACCAATTTCAGGCCCGGTCACTTTGACCATCGGGCGCCCGGCTGAAGCTAAAACCTTCCAGCAGTAAAACTGCCTTTCTGATGAATTTCGGTCGCCCGGCTACTAAATGGCCCGGGTGCCTGACCACTCCCAGTTTCACCTTCTCCCCTCTGACAGTTGAGGAGGAAAACTCCATCAAATCTCCCCCTTTCCGACTCAGGAGAAATTTGCCCTCTTCAAGCCAGCCAGGTTTCTGCAAACCTCAAACTTGCCCTTGAGCAAAGCCTTGGTCATCATGTCTGACCCATTATCGTCCGTATGGACCTTCTCAAGCTGTAACACCTTCTGTTCCAAAGTATCCTTGATCCAGTGATACCGAATCTCTATGTGCTTCGACTTGGAATGCTGACTTGGATTCTTGCTCAAGTGTATAGCACTTTGGCTATCGCAATAGACCACATGCTCCTCCTGCTTCAGGCTAAGTTCCTGTAGGAACCTCTTCATCCAAAGCATCTCTTTACATGCTTCTATGACCGCAATGTACTCGGCCTCTATCGTCACAATGCTACGACCTTCTGTAGCTTGCTCTGCCAAGAGACCGCTCCCCCTGCAAACGTGAACATGAATCCCGATGTAGACTTCCTGGAGTCTATGTCACCTGCCATATCTGCATCTGTGTAGCCTTCTAACACAGGTTTTCCGTCACCATAGCATAGGCTCACCCTGGATGAGCCTCTCAGATACCGCAGTATCCACTTCACTGCTGCCCAATGTTCTTTGCCAGGATTGGCAAGATACCAGCTGATAACCCCAATCGCATATGCTATGTCTGGGCGCGTACACACCATAGCATACATCAAACTTCCTACCGCTGACGCGTAGGGTATCTTCCGCATCTCTTCCACTTCCTTCTTCGTCTTGGGACATTGCTTGTCGCTCAATTTGAAGTGACCATCCTGTGGAGTACTGACCGGCTTCGCTGCATTCATGTTGAACCGCTCTAGGACTTTCTCAATATACCGCTCTTGTGACAACTAAAGCTTCCTGCTGCTTCTGTCACGGGTTATCTCCATTCCTAGGATCTGTTTTGCCAGGCCCAAGTCTTTCATCACAAATGACTTGCCCAACTCCTGTTTCAGCCTGTCAATCTTCTTGATGTCTTTTCCCATGATGAGCATGTCATCAACGTACAATAGCAGAACTAAGAAATCACCATCTGAGAACCTGCGAGTGAACACACAGTGGTCCAACTCCGTTCTGTCATATCCATGTTTCAACATGAACGAGTCAAACTTCTTGTACCATTGCCTAGGAGCTTGTTTCAGCCCATACAAGCTCTTCCTAAGCCTGCACACCATATGCTCTTTACCCTTAACTTCGAACCCCTCTGGTTGATGCATGTAGATCTCTTCTTTCAGGTCACCATGGAGAAAGGCAGTTTTAACATCTAACTGCTCTATCTCCAGATCCATGCTAGCCGCCAATCCAAGCAACACCCGTATGGATGTCATCTTCACCACTGGTGAGAATATCTCCTCGAAGTCTATTCCTTTCCTCTGACTAAACCCTTTCACAACAAGTCTGGCCTTGAACCTTGTCTGTGAATTCTTATGCTCATTCTTCTTTCTAAACACCCACTTGTTGCTCAGAGCTTTCTTGCCCTTAGGCAATTTCACCATGTCATAAGTGTGGTTCTTATGCAAGGATTCCATCTCCTCTTGCATAGCTTTCAACCACTCCCCCTTATGCTCGTCGGCTAGGGCCTCAGAATAGTCTTCTGGCTCTCCCCCATTAGTGAGCATAATGTACTCATGCGGCGAGTACTTCTTGGATGGATGTCTGTCCCTTGATGTCCTCCTCACCTGTGGCTCAATAGGTGGATCAAGTTGGAGCTGCTCCCCCTGTCCATCTTCTGTAGGGACTCCCTCATCCTCTGCACCTTGTTGTACTCCCCTGTCATCAGGCACCACGGGAGGAGTAATCGAATCCGTGTCTTCCAGTTCACCTGAACTGGGTTGGGTCTTCTCTGGCTTTTCAATGTCTTCTATACACTGATCTTCAATAAAAACCACATCTCTGCTCCTGACGAGCTTCTTCTCGGTCGGATCCCACGACCTGTAACCGAACTTCTCATCACCGTACCCTAAGAACACACACTGCCTGATCTTCATATCGAGCTTAGACCTCTCGTCCTTTGGTACGTGAACGGATGCCCTGCATCCAAACACCCTGAGATGACTGTACGATGGATCACGTCCAGTCCACACCTTCTCAGGTACTTCTCCATTCAACGGGGCTGATGGAGACCTGTTTATCAAATACACTGCTGTGTGCATTGCTTTTCCCCAGAACATCTTGGGCAACTTTGCATGGGATAACATGCATCTGATTCTCTCTACAATGGTGCGATTCATTCGCTCAGCCACACCATTATGTTGGGGGGTCTTGGGAACTGATTGTTCATGCCGTATACCTAGTGACTTGCAATACTCGTGGAAGTCACCTATGTATTCACCACCATTGTCAGTGCGGATGCACTTCAATGATCTGCCTGTCTCTCTCTCGACCATAGCATGAAACAGTTTAAACACACTAAAGACCTCGTCCTTGGATTTCAAAGCATACACCCAAACTCTCCTAGATGCATCATCTATAAAAGTGACAAAATACAATGCCCCACCCAAGGTTTTTGTCATCATAGGACCACAAACATCAGAATAAACCAAATCTAATGTATGTACTTTATTAGTATGAGAAGCAGTTTTAACAAAAGAAACTCTATGCTGTTTCCTAGATAAACAGTCAATACAGGTTTTGAGAGGTATATATGTCACGTCTGGAAGGAGCTGCTTCTTTACTAGTAGCTGAAGCCCTTTTTCACTCATGTGGCCTAGACACCTGTGCCACACGTCAGTAGCTGAATCTTCTACTGCGTTCAATCCACTCTTGCATACACTGACACTTGCCTTGTAAAGAGTGCAACATTTCTTTCCTCTGGCAGTGATCAACGAACCCTTGATGAGCTTCCAGCGCCCACCAACAAACTGGCTTTCATAACCATCATCATCCAGCCTTCCCGTCGACATCAAGTTGAGGCGAAGGTCTGGAATGTGTCTCACATCCCTGAGAACCAATGTGCATCCCACATCGGTCTTCAAACAAATATCACTGACCCCTATGATCTTCGAAACACCAGAATTTTCCATCTTCACTGTCCCATAGTCACCTGACTTGTAGCTTGTGAAGAAATCTCTGCGTGGAGTCACATGAAACGAGGCTCCCGAGTCTATCACCCAGTCGGTGTCCTGACTCGAAGCCATAAGACAAGTATCGTGATCTGCTGAAAGAATAACAACAACGTCACCATCTGAGGTAATCGCAGTAGAATCCGATTCATCTTCCTTCTCCTTTCCTTTACCCTTCTTCTCACTCTTCTTCTTATGACATTCATGCTTATAGTGGCCCTTCTTGCCACAATTTCAGCATTCAACATCTTTCCTGGCAACTGACTTGCCTCTTGATTTATCTCGGGCCTTTCCGCCCTTTCTGTTCTTTCCTCTCCCCCTATCTTGTGTCACAAGGGCCTCTTGTTGAGCAGGCCCTAGAGACTTCCTCCTTGTCTCCTCATTGAAGAGACAACTTGTTACCTGATCTATGGATACCTTTCCGTCTGTCCCGGAGTTACTTAGAGACACCACCAATGTCTCCCAACTATCAGGCAATGAGCTAAGCAGTAGCAAAGCTTGAAGTTCATCATCCAGGACCATCTTCATGGCGGAGAGCTGGTTCACAATGTTGCTGACCTCATTCATGTGTTTAGCCACAGAACCACCATCTTTAAACTTGAGATTCACAAGTCGTTTTATCAGAAATATCTTATTGCCGGCTGTCTTCTTCTCATACAGCCCTTGCAATTTCAGCCATAGGCTAGCGGCTGAGGTCTCTGTAGACACATGGTGGAAAACCGAATCATCCAACCATTGTTTAATGAACCCTACCGCCTTCCGGTCCACTTTCTTTCAATCATCATCTGACATATCATTTGTCTTCGCCGATATGCCTAGAATTGGAGCATACAAGTCCTTGCAATAGAGCAAGTCCTCCATCTTAGCCTTCCATATGGTCCAGTTAGAACCATTAAGGCTGATCATCCTTGATGAGGCACCTTCCATAATTCAGAACCGATCCCACACCGTTCAAACAACCTGAACTCTCTGATACTACTTTGTTGGGTGCGTTTCACACAAACCTTCGGATCTCGCCCCCCAATACACTAGAATTATGGACTATGCTAATGCAATGATCAAGAATAAATAAACAACCACACGACATAAGGAGTTTTTACGTGGAAAACCCTCAAAAGAGGTAAAAACCATGGGACCTAGTCCAGATCAACAATCCACTATCTCAGGGAACTGTTACAACTGATCTCAAGCACACACCGCTTGGATCAAACCTTCTTCACGTACTTAGGATGGATAAACAACAAGAGAATAACAAAGGAGAGGAGCGATCTCACCGATTCCGAGGACATAGAAGCGCTGAGACGACAGTTGCACAGAAGAATCCCTCTTCAAGCAACTTCTCCCTTCTACAAGCTTCCTCTTTCTCTCTCTTCTCTCTCTCTTCCTCTTTTTTCTCTCTTTCTCACCTTAGACGTGTGTACAACACAATGGGATGCCCTAATCCCATTTTAGAACTCTTAACTAAAAAGAACGGAAGAATCAGAGCCAAAATAGGAAACTGCATTTAAGCAGTCCGCGCTGGGTCGGGCGCCAGGTCACCAGACCATCAGGCGTCCGGCCAGGCCCAAAACAGTCCAGCGAGAAACACATTGGAACTAACCAATTTCGGGCGCCCGGACCAATATGGTCGGGCGCCTGGCCAAGTCATCTGGCGCCCGGTTGAAGCCAAAACCTTCCAGCAGTAAAACTGCCTTTCTGATGAATTTCGGTCGCCCGGCCACTAAATGGCCCGGGCGCTCGACCACTCCCAGTTTCACCTTCTCCCCTCTGACAGTTAAGGAGGAAAACTCCATCACCTATCATATCACACTATGTACACTCTCTCTGATAGCTCCTCTAATCCTACCCTATCTAAAAAGATAAGCCCTCAAATTGCATATGGGAGGTCCGTCATTACCCTACTTCCTTGATCTTCGCTACTCACTTGCACCAACGCATCAGCCACGAAGTTCCCTTCTCACACTACAAGAAATTCCATTTTTACTGACGAAATAATTCGTCGGCATTCATCAAAATTTCGTCGGGAAATGTTTTTCCCGATGAAATTTTTCGTGGCTAACATCATCGCAGAAAGGCCGTCGGTAAAGGTTTTTCCCGACGAAACAAATTTTCGTCGGGAATAATAAAACCATTACCGACGAAAAACTTCGTCGGAAAAACATATGAATTTTTGTCGAAAAAAAATGTGATACGTCGGTGAAAAAACTTTTACCGATGAAATATTTCGTCAGTAGAAATATGTACCGACGAAATATTTCATCGGTAAAGGTTTTAACAAGTTTATTACCGACGAAAATTTTCGTCGGTAAAAGTATTACAAGTTTATTACCCACGAAAAATATCGTTGGTAAAGGTTTTTACAAGTTTATTACCGACGAAAAGTTTCGTCGGTAAAAGTTTCACGAGTTTATTACCCACGAAAAATTTCATTGGTAAAAAACGTTTCGATGTTTGTTTTCCTATGAAAAATTTCGTCGGTAATAGTATTTCCTGTCCTGGTTCCATTTGTTTTCAAAATTCAGGAAAATTCCTGATATACACTTGTAAAGAAACCTATACATTTTTCTTCTATTCACATCCACATACACATGAATAAACAGAAAGTATACCATCCATACACAAATAATCCATTCCAGATTCACAAACAAGCAATATTCATCCACACACAAATACATATAAGTTAAAAGTCGTATATTAAAAAAAATGATCACGAAGATAAAGGCGGAGGTGGCAGGGCATCGGCGCCAAAGCGTCCAGCGAGAGCTTGAAACATCTCCTGCATTCGTCGGTCATGCTCCTACCGCAACTCCTCGATCCTCCTCTCCTGATCCTCCCGTCGCCTCTGCTCCTCCTCCCTACGCCTCTCTAGCTGCTCTCTAATCTCATCGATGACGACTCGTAGCTGCTGAACCTCTCTCTCTGCGATATCAGCTCGACGTATAGCGCTCTCACCAACTACGGATCGGCTGGAGCCACCTCTAGTTTGTACCATGAGCTTGGCACCGTGGCTAAGCCCACGCACATATCCAGGATGGGTGCCAAGCACCTCGCTCAGAATTTCTGGCTCACTCTGCTGACTACCATCGGGAGTGGCCTGACTGCGTATGGTGTCCATCACCGCCTGTAATGAAAACATATGAAATTTCATAAAAAATAACATGAATGACATTATTATCAATTAATGCGCAATTAAATTTTACAAAGTAAAGATTTTTACCCAATGCTCACTGGCTCTAGGATGAACCCAAGATCCCGTCGCCTGCCGACAGTGAGTCCCTCTGTAGAGGTCTACTGGTCCAGGCTCCTGGCCGGTGACGGAATCTCACTGCGCAATGGAAAAGAAAGAAGACTTATAATTAATGCCAATCAAAATAATATATTAATTTAATAATCATCAATAATTTCTTACCATGCCGTAACGATGTCGTGCAAATGACTTTGAACCACCTACGTGGTTCACTTGTAACTTTTCCCTGTTCGCAGAATTTATTCTACTCCTCTTCTGAACACATTATACAAAATACATTTCTATTAATTGCGAATTTAATTGCGAATTTAATTGTTACCTTAAGATATCATAAATTTGTAAATATTACCTGAAAAGCCTCCGACGAAAATCTCTCGCAGAGTATCCGCCAGTCGTCTGTAGTAACGTGTGGCGATGCGGATAGTACGGCCTCATCGTGCGTCCTACACCGCTTGTACCACTGGTGTAACTCTCCGCGGTACTCCTTGAACCGCTCTTTAATCATGTCGTCGACGGCATGAGAAATGTAGGGAACATTCAAATCGAAGTCAAATTTATCATGCAGTTTTGTAAATAATAAATTAAGGCAATAAACTTATTAACAATAGGACTTAATCGTAAATGAACTTTCACAAAAGAAAATTTCAATTTACTAAACTTTACCTGAAGGTGCTAACGGATGAGCTGTCGCACATCATCTGTCACGTCAGTCCAACGGGGGGTGGTGGCGGGGATCAGAGATCAGCATAGGACACCGACCTCAGACGCAAACAATCTGGCACTGTCCCCAACAGGTCTAAGGCAGTCCTGTGGGAACTCTACCGCCACCCTATCCTCACGCGTAAGTCGCTCTAAAACTAACCCACGCGTGGGTCCACGTCCTCGTTAGTTGGTAGAAGATGCTGTTGCGAAAAGATATATTTAAGTAACAATATAAACAGAAATCACTAAATAAATGTCTAGACTTAGGTGCCGTTTGGTAAACTGAAAAATGAGGTCTGAAAATTAATTAAAGTGCTGAAAACTTAAAGTACTGAATTTTAGTACTTATATTTACTGAAAAATTTGTTTGATAATTTTTCTGAGAAAAGTCCTGATATCTGAAATTAAGTACTTTTTCACAAAAATCTGTTTGGTAAGTACAAATAACAAATGTCTGAAAATTGACAATTTGTCATACTTGCCCCTGTTGTCTCAATTTCTATCTTTTGTAAAGTATGAGATAAAATATGTCATTGCCATGCCACCAAATTTGGTATACCTATTCTCAATTCACATACATCTCTTAAACATAATCTTTGAATTGATGAACCATGCATTGTCTCTTCTTAATAAAACAATCATTTCCTTTCGGTTATTGTCCTTGAATTAGACCATTAAACATCTCATATTAATTGATAAATGCCAATCTGAAGGTTATGATCATCTAATATATATATATATATATATATATATATATATATATATATATATATATATATAGACTCGGATGAAGAGAAAAAACAAATAGCAACTTCATCCAAATTTTTAGTGACCCCCAGGAATTTTCTAATGGTGGCATTCAATCACCACTGTTTCCTTGATGTGGCCCACATTTGATTTTGATCTTCCTCATTTTTGGGCTTGTGCTATAACATGAAGCCAAACCATGGATGGACAGAATGGATGAAAAACATACATTATGTTAAGGCCCACAGAGCACCATTAGTATCTCTAGCTATTAACAACCTAAATAAGCAAACCACATTCATATAATACGAGACCTCTTTGGGTACCGTGTTAATGGGGCAAGGTGCTATGGGCCTCATGATGATGAATATGTTAGATACACACTGTGGTGACACAGACTTCTTAATTCTATGGTTGTGGGTTCTCTATTCCATTGGCATCCAATGTATTGTTAGAAATGCAATAACCCGATATTCGATCACAAAAAACTGGATGAAAACAAAAATATCAGGATCTAAAATAAGTTGATAAAGCCAATGAACGGCATGGATAAGACACATACATCATGTGTGGGCCCCCATAGAGTTTACTCAGTACTAAAATCCGCACTCGTTATACAATATGCAATCCATGTCCCGACTGGAATATTTCTAAAGGAGGATTGGATTAGGAGTTACCTGAGCAAAAGTGAGTGTTGCCCCGAGGATGGGCCCACTTTGGTGTGTGTTGTATATCCATGCGGTTCATCTATTTTTCCAAATCTTTTTAGTACATGCTTAGAAAAATGAAGCAGATCCAAGTCTAGAGGGGACCACACCACAGGGATTGAATTGCTGGCATTAAAAACTTTTTGTGGGCAACAAAAGTTTTGGATCAAGCTGATATTGATATTTCTTTGTTCCCTTCATCAAGGTCTATGTGACCTTATAAACAGGTTGAATGTCAAATAAATATTACAGTCAGACCTAGGATGTTTTTAATGGTGCGTTCAATGACCATTGTTTACTATGGTGTGGTCCACTTGAAATATGGATCTGCCTCATTTTTTGGACCATATTTTAGAATAAACTATAAAACTGATGGATGGTGGGGATATATATTCAAGGTGGGTCTTATGGTCCAGTCAACACCCACTAACATGTAACTCGGGTAACACCGGGTGGCTAGTCCCATTGGGACTAGAATAAGGCATGGTTTCAAATTTCTGTGGGCCCCACCACTATATATGTGTTTTATCCACGGTCCATCCATTTATCCATATGATTTTAAGGCATTATGCCAAAAATCACAAAGATCCAAATCTGAGGTGGACGACACCACAGGAAAACAGTGGGGATTGAACGTCCACCATTAAAATCTTCCTAGAGCCCACTATAATGTTTTTTTCCATCCAACATGTTGATAATGTCAAATAGACCTAGGAAAAGGGGAAAAACAAATATCAGCTCGATACTAAACTTATGTGGCCCCCAAAAAAATTTCAACAATGGATGTTCAATACCCACTGTTTTCCTTTAGTGTGGTCCACCTGACATTTGGATATGTATGATTTTTGGGATCATACCTTAAAATAAAATAAGATGTAGAATGGATGGACAGAATGGATAAAATACATATATCATGGTGGGGCCCATAGAGATTTGAAACCACGCCTTGTGTAGGACTAGCCGATCCGCGACCGGTAACACATGCCCGTGCAACTAAGCACGGTATGTTCCTATTGATGTGGCAAAGTTCTATGGGTCCACCATGATGTATATGTTAGATCCACAACATTCATCCATTTTGTCAGATTATTTTAGGCCATGGGACAAAAAATGTCATAGATCCAAAGCTCAAGTGGTCCACACCAAAACAATGGGGATTGAATGCTTTCAATTGAAAACTTCTTGGTGACAACAGAAGTTTTGGATGAAGCCGATATTTGTGTTTTCCCTTCATATAGGTCTGTGTGACCTTTTGAGCATATTGGATGGCAAATAAACATCATGGTGGACCCTAGAAAGGTTTCAAGGGAGGGCATCATTGTCCCCACTTCTTTCTATGGTGTGGTCCACTTAAGCTTGGGATCTGCCTCATTTTTTTGGCTCATGCCCTAAAATGATCTCGCAAAATGGATGGATGGTACGAATATAATACATACATCATGATGGGCACACAACTTTGCTACATCAACCTGACTTCTAAATCATACGAGCTTTTGGAAAAAGCTTAAATAGAAATTTATTTTATAAAGGGGTAGAATTGTCATTTAGAAAAAAAATTAAACTCACGACCACTTACCGCTTTCAGTGTTAAGCCTTAAGTTAAAGGAGGGAAGCTTAAAAAAACATTCATTTTTTTAGTGAAAATTAAAATTAAGGACTTAATTTCCCGCACTTACCAAATGATCTGAATTTGGAAAATCACTTAAAAAAGCCAATTTCAGATATAAGTGTTAAAATTAAGTTTTACCAAACAGGCCCTTACATGCAGTGCCCGGTGTATGCTGAACCGAAGGATCAGATGACTGTGATGCACCGTGCGACGTCGATGCTGTCTGTGTTGCATCACGGGTGGAAGGGGTAGATCCAGTGCCCGAACGACCTGATCTCCCACCTGGTGCCATGACTGAATATATCTGAAATACAAACTTATAAATTTAAACAATATCAATGCAAGTTTATGAACATCATTGTAGAGTGAATTTGTGCTTATGCTTAGAGAGATGATAAAAATATGATTAGACCATTACACTATAATGCAAGCAGAATATAATAAAACCGTAAACAGAATATAAAAGTTGAAAATTTTATTACACATTGTCATTCTATATTAAATACATATATTTCATTGTAATACAAATCAACTTCGGATCAACTATCCGAAATACTCCCTGCGTAAGTTATCGTACGCTGCAGATGTATATGTCAAGCTGTATGAAGCACTCGACATTGTTACAGCCAACATGCCAGTCACAATAGGAGAAATCTGATCTCTCGGGACTCCGTTCATATGTGTAAGTGACAATGTCGCATCTTTCATACGAAGTTTCCCGCGGTTATATTCCTCCATTAGATCAGGAATTTCTTTAAGATTGTATAATCTTTCATCTGAGTCATCGTCTTCCTCCCTACATTTATCGACCAGATAGGGTATCTCTCTGGCCCTACCAGAAGAATATAGGGCCGGAAAGTCTATCCGTAACAGCTGATGAAGTATGCTGCGTGCTTCCGCTACGCTCCAGTTTGTGGAGGACATGATCAGAAAGTGACTTAACTATAAATGTAGATTATAAACAAGTCAATTCAGGAAATAAATCATGACTTGTAAAACATATATACATGTAATAATTAAATTAATCGAATTGAAAATGACATGTAAATCTTGTATACATTTAATAATCGTCATCTGAATCATTATCGCTTAGGACTCTTTCTTCTTCACCATCTCTATCGCTGATCAGAATTTTTTCTTCATCGTCTACAACGTTGTTATCGATGAAAGCGCTATCATCTCTAACAATGTCATTTATGATTGAGGCATCAACATGATCAGGTGGCACATCATCTCTATTCAATTGCACCACATCAATATCAACATTTGGATCATTCCCTCTATCCCAAGATGGCATGTCTTCTTGATATGCTTGTTCAACTGACGACGTTCCATTACTCCCTTCATCGTTATCTTTAACGTCTAGTTCGAGAACGTCAAATATGTTCCTGGGCTTTATTTTCTGCACCACGTGCCAAGAGCCGCCTAACTTGGTGTCAGTGAGGTAGAATACTTGTTCGGCTTGGCCGGCTGTGATAAATGGGTCATCTTTAAACCACTTCCGAGATAAATTTACGCTCGTGAAGTAGTCATCAGTCTGTATTCCCAACTTTTATTTTCAATGTCCCACCAATCGCATTTAAATAAGTACACCTGCTTTCTCATACAATAACTCAGCTCAATAATATCTGTCAAAACGCCATAAAAATCAATTTCTACCTCCTCATGTGTTCCCTTCACAACCACCCCACTATTTTGTGTGGTCCTATATTTCTCACACTCCTCAGTGTGGAACCGAATCCCGTTTACAATACAACCTGTATATCTACATACACGTCTATCAGGGCCCCACGCCAGTGAGTAGAGCGCATCAAACGCATTCACAGAGTTGGTAGCGCGCAACATCTTCATCTATCAACATGTATAGAATATAAATGTACATTTAGGCATTTGAAATTACGTGTAAATATTGTGCAATACAACAATATTGTAAGTGTGGTGAGATAGAAGGTAAATTAATCTTACACGTTTTGCGAACCATTCTGAAACTGATCCTGATGCATTCGATCATAATTTATAGGGTATTGAGACTTCATCTCCTCGATGTGTTCGCTATACACATTTGGCACGTTGTCAGTAAGAAATTTTGAGATTATGTGTATGTAGATATACAATTATGTGCGAAGACTTACTCCAAGTACGACTCTATTTCTTTACAGTTATGCAACACATACCACCGCGCCTTCGCTTGATCCCGAAGGTCCATATCCTGAAACGTCGGCGATCCTAAAGGACGGACGTTATGTGCGAATACAGATATGAGTCCTTGTTCATGCTCCTGCCTTTCATCAGCATTCCGATTTTCTCGGTTGAATCTAGTCTCTATGCCACGAAGATACATGGAGCAAAATGTCAGGCACTCATTATCAATGTACGCCTCAGCAATGGATCCCTCTGGACGTGCCTTATTCCTCACATATTGTTTTAATGTGTGAAGGTACCTGTATACAAAATCACTATGTTTAGGACATGAAAACATGGATATACGTAGTTTATGGAATGAATAAAAATTTATGATCATTGTTCTATCACCTTTCGATCGGATACATTCAACGATATTGTACTGGGCCTGCAAGCTTCGCTTCGTGCTGTAAGTGAATCGCTAGGTGTACCATGACATCGAAAAATGTAGGTGGAAATATTCTTTCAAGTTTGCAAAGGATTACAACAATATCCTTCTCCAGTCGTTTAATAACATCTACATTCAAAGATTTCGAACACAAATCCTTAAAGAATATCCCCAACTCAATCAGCGCAGCACTGACATCCTTGTTAAGGAATCCACGAATCACAACCAGTAGTAGACGTTGCAGAAGGACGTGACAGTCATGACTTTTTATTCCTGTTACCTTATAGTCCGTAATGTTTACGCGCCGAGAGATATTCGATGCATACCCATCGGGAAACTTCACCGATCTCAACCATTCACATAAACGTTTCTTCTCTAGTTTTGTCAATGTGTAGCAGGCTGCTGGTATAGTATATGAATTTTCATGTGATTGCAAGTGCAACTCTTTCCTTAAACCCATTGTTTGTAGATCCAATCGAGCCTTAAAACTGTCTTTTGTTTTCTTCTCTATGTTCATCAATGTTCCAAAGACATTGTCACATATATTCTTCTCAATATGCATGACATCCAAGTTGTGTCGTAATTTCATATGACTCCAATAAGGCAACTAAAAAAAATGCTCTTCTTCCTTCAGTTGTACTCCAATACTGTACGTTTTCTCTTCTTCAAGTGCGGTGCCTTACCAAATCTAACGTCTTCAATGTTACTCAGTTGTTGTAACACATCTTCTCCAGATAGTTCTTTCGGTGGTGGCCTATGATCTTGTTTGCCATCAAAGATTATCGTCTTCCTGCTCCAACTATGATCCCTCGAAAGGAAGCGACGATGGCCCATATAACACGTTTTTTTACCATGCTTCAATGACAATGAACAAGTCTCAGTACTACATGTAGGACAAGCCAACTTTCCCTTCGTGCTCCACCCAGACAAATTCCCATATGCAGGGAAGTCATTTATTGTCCACAAGACCGCTGCATGCAACCGAAACGTCTGTTCTGCAAAAGTGTCATACGTCTGGACACCTTGACTCCACAACTCGTTTAACTCATCTACTAATGGTAGCAAATACACATCAATGTCATTCCCCGGTGACTTGGGTCCGGGAATAAGCAACGACATCATAAAAAATGATTCCTTCATACACAACCAAGGAGGTAGATTGTAGGGCATAAGTATCACTGGCCACATACTGTACGAGCTACTCATATTACCAAATGGATTAAAACCATCACTTGTAAGACCTAGCTGAACATTGTGAGAATCCTCTGCAAACCAGTCATATTGCTTATCAAAATGTTGCCAGGCTTCAGAGTCAGCGGGATGCCTCAATGTATTATCATCATGAACCCGTTTCTCCTTATGCCACCTCATATCTTCAGCCGTCTTGCTCGACGTAAACAATCTTTGTAATCTGGGTTTCAATGGAAAGTACCTTAACACCTTTACTGGAATTTTCTTACGCTTAGCTTCGTCATATTTCCACCTAGACTCTCCACATTGTGGACACTCCTCAACATTTTCATGTTCTTTCCAATACAATACACAATCATTTATACATGCATGTATGAGGATGTAACCAAGGCCCAAGGCTCGCATTAAGGATTTTGCCTCGTAATGAGACTTAGGCAATGTCTCACCTTCAGGTAATACTTCTTTCAACAAGCCAAGTAACATGTCGAACGATTTGTTACTCCAACAATTTATTGTCTTTAAATGAAGTAACCTTGTAAGGAAATTCAACTTGGAGAAGTTCCGACACCCCGGATAGAGTGGACGTTGCGCATCCCTTAACAACCTACTAAACTTTTCTGATTCGGCATCACCCATAGGAGGAATATCCTGGCTACTACTTGTCGCTGCAAAATCAGTATCCGCAATTGTTCTCCTTAACACATCCCCAATGATATCTTGCTATCGTCAACATCTTCATCCTCCTCATTAGGCACAATTGGGTCAGCAAGGACTTCAGTGGCCTCAACTCTTTGGTAGAAATCTTCACCATGATGAATCCACCAAGTGTAACCCTAGTCAATCCCAACTTTGAACAAATCATCTTCCACTTTGTCTAAAGTCTTGTGAACCATGTTCTTGCATTTTCGGCATGGACACCTAATTCTATTACCTGAATCTGCCCGATATCTCGCAAATTCCATGAACTCCTTAACACCTTCTTTATACTCTGGGCCAAACCGATTCTTAGCTCGCATCCAACTCTTATCCATATCTACAATGCAAAGATTAGAGTCAGGTTTAGTTTATGTGATTTGAGTTTAGGATTAAGTGTAGGCATAGGTTGAGATTTTCGGGTTCGGGATCGGGTTTAGGGTCGCATTTTCGTGTTTGGGTCTAAGTTTAGGTTAGGTGAATGGATTTAGGAATAGGGGACGGACGTTAGGTGATTTGAGTTTAGGATTAGGTTTAGGCATAGGTTTACAGTTTCAGGTTCGGGATCGGGTTTAGGGTTAGGTTTGCGTGTTTGGGTCTAAGTTTAGGTTAGGTGAATGGATTTAGGAATAGGTGTAGGTTTAGTTTAGGTGATTTGAGTTTAGGATTAGGTTTAGGCATAGGTTGAGATTTTCGGGTTTGGGATCGGGTTTTGAGTTAGATCTTCGTGTTTAGGTCTAAGTTTAGGTTAGGTGAATGAATTTAGGAATAGGTGTAGGTTTAGTTTAGGTGATTTGAGTTTAGGATTAAGTTTAGGCCTAGGTTGAGATTTTCAGGTTCGGGATCGGGTTTTGGGTTAGGTCTTCCTGTTTGGGTCTAAGTTTAGGTTAGGTGAATGAATTTAGGAATAGGTATAGGTTTAGTTTAGGTGATTTGAGTTTAGGATTAGGTTTAGGTATAGGTTGAGATTTTCGAGTTCGGGATCGGGTTTCGAGTTAGGTCTTCGTGTTTGGGTGTAAGTTTAGGTTAGGTGAATGAATTTAGGAATAGGTGTAGGTTTAGTTTAGGTGATTTGAGTTTAGGATTAGGTTTAGGCCTAGGTTGAGATTTTTGGGTTCGGGATCTGGTTTCGGGTTAGGTCTTCGTGTTTGGGTCTAAGTTTAGGTTAGGTGAATGAATTTAGGAATAGGTGTAGGTTTAGTTTAGGTGACATGAGTTTAGGATTAGGTTTAGGCATAGGTGTAGGATTTCGGGTTTGGGATCGGGTTTAAGGTTAGGTTTTCGAGTTTGGGTCTAGGTTTAGGTGAGAGTTGTGGATTTAGGAATAGGTGTAGGTTTAGGTTAGGTGACATGAGTTTAGGATTAGGTTTAGGCATAGGTTGAGATTTTCGGGTTCAGGATCGGATTTCGGGTTAGGTCTTTGTGTTTGGGTCTAACTTTAGGTTAGGTGAATGAATTTAAAAATAAGTGTAGGTTTAGTTTAGGTGATTTGAGTTTAGGATTAGGTTTAGGCCTAGGTTGAGATTTTCGGGTTCGGGATCAGGTTTCGGGTTGGGTCTTCATTTTTGGGTCTAAGTTTAGGTTAGAGTTGTGGATTTAGGAAGAGGTGTAGGTTTAATTTAGGTGATTTAAGTTTAGGATAAGGTTTAGGCATTGGCTGAGATTTTTGGGTTCTGGATTGGGTTTTGGGTTAGGTTTGCGTGTTTGGGTCTAAGTTTAGGTTAGGTGAATGGATTTAGGAATAGGTGTAGGTTTAGTTTAGGTGATTTGAGTTTAGGATTAGGTTTAGGCATTGGTTGACATTTTTGGATTCGGGATCGGGTTTTGGGTTAGGTTTGCGTGTTTGGGTCTAAGTTTAGGTTAGGTGAATGGATTTAGGTTTAGGTTTAGCCGTAGCTTATAGGTTTTAGTTTTAGGTTTATGGTTTCATGTTTAGGGTGTAGGTCTTGGAGACTCAACCAACTCACGGATAGCTCCGACGCACATCCGGGTCTGCTCCACAGAAAGCGGGCCTGTCCAAATGGCCAGGCCACCCATATTGCTGTCCATAGGAAATGGACAGCTTCATCATGGTCATAACAGCAGTTCCCACCTTCCAGGGACCCCCGCTCAACATCCGGATAGCTCCGACGCACATCCGTGTCTGCTCCATCAATTTCGAGCTAATACATAAACACGGGCCTGTCCAAATGGCCAGGCCACCCATATTGTTGTCCATAGGAAATGGACAGCTTCATCATGGTCATAACAGCGATTCCCACCTTCCAGGGACCCCCGCTCAACACCTGGATAGCTCCGACGCACATCCGGGTTTGCTCCATTAATTTCGAGCTAATACATAAACACGGGCCTGTCCAAATGGCCAGGCCACCCATATTGTTGTCCATAGGAAATGGACAGCTTCAGCATGGTCACAACAACGGTTCCCACCTTCCAGGGACCCCCGCTCAACACCCGGATAGCTCCGACGCACATCTGGGTCTGCTCCATTAATTTCGAGCTAATACATAAACACGGGCCTGTCCAAATGGCCAGGCCACCCATATTGCTGTCCATAGGAAATGGACAGCTTCAGCATGGTCACAACAGCGGTTCCCACCTTCCAGGGACCCCTGCTCAACACCCGGATAGATCCGACGCACATCCGGGTCTGCTCCATTAATTTCGAGCTAATACATAAACACGGGCCTGTCCAAATGGCCAGGCCACCCATATTGCTGTCCATAGGAACAGGATAGCTTCAACATGGTCACAACAGCGGTTCCCACCTTCCAGGGACCCCCGCTCAACATCAACATCAATCAACTACTCTTAATCACAAGTATCATGTTCATCATCTAATTTGCCACTAAATGATAATATAATAAAATCAGTCGCCCATCCAAGGATGGATAGATTGAAATGCTATCATTATTTCCATTTACATGCCCAAGCCTAAATTTCGACAGCATCTCCCCCTATCTCTCCAGATATATTTATCTTACATTTCATTTCCACGTCAACTATCCATACATTGTGTGGATTAAATTAACAATGGAATTAAACATAAGAAACATATCCAGAGAGAATATGAGAGTTACTGCACGAAACTAATGACAGAGCATGTAAATGACAAACAACGATAACATTCCAATCTATCCAACCTTGGACTGTCCAACAGGACAATTTGGCAGATTTCTATACCTCCAAAACACACTTTATCTATGCTCAGCAATATAGAAATCTCCAAATGGGCTAACTGATTCTATTATACTACCATTTGTGGACAAAAAATAACTATTAATAATAAGCCAAATACATCCACAACATACATCCACATAAATCAACCACGGGTAGCTCCGACGCACATCCGGGTTTGCTCCATCAATTCCAGATACACAAGCACATGAAAATGACAGAATCATCAACACCATGAATCAAGTCTAATCAAATACCTAATGACTGCTATTTTCTGAACAAATAAGTATGTATGGGGCCCACCATGGGAATTGGATTGCGTGCGGAGTAACTCTGCAACTCTTATCTCTTATCATGTAGAGTAAACTCGGTTGGGCCCACCTAGAATGTATATGATTTATCTATTCCGTCCTTATGTTTTTTCAGCTCATTTTAGTGGTTGAGCCCAAAATTAAAGCATATCCAAATCTCAAGTCGACCATGCCATGGTAAACAGTGGGAATAATGATTTCCACCATTCCCAGGCTCCCCTATGATCTTTATTTGTCATCCAACTTGTTCATAAGATCACATGGATATGGATGAAGGGAAAACACAAATATCAGCTTGATCCAAAACTTATGTGTCGTCCTAGAATTTTTCAATGATAGACATTCAGTTCACACTTGTGGTGTGGTCCACTTTAGGTTTTGATATGTTTCATTTTTGGGCACCATACCTAAAATTTCCTGCTAAGATGGATGGATGGAGTGGATAAAATACGTAAATCACTGTGGGCCCCACATAGTTTACTCCACACAAATATATGCTTGATCCAAAATAGTGGACAGCGACGTGGTTCCCACAGGCAGTGGACAGCGACGATGGGCCCCACAGCCAGTGGACAGCGACGTGGGCCCCACAGGCAGTGGACAGAGACGGTGCGCCCCACAGCCAGTGGACAGCGACGGTGGTCCCCACAGCCAGTGGACATTGACGTGGGCCCCACAGGCAGTGGACAGCAACGGTCGTCCCCACAGTCGGTGGACATCGACGTGGGCCTCACAAGCAGTGGACAGCGACGGTGGGCCGCACAGCCAGTGGACAGCGACGGTGGGCCCCACATTTTCATTTTTTCTTTAATTTGTAAATCACAATTTAGATTTTAAAATTTAAAATCCCTAATTAGGGATTTTAATTTCGAAATCCCTAATTAGGAATTTACTAAATCAGTGGGCCCCGCCAAATAGTGGACAGCTAAGGCGGACCCCACATGCAATGGACGATGGAAAGCGACGGTGGGACCCACATGCAATGGACGATGGAAAGCGACGGTGGGACCCACATGCAATGGACGATGGAAAGCGACGGTGGGACCCACCCGGCCACATGTATTGGACAGCGACGGTGGGACCCACATGCATTGGATTTTGGGAGTGGGCCCCACAATGAACAACGAGGAGAGAGGGAGAGAGGGGAAATGGAGGAAGAAGGAAGGGGGAGAGGGTTACCGGAAGTGGCGGCGGCGTATGGAGGCCGGCGGAGGTTCTTGGCAAGCGGCGGTGGGACGCCGGTAAGATGGTCGGCTCAGATGGGTGGTCGACAGAGATGGTGGGACGCCGGTGACCGAACGTCGGACGACCGTGGTCGGCGATGAGAGAGATGGCCGCGGATGGTGAGGACCGGACGCTTGACGGCCGTTCGAGAGAGAGAGAGAGAGAGAGAGAGAGAGCGAGCGAGAGAGTGAGAGAGAGAGAGGAAGAAATGAGGGCCGGTCGCGCTAATTAAAAACTTAAAAGACTTTTACCGACGAAAAATTTCGTCGGTAAAAGTCAGTACGAAAACTTTTACCAACGAACGTTTTCGTCGGTAAAAGTCCTTCTCACTCTTGGCGGGAACTTAGCTTATTATTACCGACGACCAAGAACCGTCGGCAATAAGGACTTTTACCGACGAAAAATTTCGTCGGTAAAAGTGAACTTTTTTGTTATCATTTTTAGCGACGGGGTTACTTCGTCGGAAAGAAGCTTTTTACTGATGAAATTTTTATTTCGTCGATAAAAGTGTATGGCGGGAATGAATTTGGTAGTGGCGGGAGATTTTTACCGACGATTTTTCCATTTCGTCAGGAAAAATGGTTTTTCCCAACGAAAATTGTTTCGTCGGTAATACTTTCGTCGGTAATAATCCGTTTTCTTGTGTGTCACCACACGTGCAAAAAATGAATCTGTCCCCACTCTGCCAAGGCATTGATTCTTACTTTCCAATACCCACTTCCATGTGGGGCAGGAGGTGTTGTTCAACACATCCACCACCATCTTTAAATCCGATTCCACCACAATTTTTTTAAAAACCTTGCTTCATGCAGAGGGAGATACCATCAAATACATCCCTCATTTCTTCTCTATTATTTGTCCCCCGCCTCATAACCAAGGGCAAAAGAAAATTTCATGTCTCTCATCTCCTCTTTACAGATGTCACCCCCACCCAAGAGACATGAGTTTCCCCTAGTAGATCTATCCACATTCAGCTTAATCCAACCCATTTTTTAGGGACTTAGCTAGGTCTCCATGTAACCACCTCGATCTCCTTATTCCGCGGAATGTTAGCATTCACTCCCAATGCTTGCAGCAATAGCTGACTCGTCAGCCCCATCTTAGCAAGGGTTATAACCATATGAAAAATGTCCTATTAGTGTCAGTTTCAATGAATGTATCAAAAGATTTGCTCCCATAAAACCGTGATTTTACCATATGATCACACCACCCATCATCCATATGATCACCCCACTCATCATGAAGTTTTTTTTTTTTTAAATTTCTATGAATATGCCATTCTGACTTAACAATTGAGTTTTGTGAAATTTACTGACCTAAGCATCACCAAGGTGCAAGAATTCACTGACTTAATTGTTTCCAAGTCTCATCAACTATATTTTTTAAAATAACTTCGCACTCATTCCATTTGTCTATAAATTAATAACCATATTTCCTAACTGGTAACTTAAAATTATCTTAGACAAAATAGTGTCACACCTGAGTTATTAAGATTTATTTTGTACTTACATCATCACATTATATGTGATATGACACATCATCTAAATTTAGCATCATCCCAAAAGTTTAATTTGTCAAATGAGTATGATCTATTAATTCTTTTTCATCCCACATAAGGAGGTTAATTTATCCATCACTCGTGTTATTATCCGATGATTAAATGATATTTTATTACCTAATCCACCCGCTCTTTATCCATTTCTCAGCTCTTTCAGATAATCATAATAATTTTGCGAATATACTCTCACTATTCTAAGTGTATTTACATGGCTCAAAACACTAGCTACGTTTAACTTATATTATAGCTAAACAATAAAAGAATATAATAATGGCCCCATCACTTGTATAGTGATTTGTAATAATGTTATATCACAACATCACACATCTATAATAGATGATGAAATATATCACGGGTACATAATAATGATCATTATCACAACATTTGCATCCATATATATAAGTTAAAAAATATTAGCCAATATCAAATTGTCTATTTCTTAAGCACAGAAAATATCCATGGAGCTATATGTAGGACAATCCTTTTGAGAATTTCTAGACTCTCTTACACTAGAGTGGATATTAATTTATAGTTATCCATTTCAAACCCCTTTAAGCATAGAGTGATATACTTTTTTGACTTAACCACAATGCTTGAGTTTTCTATGTATAGTATTTCTTAATCTTATCTACATGACCGTTAATAATAGTTTTATATATGTCTCACACATATAGTATTTCTTGAGCACACAAATCACAAGTATACATGCAAGTCTTGCATTCCTAATCAAGATCTTTAGGTTATGACCCATTTCTGAGTACATGTTATCCAAGACTTTACCCATGATTGCCTAGTCCCTTTAATGGCCCCATCATGCATATCTAAAGATTTTGTAGTCCATGGCTATCAAACCAAATGCTTGCGAGTCTAATCTATTGATTCATTGGCCAAGTATTTTTTATATCAGCTCCCACTAATCACATCATGCATGGGGCTTATCATGCACATTAATACTAAACCTGTGAGTCTAAACTTGCACGGATGGTCATGAAACCCACTAAATTAACATAATAGATTATATATAATGATCGCATGCATAAGAGTGGTCATATTATGATTTTCTAGTTATTGTTCGACTGTGAAATGAATGGAATCATTAATTGTCCACATCACCGAAAAGATCGAGTGTTACAATTGATGATCTATTTATTAGTTGGATCACTTAGGGTAGAGGTTATTCATTTTTTTATAGTATTTAATGACTATTATGATCATGATGGGATTTTATCAGAGACACACGGTAGAATATGATTTTTCCCGAATTTAAAATAAAATTTAAATCCCAAAATTTCTTAAGTACAATAATGAACAATTTTCAAAATCCAAAATCTAACTTGAAATGGTTAGATCTTACATGAAATTCAACATCGTATGCTGATGCGATGTCGATGAAAATCCTCCAACCTAGGAGGTCTCTCCTCTATCTATCTCCTTAGTGGAGAAATCTAAATATTGTAGAAAATTCTCTAGTTGATGTCAAGAAATTTCACAACCATCCACAGGAATGGACTTTTGATGTAGGAAGGAGGCTAAAGATCATCTTCTTCCTCCGCTTTCTCTCTCTCTCTCTTTACAAACACATGAATCTCTCTCTCTCCTTTCTCTAATTCACACATCCAAGTGAGGTATATCCAGGGTCTTTAGTATTCTCTTCTTTAAGATAATATCTAATATATATAGAGGAGGTATGGTTTCAGGTAGGGTGGTCAATGGGCCATGCCTAGGGTTGGCTTTGGCCTCTATTTTAAACTATTCGAATTAGGACCCATAGGCTAGGCTGATTCAAAATTTCAATTTTGTCAAGCCCGAGCCCATCCCATCAACAACCCTTGTTTAATGGGAATTCTAATATGATATTCCACCACCTTGCCCATAACTTTGTAACCTAATATGACTTAAGTGCATCAATCTGTCTCATCCATGTATGCACTAATGATCTAATCCCTTTATTGATGTATCCATCTACCAGAGATCTATATCTCATGTTGATCAAGTGGTGGACCACATGATCTACACTATTAAATTGTCATTAAATGTGATCAAAGCAGTTTTAACCATTAAAATAAAACTTTAATGATTAAAACCTTTGAAAAGCATATTAAAATATCCATAGTGTTGGACCAAGTGAAAAAATCACTTAATGACTTCCTAATCTAATAGATTTGGCCATACTTCAATACCTAAGTAAAACCAGTTGGATTCCTTATTGGCTCGTATAAGGATTAGCAATTCCTAATAGAAATACCCAGCTTGTCCACTTTTAATGGCCTCTAAGTAGTCTTGTAAGAAGACCCAAAGTCTACCAGTCAAGATCATAACCCATACATGTCTTGAAGTCTAAGGATTAATTAATTATGTGCAACATTAAGTCATGATCATTATGATCATCTGATCCCAGCCAATGAGCCCTTAAATTAATGACTTCAACTTGATCCAACTGACGAATGTATCTAAAGGTCCAACCTTAGATCATGTATCCATGGTACACTCACACTCCTATATGGCTTAAGGGCAAACACACCGACATGAAGTCAGGTCCATGATGGTGGATACCATCTTGACTAAGTCGATTCTCTTATGCTATGTAATGCCAGCTTTAGCTGATAAAGGGATAATTTTAGACTTTTAGTGCTTAAGATCGTGAATTTAAGGTTAAAATATGTGTGTTGTGTATAGTGGATAGTAATGGGCGGGGCCCAAAAGATAAGTGATCATTCGATGAGTGATACATCTTGTCTTAATGGATTTATGAGGGTTAGCTTGTATCTAGAGTACAACTGAAGTGATGTTCTCCTTGTGGGATCATCATGTAGTAGTGGCAGCATAAAGTGATTATGGTAGTGCCACACCCCGAAATTTGGCACTCTAGTACGAAGACTTTGATCTTAAATTCTCGAGTGTGAACTTAGCAAAAACACACGTGGGTGAGTTCCTACGTTTTCACATAGACCAATTAGCATTCAATCATCATCAATAATCAGAGTAGCTTTAAATCAGTGAAAAGTTAAATAGATGTAACTAAACTCAGAAATATAAGGCTAATGTTCAAAAGGTACAACGCCAAAAGCGGTGTCCACCCATATGGGGGTTATACAAACTACAATATACATTTAACAATGCATGGCTCCATATACATTTACATAATGAACTAAGAGTCTGCTAAAGAACTATAAAGATTTCAGTGATAATCCTGAAATAGTGGTATGTCAAACTATGTCCAATCATCAATCACCACGGCCTCGGTAAAAACTGCAATAAAGAGAACTAGTTTGTGTTTTAAAACATCGTCACAGGTGGGAGTGGGTAACTAATTCAATGGTACCATTTTAAAAAGTTACACATATTATTAGTTCAATCAACCATAGGTAATAATAACATAACAAAACAATCAATTTCTTATCTAGTTGTTAAATGCATAAATGTCATGATATGTGAATGCATGTTCGCACAACTGTAACAATCCCACATCAAAGCGACTCCAACGCCTTTTTCACTACTGCCAACACTCCTTCATCACAACTTCATCTTCCACACATTTCTATACTATAGTAATGTGGCTCGTCATCGGCATCACTAATAAGTGTCATGATATGCATGGTTGTCTAAATATTTATTAGAACCTATTCAAACAGCATATTAGTGAAGTTAGGATACCACCATTATATCATGAGTCTACCTGAATCACGTTGCTTGTTGCTATCGTAGCGGCTTCTCACATGTCTCCTTTGATCCAATTTAGGGTTCATCACCCAAGTGTCTAGTTTATACAATTAATCTAATGGTAAGGGCTTACCGCCCAAGGACAATCACAATAAGGTAAGGGCTCGTTAGCCAACACTAAATCAATGAGAAAAAGGCTCGTCACCCAATCCTATAATCAACATGGTAGGCCCATCGCTAATATTACCAACAACTATTTATCCTATCATGGCTCGTCACCTCCATTAATGCTTGAGTCATTCGAACGGTACTTTGGCACGTAACAATCGGCCAAGTACATGATGGGGGCCATTTGAACAACAGTTTGTTACCATTATTGCTCAATGGTCACTACGAAGAGGCTCGTCACCCTAGCATAGACCAATAGCTTAGACATGATATCATATACCACCATACTTGGTTCACGAGTCTTTTTAGGATTGTAACGCACTAACGGTTACGAATGGACTCAATTTAATGGTAACAGAGATATTTCAAATTTCATAGAATGTGATTCAATAATAACATGCAATCAATCAATCATACTTTAGATTGGTCAAATCAACTATGGAGAACTCCGACGAAACTGCATTCGGTGCCAAGCATCCCGCGTAGTTCCGACTACTGTCAGTTGTCCGTGCTCAACCTCAGTTGACCATATAAGCTTAAGATAGCCAACCTAAAGTGGACTATCCACTTAAATATTTTTGTAGTACTTGATCCACCACAACAATAATTCAGATTATCAAATACATAATCAAATTATTACCACACCAGGGTATTGCAATAGAACATATGTACGAATTAGTACAATTTGATGTAAATCAATTCAATCTAACATATACAAATATCACTTATCAATTGAAAAAAAAAGTCATAATAATAGGAATTTCACATTGATCAAGCATTAAGTCATCAAATAAGTTAGCGACCAACATCAAGTAACATTAGGAATGCAATAATAAAGAAATTCAAGCACAAATGGTATATGAAATTCTAAAAATAACCAATAATCATTATCTAACACTATCAACGACTGATAAAAAGAAATTTAGAAGAAATGGTTCACACCTTAAAGGAGGATTTCTCAATCTCCAAGCACCTAAGGTTAGAATTTTGGAGGAAAATTCGATCCTAAACCAAATATAAAGTTTGAGGTAAGATTCATAAAATTCTGACACTAAAATTATTAAAATCGAGATGTAGGATTCATTTCTTACTTCTGATTCCAAATGAAGGTGGATCCGATGGAGAAACGGGCAACTCCAACGGCTTGGTTGGAGCACTAACAACCCTTAAGAGCAAAGAATCTCAAATCCAAATCTCACAACACTCTCACACTCATTCTTTCTCTTCTTCTCCTTCTCTTCCCCTCCTTTCTCTTTCTCTTTCTCTCAAACCCTAACAAATTTTGAATTTGGGAGAGGGGAGCCTAAATGAGATGTATTTATAGTGCCAAATGTGGCACATTTAGCCCTACAAGTTAGGTTATTGGTTAGATAACATATGGTTGGTTGGTTTTAACATTTGGGGCCCACTTGGGTCCACATGGGTCGATTTAAGCCATGGGATAGTTGTCACAAGTGGTGATCGACGTAGGGCTTCGATCAATCTGCCACTTACACACACCGATTAATGGATATGATGAAGAGTTGGTTTAATGTTCACCAATCATCGATCAAGGTTACGGCTATATGAGTGTTTATAAGATTATAATTAAGCTTAGTGCCCTTAATTTGGTCATGATATAATGGTCCAGAAGCCACAACTTTGACAAAGTTTGAGGGTGCATAAATAACTTACTTTTTTTTAACAATTCCTTAGCATATTCACACATCACATGTACTCACCTTACGATCCCAAGTTAAACAATTCAATACACAGTCTCAACTCAATGTCCCATGAGGGACGTCAAGCCAACTAAGACGGACTTCTTTCCTTGGCTTCAAGCTCAATGGCCCACTAACGAGTGGTCTAGAGCTTGTTTGGTTAATCCGAGTATTTCTGGAATAAATTAAGTAATGAGGTGCGTGATTATTAGGGTTTGGATTAGCTAAGGTCATAGTTTGGCCTATTCACAATTAGCAGAAATGATGATCCATCTCAAAATTACCCTAATTCATTAATTTTAGGATAAACAAGGTAATTAATTGAGTTTGTATGGCTTTCTCATAGAATTGCTCACGTATAAGCTAAGGCCTAATATGAAAATTTTATAGGACATTACAGTTAGTACGGTGGGTAGGAGCTTTCTTGCTTTATATGTCCAGTTAAACTCGTGACCATATGAAAGTAAGTCAAGGCTCATAGGCCATAGTTTTATAGCTTTTCTTGAGAGATAGCATTTCTTAACGCGTTGTATGAGTAGACATATTTGTGAAGAATGATGATATGATTGACATGAATGTGTCAAATGATAATAAACATTCAAGGGTCTGTATGCTATCATCTCTGCTAGAGGGTATAAAGGATCCATCTAATGCCTCTAGATGCACTGAGGATAAGGCCAAGTGATTTCATCTTTGGATAGCTCAAGGGCTATGAATGAGAGAAAATGCAATGATACACATAAATATAAGTGTGAAAGACTGCATGTTATGTGTGATGATGTATAGATGTGGCCTATAAAATCATAAAAGTGATGAGAGTCATCTAAACGGTCTAGGATGGTGTCCTCGCAGAGCCCAAAATGTTTCCCTGAGATGGTGGCTTTTAGTGCCGAAGGTTTCTCATAGGGCGGTTTAGCTTCAATTAATTGATCGAGAGAGAGATGCATATTCAGCCTAAGAGTCGTAAGACTCAATGCAAACTGACAAGCTCAGAGTGTATTAGAACCCAGAGAAGCAAGTTAAAGGCCTTATGAGTGTCCTCGGGACTTATAGAAGGCCATATTAGTATATGACAGGCCTAAGAAGACTTTACGTTAAGACGATGTATAGGCTTAGGTTGCCTGGACACTATCAACAAAGGTGTTAATGTAAGTGTCCTTAGGCATTACAATTAAAGCCAAGCTCGATCTTAATCACATGCAAGCCATGTTTGATCATGGATTGAAGTACATGATATCTTGTGATTGTATTCGATGATAACTTTTACAGCAATTCTATATAAGAATTTTGGTAGCATTTCCCCTTGTATTGAGGAAAGGAATGGGCCTTATCACCTATTAGCACTCAAACAAAGCATTTGTAGACTTACGGTGCATTTGAATTGTGAGAATGACAAAATCAACAAAGCATGAGGGTAAATTAGATGCAAATTGAGCCTGAATGAATTAAAATTTGGGGGCGCCATGCACATGATCAGTAGGGGAATCCATAAAGGGCACTTATGCTTCTTAAGTGGGCGTCGACACTCTTAGGGTCTGCACTTGCGACTTGTTGGCATTCAACTCAAGCACTAGTGACAGTGCGCTAGCACTCAAGGCGGGCACTAACAAAGGTGAGTAGGAAGGTTACAGGCACTCTGGGATGGGCACTAACAAGGATGCACCAACATGTGCCACCACTCTTCTAGGTTCCCTTGGTTTTTAAGCAAATTGGAGAAAAAGCCCTTAATAATGCAAATAATGATGTAATTATAGGAAAAGCTGGCGGGAAGACCTACCCAGGTGGAAGCTTGTGATTAGTCCACAAGGTGCTAAATAACAGTTGTAGTACACTTGATAGTGGTGACCAAGTCAAAGTTGAGTTAATTCAGAACTACCTCAGAATTAGTACTTGGGCATAAATGTAGGACTTCGGTAGAATTGTTTGTATCTCCTTTAGTATAACTCTATTTCATCTTATTCTAGAGTCATTGGTGAGATAACTTGAAGGGCTAAACAATCATATTAAAATAGCGTCATTGGATCCTAAATGACCGACTAAAAGTGGCTAGAAAGTGATCGCGTGCAAATATCCCCGACTTTCTAAGTATGTCTTAATGCTCGCAAAGGGAAAGCCATTACTTCATTGTCCTAGTTCATATTAAGTCAATCTTAGACTTTCTGAAAATGTATTGGAATGATCTTCAAACCCTTGAATAATATTTTAGGCCATGGACCTGTAAGATGGAGATTCAGCTTCATTTCCCTTGACTGCACGATGGAGTCTCTGAATAATCTTCGGGATCACATAGTTCTAAGGATTTTTCCTACATCTGGCTCAAATGCATGATCCTGGATTCCTTAGAATGTAATCCTAATAACAATTTCAACAAATCCTATTTTGCTTTGTTTCATGTTCGTTTAAACTTTTGTTCGTTAGTCTAAATTTGGATTTGATCAATAGGATTTTTGTGTTAACACGAGTTTAAACATAGCAAAAACTTAGTATTTTTCTGAATATCCATATATACCTTTCCTATAGAAACCCTATTTGTAATAACATTAGATTTTTATACTGATAAAAAAAAATTCACAAAATAGTTAATATCGTACATTGTGCAATTAAATCACGCGATGATTTTACTGATGCAAAAATCCTCTAACCGAAGTGTTCCCTCCCCGATCTATCATGGATGGAAGGAACTTAAAGAATCAACATCTATTATTTTGGTAGGGGCCAAGGAAGACACAAACCATCCCTTGAGTGGATTATACACACTACACATGTGAAGAAGAGATGAAGAAGGTGATTAATGATGGGAAAATGATTCCTCACTCTTTTTTTCCTCCATAAGGTGACAACCGAGAGGGGACGTTCAGGACCCTCTGCTCTCTTGAACTCCTTTTTTATAATAGGATTTAAATGAGGAAAAATGGTTACAAGTGTATACTCAAGCAGTTGTGATGTAGAACAAGGACCCCTTGATGTCGAATGAGCATCACCCACTTTCCTATCTTATATGGACCAGAAATGGATATAAAAAAAGTATCGAAATTGAGCATATTTTGGTCGACCGACCAACCAATGTTAGTCGCCCTAAATTCCTCAGAAAATATGAGTTTGGTCTCTAGATGATTTTGGAGCTTTACGGTTGCCCAACCAAGCCCCATCGATCGACCGACCGATTGCCCAAAGACTTAGGTCGGTCACTCGACCATGATCGACGGACTTGCGCAAACTTGTGCAATTTTCTGATTTCTTTCTCATTTTGTTAAGACTCTCTTGTTTACATTTCTAGGGTTTAGTTTTTTTATTTATAGTCATCTCAAACTCGTTTAATGTATTCAATCTCTTTATTATTGAATTAAACTTTGATTTATTTGATTTTCTTCTCGTTAATGCGAGAAATTAATTGCCTATGAATTCGAGTTTTGCTTCATGAATTTGAAGTAGTTATCCCTAAGGAAGATGGTGATCAACCTCACCACGTCCCTTCCTTTATCAAGTGGTATTCGAACGAGGTCTTTCTTTGGATCGGTGTCTCTTATAAAGGTTTGGGCAACAATCCCATGGACGGTGCTCGAGGGATCAATTATCTAGTGAAAAGGATGAAAAATTTTCGGCCGGATTATCGGCATGCCATGCAAGGGCCGCAGGCTGACTTCAACCATATCGCGGAGGCCATAATACCTCCCCATGCTCGTGGCAGTATTAAACCTCCATTGATCGTCGAACAACGCAATCGTGTTATTTTTAGTGTTATGCCTGCGGTGAATCATAGAACCATTGATCTGAACGTTGATCTTCAGAGCTTCAACGACCAAATACACATCAAGTATTAGTTGCTTGAAGATGAACGCTTCTTTTTAAACATGGAGCATGTATGGAACATGATCAATAAGTAAATGTAACTATTTAAGCATAAGTGATCATGCATAATTAGTCATTTAAGATAAACATGAAAGCATACTGACCAATGTATAGATTAGCATACAATCAAGCACATAATTCAGCAAGATTATGCTAACCTAAGCAGGATAATAGTCCAACAAATAAAAGATAATAATATAAACATAGGTTAAACTATCAAAGTGGGCTAATGAGTCTTGAATCCTCTGATTTTCCCCTAAGAACACAAATGAGACTGAAATCCTCAAATTTACCTATAATGTTCAGTTTTTAAATATCCTCACTAACTATTTTTAGTTTGTTCTTCCAAAGGGTAACTAATTTCCTCAACTCCTTCATAAAATTCAGCATGAGGTGAGGGGTTGGGATCTCCTTCTCCGAGAAGGTCGGGATCCTCTCTTACATTAGGAGGAAGAGAGGTAGTGGTGTAAGCCATTAAAATTTTCACTGGTTTTTTGCTCCCATCATTAGTGAAGTCAGTAGATTCAGCTTTTGACTCCTCTATGTCATCTCATGTTGCTATCATAGGCTTCTTTATTTTTTTCGGGCTTAGTTGGGCATTCATTGGAAACATGACCATATTCATCACAATTGTAACATTGGACGGGATTATATTTAAAATATTTTCCTTTGAATTTATCTCCCTTTTGTCTTTTTTGTCACAATTCTTCCATCTTTCAAATTTTAGGAATCTCTTAAATCTCTTATTCAATTTTTCTTCCTCATCATCCTTAGTATTATCTTCAGAAGACTCACTCTTAACTATATTTTTCTTATGTGAGTACCGATGTGCAATCTTCAAACTGATGTTTTTTTTTTTTTGTTAAATGGGGCCTTAAAGTGTAATTCATGTGTTTGTAGAGAACTTAAAAGTTCTTTTACTTTCATATTATCTATGTCTCTACACTCTTCTAAGGCGATGACTTTGGAGCGAAATCTCTCCGGGAGGGACCTAAAAATTTTTCTAAAAATCTTTCCATCCGGAACTCATTCTCCTAAGCCACACATGGATTTACATGTATGATTTATTCTAGCATATAACTCCATAAAAAATTCATCATCACTCATTTTAATGTTTTTAAATTGTTTGGTAAGGAGTTGCAATTTAAAACTTTTAACGATAGATGTTCCTTCATGTCTAGTCTATAGAATCTCTCAAATTGATTTGTTAGTCTCACGATTGCATAAACGGTAAAATTCATCGGGTGAGATAACATAAAAGATTGCGTTGAGACACATGACATTGTAGTTATAAAGAAACATTTCTCGGTCACTCCAATTTCTCATTGGTTTAATTGGGTGATCGGAACTCCATCTCAATCCACCGTTTCCACCGATGCGGTACAACCTTCTTCTACAATGTTTCCTACTATTGAATCAAGGGACATTAGGAATATTCGCATTCAGGCCTTCCAATAAGCATAATTTGACCCGTTAAAATATGGTGGTCGAGTGATAAAGTTACTCCCCTCTTAGATAAACATCGTGTTATAGTTCCTTTAGATCTACTCCAGATGGTTAAGTCCTTCAAGAGTAACCCACACTTGCTCTATCAGAGTAACTCACTCTGATACCAATTGAAATTGCGTCTATTGCTCACACTTGTAGACATAAGTGTGCGGAAGCTAAAGCAAAGCTTGTAGAACTATGGCTAAGTCCTAGAGGGGGTGATTAGAACCGTTTAAAAATTCTTTTTAAAAACTCTTGTCTAATTAAACTAATTTATCAATTATAAACTAATTAAACAAAAACACTTAGCTTCCAAGGTTAAGTGGGTCTAATCACAAAGGCTAGCAAGAATATGCAATTAAAACCATCTAACCTAAGCACATAGATTATAAAGATGCAACTTGTAAAGCTTCTAATCAATGTACAATACTCTAGACTTCAAAAGATATAATTACCTGAGCAATAAGTCTAGAAAACTAAGTAGACAACATGGAATTCATCATACTAGAATATGTCTAATACTAGTTAAGTGAACATACATCTTGTGTGAGAATCTACCTAACAAAAACATAGCATATAAATCATTCAAGCATTCATATAATCATAATTAAAAGACAATGCATGAAAGGAAATGGCTCAATCGACAATCACAAACACAAGCATGTATATTGGTTCGACTATTTGTTTACTCCACTCCCAGTTCAAGTATGCATCCCTTGAGCACACCGGCATTCACTAGGGAGTTTAAATCAGGTTCCTCTCAACCTACATATTTTAAATTGGTTCCACCATACCGAGGAGTTTGACAAGGTTCCTCCTAACCCATAACAGAGATTTTACTGGTTCATCTCTCAACCAGGATGCTTTCGAATTTCATCCTACCCTGGAGTTTAACAAGAATACTCCTAACCTAGAAGTTTTGACGAGGTTCCTTCAACCCTTCAGTCCTACACAACAACCTAGCGTATACTCCCGCTGGATGCTCCCTACTTTGAGACTTGGTCAAGTTCGAATTTCAAACATTCACACTCAATCCTCCTCGAGGAACGAGTATAACTAGACTATCAACTTGACACTTACGTGTCGGATGAGCCCCTTGTTTAGCACCTTGTTGAGTTGCTTGATCTCCTCTCTCTTGGGCTTTAATCAGCTCCCATATGCTCCATTGATCGCGTTGCCACTGCGTTGCCAATGCCTAGCTCAATCAATCAATCACCTCGCATGTTATGCTCTTAAGATGCCCAAGGTGATAGGAGATGGTGTGAATTCTCTACAACTAGTAGGAGTTGGTTGCCTAGAGGAATTCCACTTAATTAGATTTTAAAGAGGTTTAGACGAAGGATCTACCTATGGTAAAGTGCCTAAAACATCTAAAGATCAAGAGAGAATAAGTTCGTTTTCATGTGAGCTTTGAATGCTCCAACTTGTGATTCAACACAATGAAGATGACTTGAATTGCATAGGATTAAAGCCTAATGGTATGTGCAATAAGAGTGGCTTCTAATATACTAAATTCTCTCTCTGAACTCCAAAAATCAAGTTGAAAATATATAGAACAAAAGCTTAAATAGCTAGAAAACGACAGCCAATGGCTAGTGGTCGACCTGTCAAATTTAGGCCAATGACTGGATCTTTTTGTTGTCCCAAAAATGGTGATTTACAACCGGTCTCTGACAAGTCCCCGACCTTTTTAAAACAAATCTACAGACGTTTTGAGTTGGTTGTTTCTTACGTATTTTCACAACCACTCAAGCACCTATTGGATCATTCTTTGGGTGTTCTTTTAGGACACCTAAGGCCATTCTAAGATAACTAAAAGTATGCCGATTGGTTTAGGTCATCTAGAGGTTTGGATTTCAGTTTAGGTTCAAGGTTCAAGGCTCACCAAGGCATCTCTTTTATTTGTTTCTTCTTCCTTGATGCAACAGGTCCACTTGAGTCTTCGATCTTCATCTTCTTTAGGCTCAACCAACACCTAGACTCATAGACATACGTAATTGACAAATAAGGTGCACAAGTATGCCACAAAAAGTGTACCAACAAAAAGCACTTGACGGGTCCCTTATCTAATAATATCTACGTCATAAACAAGTTCCTAGATAAACCTAATGAGTCTCATGTTAGCCCATGTAGGAACCAATGAACGTTGATGGACATATCTAACATCACCCACTTTCAGTGGCCTCTAAGAAGCCTTGTAAAGTGAGACAAAGCCACTTAGATAGGATGATAACTTATACACGTCCTCCACTCTAAGACTTAATCATCTTTTGTACCAAATCAACTCCCTGATCACATTAATCATAGTTTAAGCTAATGGGCAAGTCTTGTAATGAAACTCAATTAAGGTCTTTGTTTAAGTTAAAGGTGGTGGGTTCAAACCTTTTAACTTTATAAACTCGGTTAACTAATATAAAATTTGGTGGGTCCACATAGTTAGTGCAAAACTCGAGCAAGTTTACAAAAACCCAACAAGCTTTACAACACTTGAGTCATATAGAAACTTGGCACATTTTCATACTGATTTGAGTTCACATAGTCGAGTTTTGAATTGTCTCACCAAGTTTCTAAACAACACATTAGGCTTAACCAAAAATTATAGAAATAAAGTGAAGTGAAAATATGTTTGTCGTAGAATATTTGTGCAATTATTTTCTTGTAGCTAATTCATTTACAATATTTTCTACCAAGTTTTTAATTCTTTCCTCTTTCCCTGCGCCTTCTAGTTTTGAATTCTATTTTATAAAGGTATGACATATTTCACAGGGAAATGGCAGAGGCTGTCATTAGTATTCTCGTAGATAAATTGGTGTCATTACTCGTAAGCGAAGGTCGTCAACTACTTGAGTTTGATATCCAGTTCGATGAAACAACAAAGGAACTTCAATACATGCAAAGCTTTCTCAAGGAAGCCGATCGGGTGAAGAGAAAAGATCGAAAAGAGATTCTCAAAATGATAATGGGCGACTTACAAGAGTTGGTGTACAATGCTGAGGATGTAATAGCAGATTACCAGCTTTTATTTCAGAAAAAACATCAAGGTTGTGCACCCAATTTTATGAGTTGTTGCTCTCCTACCCTTTTTAGATCCCGTCGTCAGATGGGAAAGCAATTGAGGAACACAAATCAAAACATAAGAGAGATGAAGGAGAGAATGAAGTCCTACTTGCATACAACTCCTAGCCATACTACCAATGATCAAGATGGTGGGAATATTGCATTGACGTACCCAATCCTAATGGATGAAGCTGAAATGGTTGGATTAGAAGATGACTCGGCAAAGATTAGGAATTGGATCTTAGAAGCTAATGGCCCATTAACAATGATTGGAATAGTTGGAATGGGCGGAATCGGTAAAACCACACTAGCTCAAATGACATGTAACAACGAGAAAGTGAAATACTCTTTTAAGCACTCAATTTTTGTTACTGTTTCTCAAAGTTTCAAATTTGAAGAATTGTTGAAGAAGATGCTGAAGAAACTAAACGTAGAAGACAAATCTCTGAGGGGAAAGGATGTTAGTGAGCTATTGGAAAAGCTTAAAAGAGAGTTAAATGACAAGTACTTGGTAGTTTTAGATGATGTTTGGAGAACGGATGATGGAATGTGGTGGGATAGCTTGAAATCCGCTTTGCCTCGAGTGACAGGTAGTTGTGTTATTATTACAACAAGGAATGAGGAGGTTGCTAAATCAATGGGGGCTATTAACAAGCACATACATCGGCCGCGAATTCTTTCGAATGAAGATAGTTGGTCATTATTTAGCAAAGTAGCTTTTGGAAGAACAGGAGGTAAGTGCATCAATCCAGACATAGAGGGCTTGGGAAAAGAGATCGTTGGGAGGTGTGGGGGGCTTCCTTTAACAATCAAGGTTGTGGCTGGAATAATGTTTGGGAAAGGTGATTCCGTTCATGAATGGAGAGAAATATCGGAGCACTTGAAGGAGAAGTTGGCAGTAAAAAAAAAAGATGAGCTGGTCATTTCAAGATTAGAGTTAAGCTACGAAGAGCTCCCAATACACTTGAAACCTTGCTTGTTGTCCTTTGCCATGGTTCCAGAAGATTTTGTAATGACAGTTAATGAAATGGTTTACAGGTGGATTGGTGACGGTTTTGTTTGGGGAAGAAATGGGAAAACAGCATTTGAGATTGGAGAAGAATGCATTGCAGAATTATTTAATCGATGTTTGATACTTGGACTCGATATGGATGTCTTCAAAAGAGGCTTCGTTAATTGTGAAATGCATGACATGGTTCGAGATATGGTTATAAAAATTGCAAGAGAAGAGAACTTCATGAGCTTGGACTGCAGAGGAATGCCCGCCTCCAGTGTACAGCCTCGCCGCTTGGGAATTTCGACAAACACAACAGTGGAGAGCATTCGAAACAGTTCCACCAAGTTGCGGACGTTGATTGGGATGGACATTGAGAGCAAAGAAATCATTGCATGTGTAAAAGCAAAACTCTCCGAAGTAAGGTGGCTGAGGGTGTTATTTCTTTCGTTTTCGAGCATGCGAATAGGGGAAGATGTCGTGTCTAACGATTTGTTGAGTGGGATAGGGTCATTACAGCACCTTGTCTATCTTCACATGGATACAATTTCCTCCTTAAGAACACTCCCTGATTCAATCAGAAATCTTCTTAATCTTCAGATTGTACATTTATACGACTGCCCCAATTTTAAAATGCTTCCAGTGTCAATCACAACATTAGAGAAGCTAACTGTCATTGAAATCTTCGATTGTGAGTCTTTAGAATGCATGCCAGAAGGGCTTGGAAAGCTTTCAAATCTGGAGAAGTTAGTAGTGTTTAGACCTGTGAATTCGGGTCATAAAAATGGATCCGGAATTTTGCAGTTGAAGAACTTGATAAGACTCAGAGAACTTGAAATGGAGATAAAGTCAGAGGATCAAATTGAAGAAGGGGAATGGGAAGTGTTATCAATGCTCCAGCATCTGCAAATTCTAGAGTTGAACTTTTATGGCAGTTCTCTTAAAAGCGATGGACTTGTAAGGAAGATAGACCGTCAGCTTTCTCCTCCCCTAAAGTCCCTCAGAGAGTTGACGCTTAGGTACTACCCAGGAGAAAGCACACCTGTATGGCTCAATCCTACTTCCCTTCCCAATCTTCAGTTTCTTTACATTTTGGGGAGGAGGATAAGGCAGATAGGTCCCAAATTTTGGGACAGAAAAGGTGGGGTATGGAAAGTGGAGGTCTTGGTGCTAGAAGATTTAGAAGAGATGGATGAAGAATGGCCGAGGATTCAAACAGCAATGCCGTCCTTAAGACTCTGCAAGGTTCGTGGGTGTCTGAAGCTTCAGTCATTCCCAGTTGGAATTGATAATCGGAATTGGAGCATATGGAGGAAAGAAGAAGGAGAAGAAAAAAGTAAGGCTGTTGTAATTCCTTTTGTTTCTTCTACCATTTGTTACTAACAAATGCTGATGCGTTGAGACATTGAAGAGGCGATTCGTATACCGCTTAAATGCATGGGGCCATGAAAAATCAAGGGTCCACTCATCAAGTAGGTCACCTGGTCTTTTTCTCATGCTTGTGTGACCCACTTGAGCTGTGGACTACCTCACCTGATTAATAACCTGAATCTCTCTCACCTATGTGCCGTGCTAAGCTTCCGCGAATTACCCATTCAATCTCCTCTCACGAATCCCTTCAACTTGATATATATATATATATATATATATATATATATATATATATATATATATATATATCATCCCACAGGTTAGATGGCAAATAATTACAGTGGGCCTAATGAAGTTTTTAATGGTGGGAGTTCAATCACTGGTATCTTCTTGTGGTGTGATCCACTTAGATTTGGATCTACCTAATTTTTGGGCTCATGTCCTAAAACGACCAGGAAAATAGATAGACAGCGTGGATAAATCACATACATCATGGTGGGCCCACAGAGCACCGTCTAGTAGCCACTTTGTTAACCCACCTCGCTTCTGGCAGCATAGTATGCAGTCCACCTCCGATCAGATGATGGGTATCACGTCATCATGTTAGGGAGGTTTTTCTAATTTCACATGCATGGGCATGCACATCCAACGCACAGGGCACATGAAAATTTGAAACACGTGTGAGATCTGAGACGTTCATAAGACTGGAAATTTTATGGGATTTTCTGGTAAAATATCAGACAATCTCACGCTTCAGTTGGGCCACACGAAGTAAGCTGATGGTGAAATAAATTATTTCGAAACATTCATTTCTACATGTTGATGCATTAATGTGGCCATCTTAGTTTTGAAAACTGGCCTGACTTTCATGTGAGGTGATATGAACACCATATCACACCTGGCATTTAGAAATGAGACACTGGCATCAACTTAAAAAGTACAGAGACTAAATTGTGGACCACTGTCTCTAAGTTTAGCCCAAAAATTATATTGGTCCAGCAATCTTGACTCTAATTCGGCAATACTTGTTGAAATTAAATAAGAACATTGAATATTTTTATTTTTAATCATCCCATAAATGTCCACTAATCTGATAGTTAGATAATCTAAATGCCAGATTATCATCAATGACACTCTGCTAGAGTCTCTAAGTTTTCAAAAGGTTATCTTTTGGGGTTGGAATTTAATTCTATATCTGATTTTCACTTTTGGCAATCTGGAGTTTGAGTGAAAATCAATTTCAGACTTTAAGCCATTTATGATTCTTTCTTAAAGCTACTTTCCAAATTCTTAAAAGAATAATTCAAATTTCAGGTTGCCAAACACAATTGAAATTTTCAAGATTCCAATTACTAAGAGTAGATTCTTAAGTAATTTTCAAATTATTAATTGCCAAACTACCCCCAAATTCCTTTGAAGACTTCTCTAACCTGTCTTCCTTCTTTCTACCTACCTATTTAGGCCTCGTGGTCTCTCCCTCTTCCTCCTCCTCCTCCATTAACGATGATGATGACGACGACGACGACGACGAAGAAGAAAATGAGGAAGAAGAATAAGGTATATTTTTATTCCAATCATCTGCCACATGTTCTTTGCACAACATTCTTGGGTCAAATAGATTCACCCAATCTTAGTTGTTTGTTGAACGTCACACGGCCCACTCATTATTTGTGCATCAACACATGGTAGGGATATTAATTTTTGGGTGAAAACTGTGATGATTTTCCATTAGGTTGTATATTGTTGGAACCTTTACACCCACTGATTTGATAACTACCTCCATCCATTCTGTTTTTTGTCATACACAAATACACATACAAAGTAGACATGATGGCTTTATTTTTATTAAGGGTGGCAACATTCGAGATAGAATTCATGTTACTCTTATTGGTTGCAGCTATTCAAATTTTCAATCTTAATTGACTAAACAGGCCAGGCGGTGCACATGCAAAAACAAGAAATATGTGTTAGACCTGAGCTTTCTATAAGGTTGGAAATAATTATTAGATTTCTGCATAAAAAATAAAAAAAGGCAATTTCACTCTTCAAGTGGGCCACAACACAAAGTAAATTGATTGTTATTTTTTTCCTAGCTCAAATGTGCCATATTAGCAAACCTCCATTATCAAACTATTACATGATCTAATATACTCGTGGTTGAGTGATTTGATACTCTAGCCATGTCTGATGCTTGACATGCATGAATTTAGAAATGGTAGACGTGGCATTAACAAAATTAAACTGACTAAATTATGGAACCAGTGTCTTTATGTTAAAGCCCAAGATTCAGATTGGTCCATCAATCCTAGCCTTTAATTCGGTGACAGTAGTTTTTTTATTTCTTTTTTTATTAATACCAGAGAGAGAGAGAGAGAGAGAGAGAGAGAGAGAGAGCCGGGAGCAGGGAGCGGGCTCAGGGGGGCCCCACCATGATGTATATGTGAAATCCACTCCTTGCATCAACCGTCCATGATTCAGGTGGACTGAGTGGAAACAAAGTACAGGGGACGCCCACCCTCCAAATTGTTTCCTTGGTGTGGCCCAGATAAATTGCAGATGCATCTAAAGCATGGAGGCCCTTGACATAAATTTTTGCCAGGCAGCTAATGGTTGGAATGGATTTCACATAATCATCACATTGGGCACAGTAAAAAATAAAGAGTGGATGTCCCTCTCACAACTCTTTCCTTTGGTGTGGCCACCTAAAACACCGGTCAGCCTAACTTTATGGCCCTGAACCTATAATGGGTAATGCAACTGATGATCGAATCAATTGTACATACAAATTGAGGTGGGCCCCGTAAAAAGTCATCAGCAGGCATCCCCTTCCAACTGCTTCCCTTGGTGCTACACACCTGAATCACAAATCTGCTTGTATTTTATCCCTAGGCCTAAGATGCAGTCATGTGTTTGATAATCGGAGTGGATTTTGGAAACATATCACAGTGGGTCCCACCTGAGCCATGCATATTTGTTCACGCATAACCTTACATGCTATGTATGCAAGCAGACGGTGGAGATGAAGCGGTAGACTGAATGAAGATAACATTTCAGGTGTGACTAACAGTGGGGTGTGTACACTAACCCAAAAAAAAAAAAAAAAAAGATGGTGGAGATGAAAATAACCAGTGGTCCAAATTCAACAAACAAATGTTTATAAATCAGTGCCTATGATCATGAAAGTGATGATCTATCTGAAGTGCTACCAGCAATTGGACAGTTTTATTTGAGTCAATATAATGCAGTGGACAATTCTTAGTGCTTGTATATTAACCATCGTGCTCTGTCTTCCTACTATTCATTGCAGGGGTTTGATAGAGTACGGTCCTCCCCTGTTCCAATACGGTATGGTGGCTGTTTTCCTCCCATAACTCATCCTTAAGTTAATCTAAACCGTTCATTTTCTTATTACTACCTTATAGAGGCTCTTTCTTATATTCTTGCATCATTGATGCTCCTAACCTTTGAATCTTGGATTGGAACATGAGTCATTAAAAATTTTACTTCTAAATATTCCATGTTTGTCTTCATGCACAATAATCCACACAATAGAGTCTACATCAATTGGCCCATGTAGCATATAATACATAAGTCAATCCGTACATATTAAAATTTAAGATGCAATCCAATGGTGGAAACCGCCCCCATATTGTAACCTTGGTGGGGGCGGGCCACTGTACCCTCATTGTGGTGACGTTTCAATTCAATACATTCATTTAATTGCCCCAATTGTTGATGTACCGTGATTGGAAATACACAAATTAAATGATCCCATGGTGTCGAAAAAAATGTTTAATGGACCACATTTGGTGAGAGGAGAAGAAACTTTGATCTTGAATTGTCTAACAAAGCTTTTTTTCAGAATATGATCAGCTAGATGGACGGTCTCAATTGACACATGATCATGACCCATGTGGGGTAGGGAGATGGCCATGCCACATTCCGGTTCTAATGGCTCTACCTTATCAACTAATTTCTTGTTTTGTTACCATTTCCTTTTGTAGTGGTATTATGCCCACAAGGAACTCCCCACTTTCTGTATGGCAACTGATAAGTGATCCATTTAATGATTCCAATGCATATATGACAAGAACAAAATGTATAGGTAGGACAACTTATCAGCTGGGCCACCCATGCAAAAAATAAAGGGGTGGTTGGCAGGTAGACTTCGATGGGATTAGATGAACTTAAGAGGTATTGAAGTCGGAAATCCACTCTAGCCATATTTGGATGGTTGGATGAGAGGCCACCACACATCCCATCATAAATGATGCAGGGTTTGAAGGGATTCTCCAAATCCCTTCTTGAAATCTCTACCGGACACAACCCATCCCTCAAATTCAAATCCCCTCTTGAAATCGAAAGAGGATTGGACAATAATACATCCAATCATGTCTCTGTGGGGTCTATTGTGGTATAAGTATTTATCCACACCGTTCATCCATTTTCTCAAATTGTTTTAGGGCATGCTTCAAAAAACGAGGCATGTCCAAAGCTCAAGTGGACCACACAAAAGGAAGCAGCGGTGATAGTGACACCAACCGTTGAAACCTTTGTAGGGGCCACCGCGATGTTTTTTTACCATCCAACCTATTCACTAGGTCATGTATATCGGGATGAAGTGAAAACACAAATATCAGCTTGACACGAAACTTCCACGGCTCCAAAGAAGTTTTTAATGGTGACGGTTTAATTCCCGCTTTACGGTCCACTTAAGCCTTGGTTCTGCCTCATCTTTTGGGTTCATATCCTAAAATGACCTAGAAATATGAATGTACATTGTGGATAAAACCCTTGGATCACAGTGGGCTCCACAGAGCCTTGTTCGAATGGATGATCGCTCAAGCTGGGTACGACGCAATCCACCTGGGTTTTCCAAATGCATCCCACTAACCATCCAAACATTATCTGGCATTAGTCTCATGCACAACTGAATTCACAGGTGCAATCCAAACATGGCTTGTGCACAACCATGTTTACACCAATACCACGACAAACCCTGACATGCCGTAATGATGTTTTTTTCATGATTCCATCTCATCTAATGCCACGGAAGTTAACACGCCAAACACGCCCCTTAAATGATTTAAAAAACATTGTGATGCTCACATGCCCTACTTGTTGGCGGTTTCTCCAAGAAAATCACTATATTTCTGATGTAGAATGGGTCGCTAATTATTTCATGGCCCAAATGGACCAAAAGAAAACCGGGCGGGGTCGAAAGTGATCCGGATCGTCAAGACCTTAAATCGGCCTTATCTTGCAATCTGGAATGAGTTTCGGGACATATAATATATCGTTTTGGGGTAGCTCGAGCTACTTTAGCCAACCAACCCCGCTATGCAGGGTTGCCCATGCCGGAATCATGAGATTCGACCATATCGACGGTCATTAGGCTAGTTTATTTTCAGTTTTACTATTTATAGTAAGTTTTAATTCGATCATAACTTCGGATCTGTAGGGTTTTAGAGTTAGTGTCCAACATGGAAAGGGTTTAGAATATTTAGTAGAACAACATGGTTTGGCCCGTTTGATAAATTTCTATTTTTCGCCGAAAACCAAGAGTTCTAGTAGGATTGCACGACTTCTATAAATAGCAAGTTTACTATTTATAGTAAGTTGCGTTTTCTAGGAATTTGAGTTTGAGTTAGAGTCTGATATTTTACCTAGGGTTTAGTTTTCTATTTATATACATTGTAATTCCGTTTCTATTCATTCAATTATAAAAAAAAAAAAAAAAAAAAAACAATTATTCGGAATTAATTTCCTCTTTTTGTCTTTTTATTTCTTCTCATGGATTCGAGAAACAATCGGTTAGAGAGACAGTGATCGACTTACCACGTCCTCCCTGCATTAATTTCAAGGGTTCATGTTTGAGAAATGATCTAGCTGTCTAAGTGTACGGAAATCTTCACATGCACATAAGTGCCTTTGCTATCCACGTCCACCCTGTCTAGAATGGACGCGGATTAGCTACTACAAGGTTGTGTAGCCATCTCGCTACTGAAGTGATGTCACCAACATATGTGGGCCCCACTGTGATGTACGTGTTGTATCTACACCATCCATCCATTTGGAGAGATCATTTTAGGGCATGAGATGAAGATTGAGGCAAATCCAAAGCTCAAGTGGACCCCACCAAAGAAAACAGTGGGGACAGTGTCACGATCGTTGAAACCTTCCTAAGGCCCACCATGTTGTTTATTTGAGATCCAACCTGTTCATAAGTTCACACATATATGGAAGAAGGGAAAACTCAAATATCAGCTTGATCGAAAACTTTTGTGCCCCCATTAAGTTTTTAATGGTAGGAGATCAATCCCCGTTCTTTTCTTTGGTGGGTCCACTTGAGCTTTGGATCTTCCTCAATTTTTGTCTCATGCCCTAAAATGATCTCTCCAAATGGATGGACAGTGTAGATACAACACATACATCACAGCGGGGCCCACATAAGTTGGTGACGTGACTTCAGTAGCGAGATGGTTACTCAACCTGTCAGTAGCTAATCCGCGTCCATCTGGAATTTAGAGTGTGCAGTGGATGGTCTTAAACATCGGTGAGTACTGGATCTATCTTCTATGACAGATCTCGTGCATCCAATTTTTACATGCCATTGACTTAACGGTTTAGATCATCAGCATATATAGCTGGTGTACGGAGAAGAGAGAAAGGATCACCACCTTTTCCTTACTGATTATCCTTAAATCCAACAGGAGAGAAAATTCTCGAAAATTTGAGAAATAAGATTGATAGTATTTAGTAGAAAGTGTTGTTTACAACGTATTTGACAGCTTTTCCTTACTGATTATCCTTAAATCCAACAGGAGAGAAAATTCTCGAAAAAATGAGAAATAAGATTGATAGTATTTAATAGGAAGTGTTGATTATAACATATTTGATACCTTTCCTTACTGATTATCCTTCAATCCAACACAAGAGAAAATTCTCGAAAAAATGAGAAATAAGATTGATAGTATTTAATAGAAAGTGTTCATTACAACATATTTGATGGCTTAATATAAGTAGAAGGGACCTCTAACAAACTTTCCTAAGACAACAAAACTGACAAAAGAATGTTTAATTTTATCCTAACTTATAATAAATTGTTAGATGACTAAAACAAAGACTTTGGACTTGAACCGAACTCTTAAAGCCATAAAAATAAGGAAATAGAACTTATTGAAAATAGTAAGCTTTTAAAACACAATTTTGACGTAAATGATGGCCCTTTTTTTGAAAAAATAAATTCCTTGGGACCAATTGATTTGCCAATTCCTCTGTTCTAAGCTCATTGATAGCTTTCCAATGACATATCATACATGTTAATTCGATTACCAATTAAGCTATGGCCATCAGAAGCTATAGCGTGCATTTAGGTTATTTTTATCCTACATCAAGCTTTGTAGCCTAATTTCTTTTGATCTGGTTGTCCATGAAATTCTGCCACATGTTCTACATCAATCATCTAAGTAGTCAAATTGTTCAAGGAAGCCTCCAAGAGTTGACTAGACTTGATGGATGGTCTAGATAGGTTATGCAAATGCCAATAATATCATTGCAATTATGTCCATAAGATGGTTTCCATCGACTGTGCGCTAGATCATCTCTTTAATTTTTCATAATCTTTCAAAATCACAATTAAGAATAGAATAGGTGCTCTGTAGGAAATGAGGCATAGCCCCATGAAAAGGGCAATTGTTCCTTATCCTTATTTTGCAGGATTCCCTGCCCAAACAGATTCATAGTTCTTAAGCAACCAAACTATTGAAAATAGATTTTTCTTGACTCAATAGTTATTATGCCCATGAGAATGTACCACTGACCAGTTCTAGTTGAAAAGTTCAGCAAAACTACTTGCATGTGCGGCCCATTCCATTTTAGTATGTGTATGATATTCCATCCTCCGACTGGCCATTGCCCCACCATGAAAGCAGGACACCTTTAAAATTTTGGCTAGTCCAACTATCATGTGTTCATGGTTTCACGTGAATTTGAAGGTTTTTGGTCCATTGTTCTCTATGGCGTGGCCCACCTGGTGGTTGGATTAGTCTAGCTTTTAAGGCATCTTTTTCATTGTGGGGTGTGACACTGCAGGACATTTTTTATATCATGCACTCCACGGTATGCATCATACGGAGATGCACAAGCCATTCATCCACTGCTAATTGGGTTTGAAACATTCTCTTTGGGTCCTTTTGATTCCTATCGTAGTCGTACATTGTGGATAGTGTTGCCTCGGTACATCTATTTTATGATGATGATTAAAATTGCGCTGAAAATGGATATTTAGTGTTTGGTACAATAATTAATTGTTGTTTGTCTCGCTTTTGAGTTTAATCCAAGTGTTTTCTCTGTGAAGGTATATACGGGAGATTCGTATCATGTAGAGGCAACCGTCTAGACGATTTACTGTGCTTATCATCCAACAACACGTAGGGTTCATATCGCATTTTCTCATTTTTAACTTGCTGTCTCCATTAATAAATCTGTAAACTCTTCCTATCAGATGGGCAAAAGTCTTAAACTTCCCTTTTATAATTTCTGTAGCCAATAAACCTTTGTAATTAATATTTTCTGTTATCTGTGGACATATTCCCTCATTGTATGCAAGGTTAGCTGTTATATAACATTTCATATATTTATATACTTTGCCTCTCTCTCTCTCTCTCTCTCTCTCTCTCTCTCTCTCTAATCCAACAGCTGTTGGAAAACCGGTCAGTAGAAGCACCGAAGAAGATCAAACAATCACCACAAAGCCACACAAGCAATCAACGCAAAAGCAAATGAATTTTACGTGGAAAACCCTTGCGGGAAAAAATCACGGCACAAAGCGACACCTTCCACTATGAATTCAGATGATTACAAAGCTAGAACTACCCGAATAGATACCAAAGATGAACAAAACACACAACCTCTCAATTCCTCTCTCCCAATAACCATAATCCCGTTTAGAACAGCTAGGTATTACTTAGCATTAGATCTAGCACGATTAGGAAACATACATATAAGAGGAAACCCGAAAATAGAAATAAGTAGCGCGAAAACCGCGCAACACTACAATCTCCGCAGACCGCAGACCGGTCGCACGACCGGTTGTGACCAGTCCAGAGAATTGCGCCAGTTGCTGCCTCAACTCAGACCTGTTTCCAGACCGGTTTGAGCTACCTGCGACTGGTCTGGCGACCGGTTTGAGCTCTCCACGACCGGTCTGACAACTTGTCTCAAAACTCAAAAAAACGTCCAGAGAGTTTGTGTTCCAAACTGCATTATTCTGTCCACTGGCCGACCGGTCGGTGGACTCTGATTTTATATATTTTGGGGCCTTCACAAAAAACTCCACCAAGGCACCAACATATCAAACATCTTTTCAAAACTCTTCAAAATAGCTCATCATCAATCATAGTCGCCGCTTCTCATGCATCACTGCGTCTTCGTTAAGCCTTCGCCAATCCCAGAGAAGTTACGCAGAACTTGAACTTCTCTGTAGGGACCACCTTGGTCAGCATATCCGCCGGATTCACATTGGTGTGAATCTTGTCCAGAGTCACATTTCCTTCCTCAAGCACCTGTCGAATAAAATGGTGACGCACATCAATGTGTTTAGTACGTGAGTGATAAACAGAATTTTTAGCCAAATTTATAGCACTTGAGCTATCACAATTAACCGGCACGGCTTCCTGCTGAAGCCCTAACTGATTTATCATCCCTTTCAACCAAACAGCTTCCTTGAAAGCTTCTGTCACTGCCATATACTCAGCTTCAGTAGTAGAAAGAGCCACCATCGACTGAAGATTAGACATCTAACTAATCGCTCCACCCGCTAATACAAACGAGTACCCTGAAGTCGATCTCCTATTGTCCACACTACCTGCGTAGTCAGAATCGACATAACCAACCAACTTGTCCTTTGACTTCTCAAACGTCAAGACATAGTCCTGCGTACCCCGAATGTATCGAAGTAGCCATTTCACAGCTTCCCAATGCTGTTTGCCCGGGTTAGACATGAATAAGCTTACAACACCCATAGCCTGTGAAGTATCTGCTCTTGTACAGACCATGGCATACATTAAATTGCCCACAGCACTTAAATAGGGCACATGAGATATAACATGCTTTTCTTTATCCGTTTTGGGACAATGGTCAGAAGAAAGCTTGAAGTGAGCCGCGTGGGGAACGCTAACCGGTTTGGACTTGTCCATCTCGTACTTTTTCAATACATTCTCAAGGTATTCTTCTTGAGATAACCACAACCTGCTCATCTTCCTGTTTCTATGAATATCAATGCCAAGAACCCTCTTTACAGCCTCCAGATCCTTCATCTCGAATGTCCCTGAAAGCTGAGTCTTCAACACATCGATGTCATACATGCTATGACTGGCAATAAGCATGTCATCGAGGTACAACACCAGTATGAGAAACTTCTCATCATTCAGTGTCTTGTAATAAACACAATGATCGTACTTGCTCCTGGCAAAGCCCTGACTCATCATGAATGAAGCAAATTTCTTGTACCACTGCCTAGAGGACTGTTTGAGACCATACAACGATCTCCTCAACCTGCAAACCTTGTTCTTGGTCCTTTACACTGTATAACCTTCTGGTTGCATCATGTATATTTGCTCTTCTAATTCCCTATGCAGGAAATCAGTCTTCACATCCATCTGTTCCAACTCGAGGTCATATTGGGCAACCAGCGCCAACACGAACTTGATAGATACTTGCTTCACAACCGGTGCAAAAATCTCACTGAAGTCTACGCCTTCACGTTGAGCATAACCTTTCGCTACCAACCTTGCCTTGTATCTATCCTGTTTCTTCCGAAAAATCCACTTACACCCTATCGCTTTTCAGCCCACTGGAAGCTCCACAAGCTCCCAAGTCTCATTCTTGTATAAGGATTCCATCTCGTCTTGCATTGTCGTCTTCCACTTCTCAGCATCTACATCCTGTAGTGCTTCCTCAAAGTTAGACGGATCCCCCTCATCTGTAATGAGAGCGAATGCAACATTCGAGTCATCCCTATACCTTGCCGGTAACCTGCAATCCCTCGGTGGATTTCTTCGCACAGGTGGCTGCTCCACCTGATCATGTACCTCTGTCTGCGCCTCAGTATCGGCTCGTGTCTCATCTCTGTACTTATGAGTATCAACCTGTTCTGATGTTTCTGGTTCCTTTGTAGCATCCTTACGGAACAAAGACCCCTCATCAAACTTGACATCACGGCTCAAGGTGATCTTCCGTGTGACAGGGTCATATATTCGATATCTCTTCACACCATCACCATAGCCAACAAAAATCCCTTTTTTGGCCTTATGGTCTAGCTTATCTCTCTTAACTGACAGTACATGAGAGTAAGCCTCGCAACCAAATACTCGCGCACTTGAGTAGTCTAACGTACGACCACTCCACACTTCCTCAGGAATTTTACATTCAATTGTCATAAAGGGTGACCGATTTATCAAGTAACAAGCCGTGTTAACGGCCTCAGTCCATAGCTCTTTGCCCAACCCAGCATTACTAATCATGGATCGAGCTCTCTCCAAGAGAGTCCGATTTATCCACTCTGCCACACCATTCTGCTCTGGCGTGTGGCGCGCTATGTTGTGCCTCATGATCCCCTCCTCTTTACAATACGTGTTAAATTCCCTGGAAGTGAACTCACCACCATTATCGGTTCTCAAAATTTTTAATTTATGCCCTAACTGATTCTCCACCATCGCCTTCCAATACTTGAAGATCGTGAAAACATCGGATTTATTTTTCAGTAAATAAACTCAAACCTTCCTGCTATAGTCATCGATAAACGACACGAACCACGATGACCCACCAACAGAAATAATGGGCGACGACCCCCATGCATCGGAATGGACATAATCAAGCACCCTTTTACATACATGTTTTCCTCCTTTAAAAGACAATCTAGACTGTTTCCCATACATGCAGTGTTTACATATACTAAAGTTTACAGATTTAAAGGAAGGAATCAAAGATCGTTCAGAGAGCACCTTCATGCCCCGCTCGCTCATGTGGCCTAAGCGTGCATGCCACACACGTGCAGACGTGGAATCCGCTACAGTCACTGCAGCTCCACCTACTGAAATGCTCCCAATCAGCCTGTAAATGTTTCAATGCCTCTGTCCCTTCATAATTACAAGGGCCCCCTTTGAAACTTTGCAGAACCGATCAAAACCGGTGAACTTGCACCCCAATGCTTCGAGTGCACCAAGGGAGATCAGATTCTTCCTCAACCTTGGAACGTGCCTTACTTCCGTCAAGGTCCGTTTAATCCCATCGAACATCTTGATGCGCACTGTACCAATCCCCACAACCTTGCAGGCGTAGTCATCGCCTAGAAATACCGAGCCTCCCTCATACTCCCTGTAGGAAGTAAAGACGCTCCTATCTGGGCACATATGATATGAGGCCCCAGAGTCCATGATCCACTCATCACAGAGAGGTCCAACCTTTGACACCGTCAAGACTTCACACACATCACTACCACCTTCCTCAGCTTCAGCGGTATTGGCTTCCCTAGAAGAATCACCTGACTTCTCCTTCTTATATTTAGGACTCTTGCAGTCCTTCTTCATGTGCCCAACTTGCCCACATCCCCAACACTTCAACTTGCATTTTCCCTTGCCCTTCGATTTGGATCGAGAACGTGACGATCCTTCACCTCGCTCAGAATTCCTTCCTCTCATAAACAATGCTTTGGAGGAGGAATTACTATCACTGCTCTTCTGTCTCATGACATTCGATTGAAGGGCTGAGACAACGGTCTCGACACTACTAGTGTCCCTACCCGCGCACAACGAGTCCCTGAGTGACTCATATGAACTAGGAAGCGATTTCAACAAATCAATGCTTGATACTCGTCCTTCATCTATTCACCAAAATCGAGCAACTTGCAAATCAGCTTGTTGAACGTGCTAATGTGGTCCTCCACATCTGTCCCCTCCTCCATCTTCAAAGTGAAGAGTTGCATCATTAGATATATGCAATTTTCTAGAGACTTCTTCGCATAGATGTTCTCTAGCTTGGTCCATGTTTCTACAGCTGTCTTCTCCTTCATGATGTTATAGAGGACATCATCAACAAGGCACAATTGGATTGAGGCCATTGCCTTCTCATCCATCTTCGTCCACTCATCATCTTTCATCTCAGCAGGGCGCTTTCCAAGGGCGTTCACTACCCCTTGCTGAGTTAGGACGGCACGCATCTTCACCTTCCATAACTCAAAGTTATTTTTTTCCGAGAACTTATCAACGTCGAACTTGGTACTTGAAGCCATGAGATCGTTTCAGAAAAGTTCTTCTTCAACCCTCCAACGATTTCTCTGATACCACTTGTTAGAAAACCAGTCAGCGGAAGCACCGAAGAAGATCAAACAATCACCACAAAGCCACACAAGCAATCAACGCAAAAGCAAAAGAATTTTACATGGAAAACCCTTGCGGAAAAAAACTACGGCACAAAGCGACAACTTCCACTATGAATTCAGATGATTACAGAGCTAGAACTACCCGAGTAGATACCAAAGATGAACAAAACACACAACGTCTCAATTCCTCTCTCCCAATAACCCTAATCCCGTTTAGAACAGCTAGGTATTGCTTAGCATGAGATCTAGCACGATTAGGAAACATATATATAAGAGGAAACCCGAAAATAGAAACAAGTAGCGTGAAAACCGTACAACACTACAATCTCCGCAGACCGGTCGCATGACCGGTCATGACCAGTCCAAAGAATTGCGCCAGTTGCTGCTTCAACTCAGACCTGTCTCCAAACCGGTCTGAGCTACCTGCGACCGGTCTGGTGACTGGTCTGAGCCCTCCACGATCGGTCTAACGACCGGTCTCAAAACTCAAAAAAAATGTCCAAAGAATTTGTGTTCCAAACTGCATTATTCTGTCCACTGGCCGACTGATCGGACAACCGATCGGTGAACTCTGATTTTATATATTTTGGGGCCTTCACAACAACAGCAAGCTATGTGGGCCCTCTATGATATTTGTGAGAAACCCACAATCCATTTTGGTCATTCCCATGGAGAAGAATTGATCGAAACACAAATATATATTAGCCTCATCTAAAACCTCCATGGCCTCCAAAAGTGGCATTTGCATTCCTGCTTTGCAATCTGTCTCATTTTTTTGGGTCATGTACTCATCGTGAGCTGGTGAAATGGATAGACGTGGTGGATTCCTCGCAAACATCACTGTGAGCCCCAAGTTTCTTCAAACTATTGGCTTGGGTGGTGCAGGCAACTCAGGGTCCCTTCTTACATATAGTGTTCTTGAAGATCTGCCTGATCCAAGACTTTTGTAGCTTCCAGGAAGGTTTCAAAAGCAGGCATTTAATCCTCATTGTTTCATGTGGTATGACCTACTTTAGTTTTGGATCTCCCTCATATTTTGCCTCCCGGCCTAAAATGAGCTGCCCAAATGGATGCATGGAATGGATATAACACAGAAATCACAGTGAGCTCCACAATAGCTAGAGTTTTAGTTACTGGGGATTCCTATTACCCCAGGGACCATATTGCAGGAACTGCTTTAATGCATCACCATTCATGCCTTGTGGGACCCACTCATGAATTAGCGTATATTATGTGGGATAAATGTGATTGTACACATACATCGATTTTTCTCGACATGAAAAGTACAAGACCCACTCTTCGGCTCATTAACATTAACGTGGATTGCGTACGTCCAACCCCGGTGGGTCTCCAGCTAGGAATGGGCAGGAGTTTTGAGCGACCACCGTGATGTATGGGTTTTATCCAAACCGTTCATCCATTTCAACGTGCCATTTTATGGATGGTAATGATTTAGGTAAACCCAAGTCTCAAGTGAACCACACCACAGGAAGCAGTGATGGTAATGATTCTCACCGTTGAAACTTCCCCTAGGGCCCACCGTGATGTTTATTTGTCATTCAACCTATTCATAAAGTTACATAGACTGGATGAAGGTAAAACACAAATATCAGCTCGATCCAAAACTTCTATAGCCCCAAGAAATTTTCAACGGTGAGAATTTAATCCATGTTTTGCGGTCCGCTATGTCTTGGATATGCCTCATTTTTGGGCCTATTATCTGAAATGATACAGTGAAATGGATGGACGGTGTGGATAAAACCGATACATCACGGTGGCCACTCAGAGCTCCTGCCCATTCCCAGTTGGAGACCGCAGGGGTAGGACGCAATCCGCGTTCCATCAACATATCCTCTCACCTTAGTAGTGTTTGTGCCACCTTGTGGGGCCCACAAATCACATGCTTTAGCACTTATGGAACCTACATTAGTAGATTGGGTCGATTAGTAATCACGCTTGAAGTTTCACATGCATTCCTAATTGTGTAGATCATATGACTACCTGCTGTATGATTCGTGTATGCATTCTGCACAGTTTATTAGTGATGGTGACCGTCCACTGCACAGATGTCATAGATGACCATCCAAGTTAGGGTGTGTGTGTTTAGAATGAAGCACACAGTTCAAAGACCACACAGTTAATAAATTTAACTGTCCAATTAGTGACCACAAAATGGATGGTTTAAAAGGAAAATGGTGGACAACTAGAACACAAAATAATTGTTAAAGCCATGGTAATTTTGGAAAATGCTTTATCCACAATAGAACCAATAATGTTGGTCTGCATCAATCAGAGGAGGTCGTTGATGATTACATGAAGAGAATTGACCATCGGAAGGAAGTCAGGCGAAGCGACAAAATATTCGCCAAAATGCAGAAAATCCAACCTCATTGAGCGCCCGAACAACCTTCACCGGGCGCCCAACCATAGACCAGATTGGTCTAGAGAATTTCTGGACAGATTTCATAATTTCAGATGCTCGGCCATCAGTTCACCAAGCGCCCGAACATCATCAGATGCCCAACTACCTCCCTTCCGAGCGCCCGAAATTCATCTAAATTATGTCCCGACTCTCTAGACAATTTTGTTCGTCACCGGGCGCCCGACCACCCTTCGACCAAGCGCCCGAAATTCATCGGGATTTATGCTTTTCCCCGCTGGACTGTTTTGGAGTTCGGCTGGTGCCCAACCACTCTTCACCGGGCGCCTGACCACACACGAGTAGACGTGAGATTTTGCGCAAACTTTCCGTTTTGAATATTTTTCTCTCCCAATTCGTTTAGGACTCTTGATTTACGCACTTTAGGATTTCTATTACTAAACCTAGGTTATAAATACTCTTTATAATTTGTTGTTAAGGATCATATTATTCATCTTTTAATAAAATATCTTAAGTTTCTACTCTTTTATGCTCGTGGATTCGATGAAGATCGGTTGAAGAGTTTCAATAGTTTCGTAGATTCGGAATAGTTATCCTTATGAGAGAGACGGTGATCAATCTCACCCTGTCTATGCTGCATCAAGTTGCTATCAGAGCGAGGAACAACCTCGAGAAGATGGCTTCTAGTGACAGTCACAATAACAATCCCTCTGACGGTGCTCAGGATATTCAAACTCTTGCGAAGTGAATCGATACTCTCCAACGATTGAATGAGTTGGCTATGCAAGGGCTGCAAGTAACCCTCGATCAGATTGCAGCATCATTAGCCCAACCACGGACCCAAGGCGATGCACGGCCACCAGCGATCGCTATGCGAGACAAATCCCATTTTTCGTCAATCACAACTGTTGGCAAATCACATGGCTAATATCGACAATCCGGATCTCAGTGATGAAGAAATTAAAGGCGTCCTTGTGCAATGGGCCGCTTGAGGAGATGAACGTGTGGATTGTGCTGAAAGAGACTTTTCATCCAAAGGCGATCTTCCTAGCTTTAATGGTTTACTCATCATTGAAGATTTCCTAGATTGGTTAATAGAGGTGGAGCGGTTCTTTTATTACATGGGTGTCCTGGAGGACAAACAAGTCAAGCTTGTTGCATACAAGCTGAAATCTAGCGCCTCCGCGTGGTGGTAGCAGCTATAATTCGCTCGCACCCATGAAAACAAGTTGACTATTCGATCATGGCATCAGATGAAGCGATTGCTCAGATCCAGATTCTTACCCCGCGACTATGATCAGGTATTGTTCCAATAATACCAAAATTATAGGCAAGGAAACCGAACCGTCGAGAATTATCATACCGAGTTTGATCACTTGACTATGCGGAATGACTTATCAGAGACTAGAGTCACAAAAATCTGTTAGGTTCGTTGGCAGCTTACGAACCACAATCTAGGACTGCAGGCATCTATATCCAGTTTAGACAGTGGCTAAAGTGGCTCAATATGTCACTGAGGTAAAGACACAACTTGTGAGGTTTCCTACGTGAACCTATCCCTCGACCCATATCTCTACAACGGGTTCTACTCAATATTCGACCGTCTAAGGGAAAGGAGCCTGTCGAAGTTCGTGTTCCACCTTCGACGATTGTGAATCATGATGCGGGTAGCGGTCCCTGCAGATCACAAAGAAACATCCCTACGACAGCAGGTCCAACTCAAGCACCAAATCCATAGGCTATACAATTGTTTCTATTGTGGCCAACTAGACCACTTGTCTAATACATGCCCTCAGCGCCCCTCTGCCAATTTGACCACTAACAATGGGGTAATTGAAGATACTCAAGTAGAAGGAGAGCCCGAGTATGAAGAATTTGAACAATCTGTTGAAGATGACACAGATGGAACAAATTGGTTGGCTGAGGGCCATGGCGAGTCCTTGGTCGTAAGATGTCTTTGTTACATACCTCAAAAGGAAGTGCATCCACAACACCACAACATCTTCTGTACCCATTGCACCATGAAGGTTTACAACGTCATCATTGACAATGGAAGTAGCAAAAAATTGTGTCCCAAGTTATCCAAGGTAACCGAACAATGTTTTATTGTATTCACTATTGGTAAAAGCTATAAAGACGAAGTGTTATGTGATGTAATGGACATGGAAGCATGTCATACGCTTCTCAGTTGTCTATGGCAATCAGATCGAGATGTGATCCATCGAGGACGGGACAATACCTATATATTTGTCAAAGATGGGAGAAAGCGGATTCTAACTCCTATGACGCTAGAGAGTCGCCCCGAGGTTTCTAAAGTAGAGGGGAGTTCTCTCCTCACCATAAAAGAATTTGTAGAAGAATCCAAGGAGTCGAGTGAAATTTATGCGATGGTGGTCAAGGGAGATGACACAAGGGGTATGGTTATTCCTTCAACCCTTCGACCATTACTAAATGAATTGCGGGAGGTTTAGCCCGAAGATCTTCCTCATAGCCTACCCCCGATGTGAGAAATACAGTACCACATCAACCTCATCCCGGGCGTTAGCTTGCCAAATAGGTTGCATTACAAGTTAAGCCCGAAAGAGAGTGAGATTCTCCAAGGGCAAATTGAAGAGTTGTTGAAGAAAGGGTTGCTCAAAGAGAGCATGAGCCCATGTCCAGTTCCAGCCCTATTAACGCCAAAAAAGGATTGTAGTTGGCGTATGTGTGTTGATAGCAGAGTTATGAACAAAATCATTATCAAATATAGATTTCTATACCCCGGCTAGATGATATGCTTGGTATGCTTGAGGGGTTTAGGGTGTTTTCTAAGCTGGACTTACGCAGCAAGTACTATCAGATCTGTATTCGCCCGAGGGATGAGTGGAAGACGTCTTTTAAAACAAAGGACATGTTATATGAATGGCTGGTTATGCCATTTGGATTGTCGAATGCTCCGAGTACATTCATGTGCCTTATGAATCAGGCTTTGAAACCGTTGATAAGCAAGTTCGTTGTAACTTACTTCAACGATATATTGATATATAGTTAGGATGAGTCGGAACATGTTGAGCATCTCAGATAGTTTCTTCAAGTATTACAAGAGAACAAATTGTACCTAAACTTGAAGAAGAGTAATTTTCTAACGGACTATCTTTTATTTTTTAAATTCGTGGTGTCTTCGACTAGTATCTGGGTTTATGAAAACAAAGTGAGGGTCATCCGCGAGTGGCCTACTCCCACCAATATCCATGAAGTTCACAGTTTTCATGGGTTGGCCACATTCTATCACCGCTTTGTAAGGAACTTCATCACGATTGTTGCATCGATCACAGATTGCATGAAGAAATGGTCATTTCAGTGGACAGAAGAAGTTGACCATATATTTGCTGAGATTAAGCAAAAAAAATCATATACTGCGGTCCTAGTTTTGTCAAATATATTTTGAGAAAGTATTTAAGGTGAACTGTGATGCGTCTTATGTGGGCATTGGCGCGACATTATCTAAGGAAGGCGGGCTCGTCGCCTTCTACAGCGAGAAGCTTAGTAAAGTCCGAAAGAAGTGATCCACATATGAGATAGAGTTGTATATAGAGGTACAAACTCTTAGGCATTAGTGACACTACCTCATCCAAAGAGAGTTTGTAATTTACACTGATCATTAAGCCTTGAAATTTATTAATAGCGAGACTAATGTTAGTCGTGTCCATGCCAAATGGATTTCATTTTTGCAGGAACTCACGTTCATGTTGAAGCATAAATCTGACCAACAAAACAAGGTTGCTGACGTATTAAGTTGTCGAGCCGCCTTTTCTCGACACTATGAGTACCGAGGTTGTCGGATTTAACTACCTCAAGGAACTATATGCTGAAGATGGCGAGTTTAAAGATGTATGGTAAGAAAGCAAGGAAGGCCGACCGAGTGATTTTTATATTCAGGACAGCTTCCTGTTTTACGGAAATTGATTGTTCATCCTGCAATACTCCCTACGGGAGAAAATTATTCTTGAGCTTCACGAGAGTGGACTTAGAGGTCACTTGGGTCCTGACAAGACGAAGGCCCTCATTGAAGAACGATATTATTGGCCTCACCTAGGCCGTGATGTGGGACGGATGGTTCAGCGGTGTCATATTTGCTAATCTTTTAAAGGACATTCTCATAACACGGGCCTCTACACTCCATTGCCCATACGAGAAGGCCCTTAGGAGGACATTTTCATATATTTCTTTCTAAGTCTCATGCGAACACAATGCGGCATGGACTCCGTGTTCGTATTGGTAGACAGGTTCTCAAAGATGGCTCACTTCATCCCTTGAAAGAAGACTTACAATGCAACAAATGTAACCAACCTCTTCTTTAAATAAATTGTGAGGTCGCATAGCATCCCCAAAACTATCACTTCAGACCGTGATACAAAGTATATGAGTTGCTTTTAACAAACTTTATGGAGTCGATTTAACACGCAACTTCAGTTTAGTAGTGCACATCATCTGCAAACTGATGAACGGACTGAAGTGGTGAATAGAACATTAAGCAATCTCATTCGATGCATTTTCAGAGACAAGCCAAAGTAATGGGACTTGGCCGTGTCACAAGCAGAGTTCGCCTTCAACAATATGGTGAACCGCTCCACGAAGAAGTCGTTGTAGAACGTCTACGGACGAATTCCCATCACATTCTCGACTTAGTCCAATTATCGAAGATTCTCGGCAACAGCATAGCTGCAGAAAATAAAGCCAAGAGAATAACAAAATTACATGTGGAAGTTCGGATTAAGCTTACTAAGTCGAATAAGAAGTATAAGAGAGACGCTGACAAACATCAACGTACCAAGGTGTTCGAGGTAGGAGATCAAGTGATGGTCCATCTATGCAAGGATCGCTTCCCAACCGGCACCTATAACAAATTGAAGCAAAAGAAGATTGGGCCGGTTTCAATTTTCTAGAAACTAGGAGACAATGCTTATATAGTAGACCTCTCGGACGAGTTCGAGATCTTGAGAACGTTAAATGTGGCAGACTTGTTCGAGTATCATGAGCCAGAGCCGAACGAGAATTCGAGGTTGAGTTCTTTTCAAGTAGAGGGGATTGATGTAGAGGAGGTCGCTGATGATTACATGAAGAGATTGGACCATCGAAAGCAAGCAAGGCGGAGCGACAACACTCGCCAAAATGCAGAAAATCCAGCCCCATCAGGCACACAACCAACCTTCATCGAGCGCCCGACTATAAACCAGATTAGTTAAGAGAGTTTTGGGACAGATTTCATAAATTCGGACACTCAAAATTCGTCTGAATTATGTCCCAACTCTCTGGATAGTTTTGGTCGTCACCAAGCACCCAAAATTCATCGGGATTTATGTTTTTCATCACTGGACTATTTTAAGTTCGGCAGGCACCCAACCACGTAGAGCAGACGCATAAATTTTGCGCGAACTTTCCATTTTGAATATTTTTCTTTCCCAATTCGTTTAGGACTCTTGATTTACGCACGTGATGATTTCTATTACTAAACTTAGGTTATAAATACCCTTTATAATTTGTTATTAATGATCATTATTCATCTTTTAATAAAATCTCTTGAGTTTCTACTCTTTTGCTTGTGGATTCTAATATTCTTTCGTGGATTCAAAGAAGATTCATTGAAGAGTCCCGATAGTTTTGTAGATTCGGAATAGTTGTCCTTGTGAGCAATTTCACCCTGTCTACGTTGCACTTGTGTTCGAAAATCCAGAAAATGAGACTCTTAACTCGATGTCCAGCCAACTCAGTGGAGAAAATGCCTGATCCACATTAGGGCCCATGATTTAAGCTATAGTTCAAAAAACCAAAAACTCAACTCAGAATCAACGTCCAGCCTATTCGAATCAATGAACTGAAAACGCAAATATTAGCTTGATCTAAAACTTCTGCGGCCCCAGCTATGGGCATCTAATCTGCATTGTTTGATGTGGTGTGTCTGACTTGAGTTTTGGATCCCCCTCTCGTTTTGCATCATGGCCTTAAATGAGCTGCCCAAACAGATGAATGGAGCGGATATAACACAAACATCACAGTGGGCTCCACTGAGCTAGGGGATTCCTGTAACCCCATGGGCCATGCAGGAACTACTTTGATTAATGCATCACCATTCCTTGCAGGACTCACTTATGAATTAGCGTATACTACGAGGGATCAATATGATTGTACCACATATCCATTGATATATACAGACATGAAAATACACGTATGCTAAAATTACATGTAGGATCCAACTTCGAGAGCGATTTCCATATGATCAATTGACACCTGCACCATAAGTACTGTGGCCCACCTGATTTTCAGATCAGCTTGAATTTTTTGTTGGGTACATATTATGTTGGGTGGATTGGCATGTTTTTCGTGCTGGGTGCACAACATGTAGGTCGTGCCGTTCGGGCCGGCTGGGTTTCATGCATACAACATTTGGGTCCCACGGTAACTATATATGCACCATCCCTAGTTGTCGTGGCACCGGTACAATGTGGAAGCTAGACCTAATTACCCATGTGGCCCCACTATTATGATCATTCAAACTAGACCCACTCTTCGGCTCATTAGCACATCCTCAGGCCTCAGTGGTGCTTCCGGGCAAGTGACACTTAATTTGTGAGTCCCACAAAATCACACGTTGTAGCACTTGTGGGACCTGCCGTGGACAGATTGGGTCAATTAATAATCAGGCTTGAATTAAAGTTTCAGGTCTGAACCCGAACCATGTTCTCAGTAATCAAAAGTATGCAAGCCTAAAAGCCGGATCATCTAACCCAGCCTGTTCACATTCCTAATTGTGTAGGGGTTGCAATAGTCCAGTCCATCAATTGATTGGGCCTGCTATTCTCGAATCAGTCATGACCCGTTTATTAGATGGGCCACTTCAGTTTTGGACGGCCTGATTTTGAGGTTTACTTCCTAAAATGATATGGTGAGAATGATTGACAGAGTAGATATCACATAAATCATGGTGGGCTTCATAGATCTTTTTCCTTCACGGGCTTTCTACATGGGCTCGAATTGGGTACTACCCCCACCAGGATGCAGTTGGAGACGGACCGATATGTGTCACCTCGACATTGGTGGAGAGCAGGTGGGACCTGCACCTCGGTAATGGGGATAGTACCTAATCCGAGCCCTTTCTGCATGGCCCACATAGCTCGTGTCCATGCCAAATAAGCAAGTGATAAACGCTAGCAGCGTCACGCCACAACATGAAATCCACATGCAGAAATAGTCCCATGAATGCAACCATCTCTCCTCTCAATGCTAATTTCAGTGGGCCATGGTCCAATGTTCATGGGCCAAGTACGACCATAGGCCATTGACTTCTGAAATTGGAAGTGAGCCATGGAATGTTTGAAGCGGATTGCATCCTACCCTCGCATGGACGATAATCCGCCCGGGCAGGGCTCTGTGGACCCCACCTTGATGTAAGGGATTTATCCACGCCGTCCATTCATATTTTCAAATTATTTTAGCGTATGAACCCAAAAATGAGACAGAACCAAGGCTTGACTGAACCACAAAGTGGGGATTGAACGGTCACCATTAAAAATATCTTAGGAGCTGCAGAAGTTTCGGATCAAGATGATATTTGTGTTTTCACTTCGTCCAGGCCTACAATGACCTTATGAATAGGTTGGATGGGAAAAAAAAAACATCACGCTGGCCCCTAGAATGGTTTCAACCGTAGGTGTCATTATCACCCTGCTTCCTTTGGTGTGGTCCACTTGAGTTTTGGACCTGCCTCAGTTTTGGGTTGTTGCAATGATATGAGAGAAGGTATGGACGGCTTGGATAAAACCCTTACATCATGGTGGCCCACAGAGCCTTGCCCAGACGGATTATCTTCCTGGAACGTTTTATTTTCTTCTGTCTATATTCAGCTATACGGATCGACTGTCAGGATCATCCGTAAAGCATAAGTATCTCACTGCAGCCTATATGAAAAATCGACTTGAAAACGAACGGTTGCCTCTGTTGGAAGTAGATGCAACTGACAAATATTAAAATAAATGAAAATTAAAATGAAATTTAAAGAACTTATTAATTTGAATAACACCGAGTCGAGGCGTAACGAGTCACTGGGCTTGAAATCAAATTTGCCCTCCTTGGACCGCTTTCCAAATGCAACAGGAGTCACGGACAGTTGGCCTCCAGGATACAACAACTATCACCCTAGTTCCGGCTGTGCACTCGCCGTACAGGGCTTGAACCAGTAAGTATACCGCAAACTCGAGATGCAATGACTCAGTGAGTCAGAGAAAACAAAAACACAAAACCAAGTCCAGAGCTTTAGCAAAGTTGAGAGAGAAAATGAATTTTTTAGATATTAAAAAAACGAATTAATCAATTCTATATATAAAGTTGATTAGGTGCTTAATGCACCGTTTTGAATTGGGTTAGGTCCGTCGGGTTTAAACCCAACTGATGCGACCATCCGAACAGACACTTCTTTGGACGTTTAAAACAAAAGACCGTTGGTGCGAGTACACTTTCAATGTCCGTTGGAGCAAAAGGAAGGTGCGCAAGGAGACCAGAGCCCGAGCCCGGCACCGGTGACGGCGCGGCTCGGCCGACGAGCACGCGTGTGGTTTTTGGCATAGTGTGGTTCAATGTGCATAGCCCTCCAAAAACCACAAAATTCACTTACCCCCTGAGGGCCTAGCCCATGTGTAAAGCCTCTACTTATATACTTGTTTTTTTCCTTGATTCTTTCCGATGTAAGACAAAGGAAATGCACAAAACTCCAAAAATAAATTTGTGGAGGAAAACCATTTTCAAAGGAAAATTTTGAAATAAAATATTTTAAAACATTTTAAAATACAACAGCCTTAGCATGTGGGCCTCAAAAGCGCGATACACGAAGGACACCTGCGCGATACATACGCATGCACGAGCTGTATAGAAAATGTATGAAACTACGGTAGAGTGTGTGTATCATACGCATGCACACCTGTGCTGCTATACATCCTCGCCTATGCATCATACAATGAAAATAATCCAAATAATGGGAGCTACTGTAAATGGCGCACGCTGCCAAAATCAGATTGATTAGATGGTCCATGACCCCAAATCAATGGCCATTGTTTTATTGAACTTAGACTATCCACTTTCATTTTTATCGTACATTAGGTGGCCCCCTATTGGACAGGATAAATTGTGATTTTATAGTTATATCAGTCCCAAATGGGCCCCCACAAATTTAATGGTTTGAATTGAGGTACATTTACGTCACGTAAGAATATGGCTTGGAAGCAGATTATGCAGTGTGCCACACACCACCATGGTGTGTTGAAGTCAACCAGGATCTGTAGTACCCACCATAAATGTATATATTCATACCGTCCATACATTTTGCAAAATATTTCATGGCATAGGATAAAAAATGAGAATGATCCAAATCTCAAGTAGACCACACTACATAAAGTAGTGGGGATTGAGCGCCTTACACTGAAAACTTATCTGGGCACAAAAGTTTTGAATCAAACTCAAGTCACAGACTGTGTGAAGGTAACCTCCTTTCAACACTTGGGGTCTTAGTATCGATTCCCAAGTGGGGGTGGCTAACATTGCCGTGTGGCTAAAAGGGAGTGGTTGTATTAACAACCGAGTTTGTGTTTTCCCTTTATCTCGGTTTGTGCAACCTTATGAATTGATTGGATGGAAAATAAACATCATAGTGAGCCCTATGAAGGTTTCGATGGGGGCATCATGGTCCATCAAGCTTCGGAATTGTCTCATTTTTTGGCCCATGCCACAAAATAATCTTGAAAAAGAGATGAAAGGCGTAGATATAACACATACATCATGATGGACCCACAAAACTTGGTGACTTCAACACACCACCACACCATACAATGCGCTTACTGGCTTCGAGCCAGTCAGTACAGAAGTACAAACAAGACGGTGGCCCTAAATGCGTATGGTGGGACCCACCTGAACTTTTACGTTAAAGCATGCAAATGCTTGAAGTTCAAGCTAACATTCCCTTAGACCAGCAGATATGACTTGTCATTTCATAAGGTCCGAGCTTTCAAATTGCATATATTCGTAGCGTATCGGACCCACCGATACGGAGATGATTGCTTTAAGAGCAAGTGATTTGGTAGTCCGCAGTAATACCAATTTGGGCAGTTCTTTGCATCTCCACCATGCACGTTGCACCAGGTGATTGCAACTGTTCATCAACTGGGCCATGCCATGAACAGGAAAGGACCCACCTTCTCAGAATAGAGACTCCGCCCATTGAATACAATTGCCGGCCATTTTTTCAATTATAAACGTCAGATTGTAAGACACATCTCTAGTGGTTAAGATCGAATGATCGGCTTCATGAAAATCTAGTAACCCTATCTCATCAATGGTTGAGCCACATGATCTACCATTCCAATGGCTATATCAGGACTTGTACGGTGATGATTGGAGAGAACCACCCAAATTGGTGATCCGGCAGGCCAAAGAAAAACTCCCCTATCATTGTAACCCACTTGTTATGACGTGTTTTGCCATTTTAATGAACTAAAAACAAAAAAAATCAAAAGTCAAATACTACGCAGCACGTGGACTATACGAGGAATGTTCATGAGAGATATGCTTAAGGAGAATCGTGAGAAGAGAGATTGAAGAGCTGATCAACGCCACACGCTCCAACTTGCCTCAGCTGTGTGAGATCCAGACCGTTTATCAGGTGGGGCACACTGCGAATGTAATCTGACCTTAAAATCAGATTAGTCCACTCATCAGGTGGGCCACATATGATAATAGATCTTTTAATCATTTATTCCAACTGTTCATTTTGCGACTTGTGCATGTGGCCCACTGGATAAGCATCCAGCTTGATTTTTGGGTGAGCGGATTAGCTGTTACCCGGGGAACAGCTTAGTGGGTGTTACCCTAACCGTGTGGGGCCCATCTTAATGTATTTTTTATATATCCACGCCGTTCATCTGTTTTTTCATCTCATTTTAGGATGTTATAGCAAACGCTAAGAAGACCCAATTCTCAGGTGGATCATACCACTAAAAACAGTGATGAATGACCATTAAAAGATTTTGTGGGCCACAAAAATTTTGGATTAAGCTGATATTTATTTGTTCCCTTAATCCAGATATTCTTGACATTATCAACAGGTTGGATTGCAAATAAACATTACTAAAACCTTACGATGGGCTCTTTGAAATTTTTAATGGCGAGGCACTAATCAACACTGTTTTCAGTGGTATGGTCCACCTGAGATTCTGATCTGAATGAAGTTTGGAATACCATCCTAAAATGGGCTGGAGAAACGGATGTACGGAGTGGATATACAAAATATTACCCATGTGGGCCACAATGCAGGAGTAACACCTAATTCGCGCCCCATTTTTGGACAGTGGCATGTTTGGTATAACCCCACAAAACGAATGGTTAGGATTTTGACTTCAATATAAAGAAATATATGAATGGACACATGAATTATTAAAATACAAAATACAAAACAACCCTTTTAGATGAAAGAGAATTCATGTGTTTCCCATACATTTGCAAACGAGAATGGGATTTTAGAAAATCTAATTCAAGGTTTTAGAAGATTAGAAAAAAGGAATCTTCCTTTGTTTGTCCAAGAAGAAAGCATATGTTCCCTTATGAAATTGAGTAAATGATATGCATTTTACTCTTCCCTTTTCTTTTATGGCCATTAGATTTCACATTCCTGTTGACAAATGCGAAGTGGGCCCGAACTAGTGTACTTTGTAAGTGGGGTCCACTCACTAGTGGATATAGTGCACAACATGCAAGATCAGAGCCATTAATCAAGTGATCCCCACCTTCCAGGTGTGCTGTCCAGATGTTATTGGCCAGCCATAAGTGCGAGAAACAAATGAACGGTTGAGAAATTTACAAACTTTCAAAATTATATGTACACCCGTGGCCCACCGATGATCAGATTAGCATGATATTTGGTACATGGTATCTATATAATGGGGACTATCTGATGAACGGCTCGGATCTTCAACACCTGTGCATCATTTGCACGAGTTAGGTCAGCACACGTACAAATTGCACTATATCTAGAGAGCAATATTCGAGAGAGCAACTTTTCTTTAAGCAGACCTTGCTATATATTGTTCTTACTCATCGTCATGTGACTTTTCCCCACCTGAGGAACTATAGGTTCCTGAGCACGTGAATAGTGTACTTATGCACCCATCTAGCACCACTAGGACCCATGATTGTGTGATCTAGACCGTTGAACTAATGGGCCCAATATCATGATGTCAGATTCTTTAGAATCTTCTGGATTGGACCATCCATGGTCGGTGAATCATGTGTAGTCAAGAAAGATATAGCATCGATCTCCTAAAAATGCTGTTGTCACTAGATGTTTTCAATCTATTTTTATTTATTTTTTTGGAGGAGCCCTCATAGGCATGCAGTCCCACCATACCAACCGTCTGGATTACTGAACCATGGGCTGAATTGTAATGAATGGACGCAGCACCATTCACGGTTCTAATGCATCAGGACCAGATAATTCACTTCCTATGTATGTGGGGGCCTAAGAATGTTTGTGATAGCGTTTTGGCCTATTTTAAATTTTGTTCGGATTTGGATTGAAAGATGTTTGCTACGCCACACGCGTGTATAAATCTGCCTATCTACATGCCAGTGCATTGCCCACATGGCAAAACATGTGCAAGATCTGAGCCGTCCATCGATTGGATCGAACATTGAAGATAGTATATCTTAAAAGTGAGGCCAGTCTGCTGATCATAAGGTGGACCGCCTGAAACTAGGCGTCCATTTTTCTAATATGATGAATCCCACCTAGGGGGATGCGATGGACAGAGTGAATGACTGATGCAATGTATGAAATTCAAGCTAAAGGACTGATCTTGAGTGTCCCGGTCTTGCAATGGTTAGTAAGTAAACCTGCCAAAAACATTGGGCTACATAATCTACATGATGTGGCCCACTTGAGGGAGTGCTCAGATATTATACACGTGTGGAGTGTGGATAGACAGGGCTGCCACGTGTGTTGTCATGGCAAAACTGGGATGAAATTAGTGGGATGACACGAGCAAGGGAGAGACAAGCTTCTATTCTACAAAAGCCACAGTTCAGTCCCAACTAGCTTTACAAGAAGATAGGTCCCACGGACATAGCCCTCTTGTAAAGAGACGGACGCGGATTTCCTTTCCTGCAGTCGGATGCTAGGTGGGGCCCTCCAGGTTGTTTGTGAGAAATCCCTGTGCATCCGTTTTCTGAGTTCATTTTAGGACATGTGATTAAAAATGGGCTTGGATCAAGTACTACCCCTACCAGGATGCACGAGGAGATTGACGGGAACGTGACATATCGTCATTGGTCAACGTAGCAGCCCCGTACCTCGGGTCTGATGCAGAGCTATCAGACTTATCACATCCCACCAATACCGAGGTGTGGAGTATACTATGTTGGCCAATTACAACGCGCTACGTACCCATCCATCTCCCTGTGGGTCCTAATGGAGGTAGTACCTAATCCGAGCCCACCAAAAATGAGGTAGATCCAGAACTCAAGTGGGCCACATGAGAGGAAACATTGGAGATTCAAGGAACACCGTTGAAACTTTTGTATGGCTACAAAAGTTTTGTATTAGGTTAATTTTTTGTATTTTCACTTCATTCCGAAGAGAACGACCTTATAAACGGTGTGGATAGCATATAAACATCAAGGTGGAGCCCTTAGGTTTCAACGGTAGGCATTTCTTTCCCCATTTTTCCCTCTCATGTGGCTCAATTGAGTTTTGGATCTGCCTCATTTTTTGTGGCATGTCCTAAAATAATCTCTCAAAACTGATCTAAAGATTTCTCACAAACAACACGATGGGCCCGCCTAGCATCCCATAGCAAGAACTCTACCAAAGGCTTTCGCGGGAAATCCGCGTCCTAAAGAGACGTTCCCATCTTCACATATGAGCTACTTCTGCGTCCCAACACCTGCTCACCCAGATGGACCCACATGGAGTTATTGTTCGATGATCCAGACCGTCTATCTTCTGGACCATGACATGGGATGGCATCTCCGCTGGAATTTACGATGAAAGAAATCGTATATGCGGCGGTCAGATAGTATGACTGTAGGAAAGGTACGTGTTCAATAGGAGTAGTGGTTACTGCCATCCATTCAGTGTGATTTTTCGACTGTTTTTGGTCTATGCTAGTATTCAAACCGATGGACGGTCATGATCATCACCTTGTGAGCCATGCGTGGCCGCAAATGAGCAGAAATTTTGGCAAATTAATCCTCCAATGCATATCACCAAACACAAATGCTAGATTCCATATAAATATGCATGTGAATTGTGGTTTAGGTGGGTCCGGATTGATGGCTCAGTGGTAGGCACTTCGCTTTTCAGCAGTGAAGCCCTGGGTTCCATGGGCAGTGCCCGAGTGGATGTATGAGTTAAAAAAAAAAAAAAAAAAAAGGACAATGTCGTACGTATGCATACATTTTGGTTGAATTTCAAAACCAATCCTGCTTTTAAACTGTCTCTTAAAACCCACCTAAATTTTCTGCTATTACCCAAAAATTTGCTTGCCGTCCCATTAAGTTATTTATTCAATACCACATTTTTATAAAGATAAATTTACTCTTGAAAAAATACCCTCTTCCAACACAACACGTCTCTCTCCTGCCCTTCTCTTCTCTCTGCCAAAATTTCGCAACTCGTCCCATCTCCCTCCCAAAAAAAACTAGGGCTCTCAATGGAGCGGGTCAGATCCGAGATCCGATTTGCTCCGAATCCATATAATGCAGATTTGGATCTTAAAATAAGTCCGATTAGTTAAATGGACCAGATTTGGATCTTAAAATAGTAGCGGATATGGATTCACAGGAACATATCCGAGTTTGATCCGAATCCGATTAAGATCCGGCTCATTGTCACCTTACTGTATATATGCTGGCCATCCGTTTTACAAATTATTTTAGGCCATGTTGAACATGCCATGGTAAATAGTGGGATTTGCATCATTTTTCTACTAAATTAAATATATTTTATACCATATATTTTTTAAGATTTGTAATGGGTGGATTCAGACCTAGATTCGACCCGAATCCAATGGTTATATGGATTTTGGATGGGAAATGGATCTAACAATTTATAAATGGATCGGATATGGATATCACCTTTTAGATCCGAGTTGGATCCGAATCCGATCCGAATCCGTCTACAGATAAATGGACTTGGAGCCGGATCCAAGTAGATCCGATCCAGATCCGACCCATTGAGAGCCCTAAAAAAAACCCGCCTAAGCATTACTGAACTCTCTAAAGTTGGGACAGGGAACTCTACCACTAGTCATTGCTCTATTGGCCTCGCCATGAGGTATTTATTTCATCCACACCTTCTATCCATTTTTCTATATCATTTTATGATATGAGCCCAAAAGTGTCGTATATCCATATCTCAAGTGGACCACACCACAGGAAACAATCTTGATTGAATGCCCACCATTAAAAAGTTCCTAGGGCTACAAAAGGTTTGGATCAAGATGATATTTGTTTTTCCCCTTCATCCAGGTCTGTATAACCTAATCAACAGATTGGATGTCAAATAAACATTACAGTGGGTCCTAGGAGGCTTTTAATGGTGTGGTCCACTTGAGATTTAGATCTGCCTATCTTTTGGATCAAGCTATAAAATGACCCGAAACAATGGATGGATGATGTGGATCAAACCCATACAACATGGGTCAGGCTCATTTTTTGACACTTGGACTAAAATGACCTCACAAACCGGATGGATGGGGTGGATTCCTCACAAACACCACGGTGGGCCCCATCTAGGTTCCCAGGCAGGCTGCGAAGGGCTTTGCAGGAGATCAGCGTCTGTCTTTGAGAGGAGCGGATTAGGTGAGACACCGGATCACCGAGGTGCGTGGAAACCCTGACTGTGGGCCCCACCTGATGTATGTGACTACATCCACACCATCCATCTATATTGAAAAGTCATTTTAGGGCATGATCCAAAAAATGAAGCATATCCAAATCTCAGGTGGACGATAGTACAGGAAATAGTAGTAATTGATAATTAAAAGCTTCTTGTGGGCCACCAAAGGTTTGGATCAAGATGATATTTGTGTGGTCTCTTCATATAGGTCTTTGTGACCATTGGATGGAAAATAAACATTCTGGTGGACTCTATGGAGTTTTTAATGGTGGGAATTCAATCAAGACTGTTTCCTGTGGTGTGATCCACCTAAGATTTGGGCATGCTTCATTTTTTGGTTCATACCCCAAAATGAGCTTCCAAAAAGGTTGGACAGTGTGGATTTAAGCACATACATCACTGTGAGCCCCACAATCAAGTTCCCACCCACCTCCGTCTCACCGAATCCTCTCTCATTTGGGAGATTCCATAGCAAAAGCCACACGGCTGCAAGAATCAATAGTTGTGGGCCCCATCATGACATATATGTTACATCCATACCATCCATCAATTTTACGAGATTATTTTAAGGTATGGGCCCAAATATGAGGCAGATCAAATCTTAGGTGGACTATACCACAGGAAATAGAAGGAATTGAACACCTACCATTGATAACTTCCTGGAGGCCAAACACATTGGATGGCAAAAAGGAATTATATTAGACCCTTTAATTTAGGTCCACTTCACCTAATTAGTAGGTTGGATGGCAAAAATAATTACAGTGGGCCCTAGCATTTTTTATGGTAGGGCTTAATTGCCGCTGTTACCTCTTGTGGGACCATGTGATATTTTGATTTTCCTCAATTTTTGTGTCATGCCCTAGAACTATGATCCATGAAGGAAGAACGATGTGGATTAAACACACGCATCATTGTGAGGCCCACGACATAGTCCAGCAATAGAGTGGATTCTGTGGCCGTTGCGCAGAGAGAGAGGCTAAAGAGGAGTAAAATCGTCTTTTTCATAGATAACTTGTGGAATTTCCTGACAGCCGAGGTGGTTTTTCAACCTTCACTACAAGAAAAAGGACCTTTACCGAGGACATTTTTATCGAGGAAACAAATTTCCTAGCTAATTAATACACTTTTCCCAACAAAATTCTAATTTCCTGGTTGAATACTTACTTTTCTTTTCCCAAGGATAATTTTCCTTGGTAAAAGTAATAGATGCCAATGAAATTAAAATGTAAAACGGGATTATTTCCAAGCAGATTTTTTTTTTCCCAACTTTTACCGAGGAATGTTTCCTTGGTAATATCTCACAATTACCCGAAAGTTACTTTTTGTGGTCCAGAAGTTTTAGATCACGCTGATGTTTATTTTTTCCCGTTCATCCAGGTCTTGTGACCTAATCAACAGGTTGGATGTCAAGTAAACATTACAGTAGGCCGTAGGAGGTTTCTAATGGTGGACATTCAATCACTACTGTTTGACCTTGTCGCGGTCCATCTGAGATTTAGAATTGCCTCATTTTTAAGATGAAGCACTAAAGCAATCTGTAAAAATGGCTGGACGGCAGGATGAAATACATCTTGGTGGGGCCCAAAAAGCACAAATCATGAGCCAAAGCGTCACTAGCCAAATCGCCAAAATCTCTACTTTCGACTGAAACAAAATCCCTAAATCCCAACCCCGACGAAAATAAAAATCCTCAAATCTCTCGCGCGCTCACTTTCGCTCTCATTTTCAATAGGAATGTAAATAAGAAATTCCAATCACACTCTTTAAAAAATCCTCCTCATTTTCACACTCTCAAAGAACATTCGAAAAGCTCCCAAGATCTGAAAAGGGGATATGAGACATTGAAATCTCTTATTTCAGGCCACACCCGGATTGGAGAATGTGAAAAATCATCTCAAACGCTTTTGAGATTCGACTGTCCAGATCTCTGTAGAGGAGAAGCAGGGGAGAGAACGATGGAGAAATTCGAGCTGGTGAGACATTAGATCTAGAAATTTCAACGTCTCCCGGCTTATGAGAAATAAGGAGACGAGAGAGCTCATCGCAATTTGGTAATTTTGTTTCTGTCTTGTTAATCGATTTTCTGTTATGAGAAATATTAGTTTTTATTTTTATTTTTACAGATTGACGAGAACGTGGCGAGGGAGATTATAAATCACAGATCATTTCGCCATCCTAATATAATTCAATTCATGGAGGTGTGGTTTATACCTTGGGATTGGCTTTGGATTGTGTTGTCTATCAAATTTCTGGGTTTTTTGTGGATTTTTTTTTTTTTTTTGGCAGGTGGTTTTAACGCCCACGCATCTGGTACCGACCGGAGTCTGGATCTAGACTCGATTTAGGTACCCTAAAATTTCTACTGATGATTTTCCATACCCACACAGCAACTGTTCGACCAAATGTCCATTTAGGATATAGCTGATGATCTGCCCATAACCGCACAGCAACTGCTCGACCAAATGTCCATTTGGAACATAGCGGATGATTTGCCCATGCCTGCACAGTAACTGCTCGACCAAATGTCCACTTGGGACATACTCATTTTTAGGCGTCTACCAAACAGGACCTTAGCTTTTCTGTGAAACGATCACATGTAGTTATTTTAACATCTTTGAGCTCAGTCCCGAACTGGTAAGTACTTTCATATTCTAGTTCGTAAAAGTTTTTTGCATCACCATGCTTACTTGGGTGCTGATGTGTTCTGGTTCCAAAACTGTTGTTTTAGGTATACCTTAGGATGGGATAGTACATAGATCCAAATCTAGAGTGATGCAATATGCCTGTTGATACTATTTTTGCATTAATGGACTCTGTTATAGTTGTTGATGAAAATGCTCCAGTTGCACATGTTGTGATTCACAAGTGGCAACCAAACCCACCAGATGGCCTTGGCACACCTTTCATATTTCACACAATAAACACACAAAGCTTATTTGTGAAATGTCCAAACCACTTTAGAGTACCACAATTCTGTTTGCTCTTTGATGGCAAGTGAAAACTTAGATTTGTGTTCTCTGCTCTCTAGCATCACAGGTTGTTTGTTGAAAACCTTCATGAATGAAAGGGCCCTATTTCGAAGAAAACATACAAAATTGAAAGTAGTAAAGATGTGGCATGTGGCATCCCAGTTTGGAAGCACACCAATAGCATTTATCACTATTCAATGGCCAGTAAGTGAGACTGTAAAAAACAACACGATCTGGAAAATGCTTTTGTCCATGGGAGGCATGTTCACTTGCCTTTTCCCATCAAACCAGCTTAATATGGCAAGTGAGCATTTCCATGATACCCTCAGGCAATCTGCAGCCTAGCACTGAATGCCTTCTGTACAGTTGTACTTCATTTAAATAATAACTCGAGAAAGCAACAAAGATGTGTTATAATAGATCATCTTTGAGATCCATGAAAAACTTCCCTCTGTTGTGCCAATCCAAGTTAGACTCAGCATATCCACAGCCGTACAAATTAAGCACCAAACTGAGAAGTTCCTTGTTTGTAGGAAACAATGGATATGTGTCATCTGGCTGGGAGGACGAGAAACATTACTCCTAATAAGGTAGCTTCTATGTTCTTTCTTAATAAGCTCATTTGCATTTATGCTTGTATGCCATTTAGCAAAATCTGAACAAATAAGAAATGCTTCTCGATTGTGACAATTCTTGGCAATGCGGGGCTTACATCTCCATGTCCGTCTTTAGGAGAATGGTCCTTGGGAGTTGATGGGTTCTGTTCTTTCTCTAGGCAAAAAGAAAACTATCAACATTTGGGCCTCTAGAGGAGAAAAAAAAGAAGACAATATGAACTTTTGGTTTCTCTCCATGAAAAAATGGAAAAGACAGTGATGCTTGAATTTTGCTCATGTGGTCTCCAATTACCTGCAGATAAGTCGGCGATGCTTGAATTTTTCTCATTGGAATGAAAGAATGGTTTTCAGTAAAATGCTTCTAAAATCCTCTTCTTATAGGACGATCTGGAATTACCAATAGGCATGCAACATTTTCCTTTAGAAGGGTGCATGTTTTGTAAGAGGCATTTTTTGCAGCCAAATAATTTGTTTCTTGAAGCTTACTAATGTCAAAGTTGAAGGACAATTGCTATGCATGCTTTCTCACTTGAGGCTGAGTGTTATCTTTGTGGAAGATGCATTCATCTGAGCGATGTTTTCTTCTTCTTATTTTTTTATTGCAGCTGAGAATTGGTCAAAACCTGACATCATATTGGAGGCATTTAAGGCAAGGTCTGTTATAGCTATGGCTTGTGCTCAAAATATAGGCAAGAAACCAAATCCAGAAGAAGGTACTTGCTTTTGTGTTCTCCAAATGCGCAGATAACACCTTTATTTCACTATTTCTTCCAACAAGCAAACATGTATCTTTCTTCTTGTATCATTTGGTTGAGATGCATGGAGACTCATGTAATGTTGATTTTTAATCTTCCATACCTGCTTTTTGGCTGTCCTTTTAAAGCTGTTGAAATGCAGAGAATCCATGTCTATCATTGAGTCCTTGCATAAAGTATTCTAATGTGTTGACGAAGGAGCCTTGAAATGGGATGGTGAGTTTTCCTCCTTTTCTTTTAATATTTTGGACCCACTTCCTAAATGGGATGAAGCCCCTAGGGGAATTGAGTGATGGAAAGACTCTCTTGTTGGCATTTTGCAAAGCATTACAACCATGGTATTCGAAAATGGTTATGTTAATGGTGACATGTTACACAACACAAGGACATAACGTTTGATTTGAAAAAAACATTGCTGACTTTGACTAGCTAATATTAGTCATCATGGAGAAGGATATTATCTATTTTAGATCATTTATTTGTTGGTTTCGGTTGGCTTATGGAAGCTCAAATGTTGGATGGTTTTTTATCTTAATTTGGCAGGTTTCGAAGCTTCCACTACATAGGATTTTCCCAAATGCTTGGTTTTCCATATGGATTGATGGAAAGCTTGAGCTTGTTGTGGATCCATGTCAAATTTTGGAAAGTTGTGGATCCATATGGATTGATGGAAAGATGTTTTCCATATGGATTGATGGTTTTCCAATGCATTGCTAGCCCCTTAGGCATGAATGACATCACATGAATAATACTGGGAAAAAGTAAATATGAAAGATAATCCTACCAATCAATTTGTAAAAGAATGTTGAGTAAGATTGGAACTGTTCATGAATAGGTAAAGGCCTAACTAGAAGGAAAATGTAACGGCAAAGACCTGTAAGTTGTGTCAAGACACACTAAAAAAAGAAAAGAAAAAGAAGAATTGACACTGGAAATTATAGAATCACCATTTGAAATTAATAATAATAATTGCAGGCTCAACCCCAACCATAAATCATAGCATAAAAGCTAGCTCACTACTAAAATTGTCCAAACATCACCAATGATCATTTGGATTCATTTTAGGATGGAATGGCAATTTCCAAGATTCATACATATCAAAGCATGGTAAAGGATTCTAAGAAACCCAGCCACGAATTGAGTAGAGTATATTTATGAACTGGCTCCAGAGTATCAAATCACACTCAAGAATAAGAGGTGTGGTATTGTAGTCGGTGGACTATTAAAATCGCTTATTCATTCACCTGTTGGGCCATGTATATGAACGATTAGAACTGTTCAATGGGTAGATCCCACCATGATAAGGTTATGTACAGAATACCAGTTTCCACAAATCACTCTTTCCATGTATGGACAGATAAGATTTAAGGAATGCATGATGACCACGTTTTGAATTGATAGAATTGTCTTTGCAAAAGAGGTGTGCTGTCCATGGGGTATCAATGGTGGGCCCCCAACTGTTGAAATTGCACATGGTCAAGATCATGTAGGCATGAATGAATGGAGCATGCCTACATGGTCTAAATCTTCAATTCAAGTTGTATTTAGTTTCATAATGTGATTTGAAAAAGAAAAATGAACACCTAACCGCATGTTTTATTTATAAGTTATTAATTACTAATATTATATTTTGTTTTATTTTGCAGATTGTTTGTTGGTGATAGCGGGGATGTTCGTGCTGTTTGATTTTTTTTTTTTTTTTGTTGTTGGTTGTATGTACCGGTGGGATTGACATTTCGATTTTATTCAAAACATTATTATGGTTTAATGATCATTTTAATTGGTATCCGATTGAATGTTCAATCAGGTGATTGGGATATTGAATGCTCTATCAAGTGATTGGGATATTGAATATTGAATGTTCTATCAAGTGATTGGGATATTGAATATTGAATGCTTTCATGTGGTAGGGATATTGAATGTTCCAAAGAAATATTGAATATTGAAAGCTTTCAGGTGGTAGGGATATTGAATGTTCCAAAGAAATATTGGATGGTAGGGATATTGGATGTTCCAAAGAAATATTTGGTTGGCAATGAAAAGGTAGTTCCTTGGTCATTACTTTTTTCCAAGGAAAATTTTCCTCGGTAATAGTCGCAAAATTACCAACGAGTTAAACAGTAGCCACGAAATTGTTGACTTTTACCAAGGAAAGTTTTTGTTGGAAATGGTCAACTATTTACCGACAAAATTAAATTTCTTAGGTAAATCTTTTTCCTGAGGGTGATATTTCAACGAAAACCGCGATGAGCATTTTCGTTGGTAATAACTTTTACCGAGGAAATCATGACATTTAGCCAGGAAAAATTTCCTTGGTAAAAGTCATATTCTTGTAGTGCTTATTTTAAAACTTTAGGCGGATTTTAGGAAACAGTTTAAAAGCATACTTACTTTTGAAATTTAATCAAAATATAAGCGTCTATATGAAATTGTCCAAAAAAATAAAAGAGTGGTTTAGACCTTTCCTATCTTTTAGAGAAGGATTTCTAGTGAATGTAGGCCCCGGGAGGTGTTTATATTCCACCCAATCCAGTCCACTGATGTGGCTCATCAAGAAACCTAAAAAATGACAGTATTCCAAAACTCTAGTGGGTCATAACATATGAATTTAGAGGATTTGGGTATGAATTTTCTTGCTGGGTCATAACATATGCATTTAGATGTTTTAGGACTGAATTTTTTTTTCTTTTTTTTTTCTTAGGGGTAGTCTACCTGCTCGACATGGATTTTATGAATGTTAAGTTGATTTCTAAAGTTAGAGAAAATAACCCCAAACAATTTTCTTTAAGGGTCTTTTAGATGCAAGCAAATTCTTTAGAGGATCTTCTTTGGATTTGTAGAAATATAAATATAAATTAAGGAAATGACAGTTTCATGGAAATATCAATTTTTGTTCATTCTTTTTGTAAATTTCTTGAAATGCCATTCTCATTTCACTCCCGATTTCTAACAAATGTCCTTCTTTGGTTTCCCTTACTCAGAAATAAGAAATAACAATTCCAAAAAATTGAGAAAAATGATAGAAAACATTCCATCATTTTATAAAGCGCCTCATATGCTAGTTACATGTGCCTTCACCCGTCCTCAAAGTACCCACATGTGCAACCATCCATCTTCAAGAGTTCCACGAGCTAATGTGACACATGTGCATCATGTACCACCATCCATCTTAAAGCATCATAAATGTGCCATTATGCCACATGTGCAACATGTTCCATCGCTCATCTTTTAGTGACTCATGTTTTAGTATGTCATGTGCAACTATAAACATGTCCTAATTTTTTTAGCTTTTTTATTTATTTATTTATTTTGTTCTAGTTGGGATTTGAATTAAATGTGGGAGTTGACTCAGAGATAAAAGTGTATTTAACTTGAAGTTGCCACTAGTCAAATGAGGCTTGAAATTTACAACTGGCTAAAAATTGTAGAATCGCTTAACGATCGAAAAATCATAAAATTTCTCAAGTAACTCTTACTGTTAGTCTGCGACTATAGATTCTGTGTAAGGCCCCGGTTACGGAAATGAAGGGGTTAAGAACAGACATCCGGTTTAGCATATAGTCTTGAACATTTATAAGCAGTTGTACCATAAGACTGTGTTTGGATGCACAAGTGAAAGGATTGCAGACATTCGGTATAATCAATATTGGAGAAACCCTTTTGAAGAAAACATGCATTAACTGTGTCTTTAGATTGAGAGTACAGAGTTGAATATGTATAAGCAGTTGTATGATTGATTACAGTAAGGCAGACGTTTGGATGCACAAATGAATTGGATTGCAAACATTATGTTTAATTGAAGAGGAAAAGACAAAAAAAAAAAAAAAAGACGTTGTTTCTTAGTACTCATAATAAGGAAGTAGCCCTCAAATAGCCGTTATATTCCTTTCAAGGCCAGCTTACAAAGTGACATAATTACAATTTGCTATCCAATTCAATTTTGAATCCAAATGAACCCGAAAGGTGCGAATGGATTTTTTTCATTTTTTTAAAAATTTTTTAATGATGTTTTGATATTGACTTTTGTCCGTTAAGTATTTTTCATTTTTGTTTTTTACTGATTAGTCTCATGGAATATTTTTTTTCCTTGTCATGTTATTTTGGCGGTATTCGAAATGATATATCTTTCATAACAATTTGAAATCAAGAAAAACCCACCTTGACCTTTTAGTTTTTAGTTGTTTGCAAGCTTCAAATCTCGACAAAATCAGTGAAAGAGATGGGGGTGTTTTGTTCTGATTTACAGGGAAGGAAAAGGCCATGTGTTTGTTCATCCCTATCAGAAACAGGAGAATATCATTCACAAAGACCGCCAACTCCGCTCTTGGACACTATCAACCATCCCCTTCACATGAAAAATCTCCTCATGAGTGTGGGTATCTTTAATTCATAACATTTTGATGGGTTTGGTGGTTTGAAATTTCTTTGTTGAAAAACTGAAGGAATCTATTATATTAAAATCCTCTGTTCCTTCTTCTTCCCTTCTATGTAGGAGCTGAAACAGCTTGCGGACGAGCTACGCTCGGATGTAATCTTCAATGTTTCTAAGACAGGAGGCCACCTTGGTTCAAGTCTTGGTGTGGTCAGCTAACAGTGGCCCTCCGTTATGTCTTCAATGCTCCAAAGGATAAGATACTGTGGGACGTTGGTCATCAGGTACCCCTCTCTCCTTTCCTTCTCTACTGTGCCTGTGGCAATTGTGTATGGTGATCGGAACCATCATTTCTGCGGGCTATGGTGCTTGGTCCATATCCCAAAAAGCAATACAATTGAATTGGTAGCTATCTGAAGCAATGACCTTAAAAATGGATGGTTAGCTCAAAATTGAACAATGGTCCCCATTCAATGGGCAAAACTTGTGAAATAATCAGATGGTGGGAGTTGTCCAAACTCTGTTGTTTTTAATGCCTTCTATGTTGCCTCACCAGATCAATTGTCCTGATCACCATAAATGTTTCCACATGTATGGTGGGAACTACGCACATCAAACTTCTATAAAGCATGAACTGTAATAGCATTCCCCTCAGATAGAATGAGTATGATTACTCCCAACAATGCATCAAGAGGCTATGATTTCTTCCAAAAAAAAATTCCATTCCTCGATTTTTCTTTAACAGACAGGAAGGAGATTGTGAAGATCGCTAACAATGTATTGGTTTTGCAGGCTTACCCACATAAAATCCTGATGGGAAGAAGAGATAAAATGCCGACGATGAGACAGACAAATGGATTATCTGGATTCACTAAACGCTCCAAGTATTCACAACAATGAAGTAGCTCTCAAATTGCAGTTCCATTCCTTTCATGTCCAACTAAACAGAAAAGTGATTGCAATTGGAGCCATGTCACTTTGATATCAATGCTAAGGAATCTAATTACAGTTTGGTTATTTCTACTTCATTGAAATAATTATTGAGCTTCAATTTTGCATTTGGGTGCAGACACAAACTCAATTTTGAAGATCCTTTTTTTTTTTTTTTTTTTTTAAGATAAGATCCGGTTTAAGTTGGAGGAAATTTCAAAATAATTACTGATGTTCTGGTAGTGGGGAGTTATTTGATACTCTGGCAGAGCATGATGCTTGATAATCAGGCACTCAAAAACTGTACACATGGCATACATTAACTCAAATTAAATTGGCTAAATTCCGGAATACAATGTGTTGCTTGATCACTGTGCCAAAATCAGATTAGTCGAACAATTCTATCCTCTTGAGTTGTGGACACTGGTTTCTTGAAATAGGACCATATGGAATTTTTCATTTTTAACTGTTCAATAAATGTCCACCAATCCGATGGTCAGATAATGAAATAAGCTTAATTTTTGGTTCATGACACATCTAAAATGAGACCCATAATTTGGACAGTTTAATTTGAATTACTTGCATGCCACTTAATGCAATTTCTAAGTGCCATACATCACCCTCAGCTAGAGTATCCAAGTTTCTCTTCGGTAGTATTAGTAGTGAGCAATCCTCAAACATGCAGTTAAAGTCCCTTTGGGTCGAGAGCAGATTAGGTGAGACCCCGGCCTCACCCAAGATGGTGCGCCCCTTACCGTCGGTTACCGTGGGGCCCACCTTTATGTATGTATTATGTATCCACACCGTCCGTCCATTTTTACAGATAATTTTTGGGTATTACACCAAAAATAAAGCAGATCCAATTATCAGGTGGATCATAACATAGGAAACAGTGGTGATTGACCATTAATGGGGCACAGAAGTTTTCGATGAAGCTGATATTTGTTAGGATCATGCGACCTTATCAACAGATTGGATGGTAAATAAACACTACAGAAACATGAAGGTGAGTCCTAATAAGTTTTTAATGGTAGGATAGTCAATCACCACTGTTTCTTATGGTATGGTACACCTGATAATTTTTTCTGCTTAATTTTTGGTATAATACCCTAAGATAATCTGAAAAAATGGATGGACGGAGTGGATACATAATAAATACATCAAGGTGGGCCCCACAGTAACCCCACGGTAAGGGCCGCACCGTCTTAGGTGAGGCCAGGGTCTCACCTAATCCGCTCTCCTTTGGGTCTAACTTGAATGTAACCTAATCATAATCAGGAAGACAGATGATGTAGAGTGAGTCGCAGGCATTTTCATGGCCAAGATGGACCAGAGGAAGCCCGATCGGAGACGGAAGTGATCCGGGCCGTTAGGACCGTAAAACATTCGTATCTCGCAATCCGGGATGAGTTTTGGGACGTATAATATATGATTTTGGGGTAGCTCGAGCTAGTTAAGCCAACCAACCCGCTATGCCGAGTTTCCCATGCCGTATTTGCAAGATTCAATCAGATCAACGGTCATTAGCCTAGTTTTATTTTGTTTTTAATATAAATAGTAAGTTTTAGTTTGATTATAATTTTTTATCCGTTGAGTTTTAGGAGTTGCACCCAACATGAAAAGGGCTTAGAAAACTTGGGAGAATCACGTGGTTAGGCCAGATTGAAAACTTACTATTTTTGGCCGAAAACCACGAAGTCTACTAGGAATAGGTGACATCAATAAATAGTAAGTTTACTATTTATAATAAGTCACGTTTTTTAGGTGTTTTAGTTGGAGTTGGAGTCTTATACTTTGTCCTGGGTTTAGTTCATTATTTAAAGCATTGTAATTCTGTTTTTATTAATTATGAATTTCTTAGGAATTATTTTCTGTTTTCTTATTCTTTCCTTGTGGATTCAAGGAAGTCCAGTTGAGGAGTCCTGGAAGCCTTGTGGATTCAAGTAGTTATCCTGTGAGAGAGACGGTGATCAACCTTACCACGCCCTCCCTGCGTTACCAGACCCACAATAAGAATGGAGTGGATGGAAATCATAATCTGGTTAATGCCACTTTATCGGACTAGTTATTGCAATAAAAACGTCTAGTCATTCCAAACGTACCTGAAATCTTCTAGCACTTGGACCTGTGTATACCGTTGCAAAATTTCAATTGTTCCCTTTTGCCAACTTTGGGATGTTTTTGGTGAACAGGGATGGCAGTCGGAAGAGATCTCAAGGGCCGGAAAAACCGTGTGGTTACTGTGATAGGTGATGGTGCTATGACTGCTGGGCAAGCATTTGAAGCCATGAACAATGCTGGGTATCTTGATTCAGACATCATCGTTATCCTTGGCAAGGTCAGTTTTGCAGCAAAATATGCGATTAGTAGAACATTTAGAAAAGAATGTTTATACTAAAAACTGTTAAATGGTGTGTTTGGATGCTCAATTGAATCAAATTGCAATAATCCAATTCAATGAAGAAATGATAAAAGTGGGATGGACCAACTAATCACAATCCCATGTTTTTCAAGTTGCACGTCAAACAATTATAAAAGGTCATTTGGGAAAATGGAATTTGTAACTAAATAAAAAATTGCCAGATCTTCAGAAACTGATTCCGTCGGTCATGCATGGCAACTGGGAATGTAATTCTGTGTAATCTGGAAACCATGTTAGGGTACCTGAAATTCATTCCCTTGGAAGTTCCATCTATAAAACAAACCGAAAAATATGTTCATTGGGAGGGAACTTGCTCCCCTTGGAATTTGCAAGCTACCCTTTGGCCAGGAGTTAAGAAACTGGCCTTTTGCTGGAATTGGAATTCCAACCACAATCCATTTCTTACATTCCAGCTTTCAGGATGCAAGAATTTACCCTACCAAAGGATTCAATTTCCAGCAGTTTACTTTTCCAGGTTGCCAAACGATCCCTAATCGGGGATTGCTGACTCGCAGGAGTTGTATCTGACTCATCCAAGTTGACTCGGACTAAGTTAGGACCAGTTTGGGTTAGTATCACAAGTTGCCCCTGACTTGGGCGAGTCCTGACTCAAACCCAAATGAGTCGAGATGAGTCGCCGAGTCAGAAAACCATGCCGCTAATGGTAATTTTTGGGGCTTGTTCATCTATATGAATGGGGTGGTGCTAGCCTTGACTGTACCCCTTTTTACCTTTCATGATAGATTGGCTAATGTAGGGAAAAACCAAAAAGGAATTGTATTGAAATGTAGTTCTATTGACCAAAAGGTCCAATATACATACATTATTGGACCTGAAGAGTAACAGTCGAGAAATCTTACCAGAATTGAACATTTTTGCATTGTGGTGGAAAACAGATATTCAACGTTCTGCGGAAGCATTTTGCAATTGATTTACCTACGAATGAGGTTGAAATCCATCCGATTTATTTCATCTTTTTATAAAAAGAAAGAAAAATCACAAGGTTTTGAATCATTAGCACAATCCATATATTTGGAATGGATCCATAATGAAATGTAAGAGATGTATCTAGGGAGTATTCACTTTGAAATGATTATCCCCAGATACGTATGTCGTGGTATTTTATGGTTAAATCAATATGAAAATGACCTAAAATTGGAGATTTATCAATACATAATGCTGCTCCAATACCTAACCAAAGAGGCAATTCATTTCAATTGAACATCCAAACACACCATAGATTAATTGACAAAATGGAACTATAACATACATTATGAACAGCCAAAACCAAAACTCTCTATCCCTTTTCCATTTCTTAGCAATGTTCAGTGTTCCATCTTAGCAAACAATGTCTTAAGAACAATTTGATGTGTTCGGAACTTCTACAGGGAGCTACAAAACAGATTGGTGGGCCGATGCATGAACTGGTGGCAAAAGTCGATGAGTATGCTCGTGGAATGATCAGTGGGTCTGGTTCAACCCTGTTTGGAGAGCTTGGCCTCTACTACATTCGCCCAGTCGATGGCCACAACATGGATGATCTCATTGATGGAGTTTTCCTCCTCAAAATAAGCAGAGGAGAGAGTGTTGCAGGGTGAGGCCGGGCGCCCGGGCCCTTCAGTGGCCGGGCGACCGGAATTCCTTCAGATGGGCAGCAATGCTGCTGGACAGGTTTGGCTTCAGCCGGGCGCCCGACGGTCAAAGTGACCGAGCGCCCGATGACTTGGCCGGGCGCTCGACCAAGTTGGTCCGGGCGCCCGAAATTCGGTCTTTCTCATGTTTTGCACGCTAGACTGTTTTGGGTCTGGCCGGGCGCCCGACGGTCTGGTGACCGGGCGCCCGACCCTACGCGAACTGCTTAGACGCAGTTTCCTAATTTGGCTCTGTTTCCTCCGTTTTTGGTACTTAAGTGTTCTAAAATGGGATTAGAGTATCCCATTGTGTTGCTAACACGTCCAAGGTGAGAAAGAGAGAAAAAGAGGAAGAGAGAAAGAGAAGAGAGAGAAAGAGGAAGCTTGTAGAAGGGAGAAGTTGCTTGAAGAAGGATTCTTCTGCGCAACGGTCATCTCAGCGCTTCTACGTCCTCGGGATCGGTGAGATCGTTTCTCTTTTACTATTCTCTTGTAGTTTATCCATCCCTGCGTGGATGAAGAAGTTTGATCCAAGCGGTGTGTGCTTGTGATCGGTTGTAACAGTTCCCTGAGATAGTGGATTGTTGATCTGGACTATGTCCCGTGGTTTTTACCTCTTTTGAGGGTTTTCCACGTAAAAAACTCTTTGTGTTCGTGTGGTTGATGTTTATTCTTGATTATTGCATTAGCATAGTCCATAATTCTAGTGTATTGGGGGGCGAGATCCGAAGGTTTGTGTGAAACACACCCAACAAAGTGGTATCAGAGCGTTCAGGTTGTTTGAATGGTGTGGGATCGGTTATAAATTATGGAAGGTGGCTCATCAAGGATGATCAGCCTCAATGGTTCTAACTGGACCATATGGAAGGCTAAGATGGAGGACTTGCTCTATTGCAAGGACTTGTATGCTCCAATTCTAGGCATATCGGCGAAGACGAAGGATATGTCAGATGATGATTGGAAGAAAGTGGACCGGAAGGCGGTGGGGTTCATTAGACAATGGTTGGATGATTCGGTTTTCCACCATGTGTCTACAGAGACCTCAGCCACTAGCCTATGGCTAAAATTGCAAGGACTGTATGAGAGGAAGACAGCCGGCAATAAAATTTTCCTGATAAGACGACTTGTGAATCTCAAGTTCAAAGATGGTGGTTCTGTGGCTGAACACATGAATGAGGTCAGCAACATTGTGAACCAGCTCTCCGCCATGAAGATGGTCCTGGATGATGAACTTCAGGCTTTGCTACTGCTTAGCTCATTGCCTGACAGTTGGGAGACATTAGTGGTGTCTCTAAGTAACTCCACGCCAGACGGAAAGGTATCCATGGATCAGGTAACAAGCTGTCTCTTCAATGAGGAGACAAGGAGGAAGTCCCTAGGGCCTGCTCAACAAGAGGCCCTTGTGACACAAGATAGGGGGAGAGGAAAGAACAGAAAGGGCGGAAAGGCCAGAGATAAATCAAGAGGCAAGTCAGTTGCCAGGAAAGATGTTGAATGCTGGAATTGTGGCAAGAAGGGCCACTACAAGCATGAATGTCACAAGAAGAAGAGTGACAAGAAGGGTAAAGGAAAGGAGAAGGAAGATGAATCAGATTCTACTGCGGTCGCCTCAGATGGTGACGTTGTTGTTATTCTTTCGGCAGATCACGATACTTGTCTCACGGCTTCGAATCAGGACACCGACTGGGTGATAGACTCGGGAGCCTCGTTTCATGCGACTCCACGCAGAGATTTCTTCACAAGCTACAAGTCAGGTGACTATGGGACAGTGAAGATGGGAAATTCTGGTGTTTCGAAGATCGTAGGGGTCGGTGATATTTGTTTGAAGACCGATGTGGGCTGCACATTGGTTCTCAGGGATGTGAGACATATTCCAGACCTTCGTCTCAACTTGATGTCGACGGGAAGACTGGATGATGATGGCTATGAAAGCCGGTTTGCTGGTGGGCGCTGGAAGCTCATCAAGGGTTCGTTGATCGCTGCCAGAGGAAAGAAGTGTTGCACTCTTTACAAGGAAAGTGTCAGTGTATGCAAGAGTGGATTGAACGCAGCAGAGGATTCAGCTACTGACGTGTGGCACAGGCGTCTAGGCACATGAGTGAAAAGGGGCTTCAGCTACTAGCGAAGAAGCAGCTCCTTCCAGACGTGACAGGTATACCTCTCAAAACCTGTATTGACTGTTTATCTGGGAAACAGCATAGAGTTTCTTTTGTTAAAACTGCTTCTCATACTAATAAAGTACATGCATTAGATTTGGTTTATTCTGATGTTTGTGGTCCTATGAGGACAAAAACCTTGGGTGGGGCATTGTATTTTGTCACATTTATAGATGATGCATCTAGGAGGGTTTGGGTGTATGCTTTGAAATCCAAGGACGAGGTCTTTGGTGTGTTTAAACTGTTTCATGCTATGGTCGAGAGGGAGACAGGCAGATCATTGAAGTGCATCCGCACTGATAATGGTGGTGAATACATAGGTGACTTCCACGAGTATTGCAAGTCACTGGGTATACGGCATGAACAATCAGTTCCCAAGACCCCCCAGCATAATGGTGTGGCTGAGAGAATGAATCGCACCATAGTAGAGAGAATCAGATGCATGTTATCCCATGCAAAGTTGCCCAAGATGTTCTGGGGAGAAGCAATGCACACAGCGGTGTATTTGATAAACAGGTCTCCATCAGCCCCGTTGAATGGAGAAGTACCTGAGAAGGTGTGGACTGGACGTGATCCATCGTACAGTCATCTCAGGGTGTTTGGATGCAGGGCATCCGTTCACGTACCAAAGGACGAGAGGTCCAAGCTCGATATGAAGATCAGGCAGTGTGTGTTCTTAGGGTACGGTGATGAAAAGTTCGTTTACAGGTTGTGGGATCCGACCGAGAAGAAGCTCGTCAGGAGCAGAGATGTGGTTTTCATTGAAGATCAGTGTATAGAAGACATTGAAAAGCCAGAGAAGACCCAACCCAGTTCAGGTGAACTGGAAGACATGGATCCAGTTACTCCTCCCGTGGTGCCTGATGACGGGGGAGTACAGCAAGGTACAGAGGATGACGGAGTCCCTACAGAAGATGGACAGGGGGAGCAGCCCCAACTTGATCCACCTGTTGAGCCACAGGTGAGGAGGACATCAAGGGACAGACATCCATCCAAGAAGTACTCGCCGCATGAGTACATTATGCTCACAGATGGGGGAGAGCCAGAAGACTATTCTGAGGCCCTAGCCGACGAGCATAAGGGGGAGTGGTTGAAAGCTATGCAGGAGGAGATGGAATCCTTGTATAAGAACCACACCTATGATATGGTGAAATTGCCTAAGGGCAAGAAAGCTCTGAGCAACAAGTGGGTGTTCAGAAAGAAGAATGAGCAGAAGAATTCACAGACAAGGTACAAGGCCAGACTTGTGGTGAAAGGGTTTGGTCAGAGAAAAGGAATAGACTTCGAGGAGATATTCTCACCAGTGGTGAAGATGACATCCATTCGGGTGTTACTTGGGTTGGCGGCTAGCATGGATCTGGAGATAGAGCAGTTAGATGTCAAAACTGCCTTCCTCCATGGTGACCTGGAAGAAGAGATCTACATGCGCCAACCAGAAGGGTTCGAAGTCAAGGGCAAAGAGCATATGGTGTGCAGGCTTAGGAAGAGCTTGTATGAGCTGAAGCAAGCTCCTAGGCAATGGTACAAGAAGTTCGACTCGTTCATGTTAAAGCATGGATATGACAGAACGGAGTCGGACCACTGTGTGTTCACTCGCAGGTTCTCAGATGGTGATTTCTTAGTTCTGCTATTGTATGTTGATGATATGCTCATCATGGGAAAAGACATTAAGAAGATTGACAGGCTGAAACAGGAGTTGGGCAAGTCTTTTGCGATGAAAGACTTGGGCTCGGCAAAACAGATCCTAGGAATGGAGATAACCCGTGACAGAAGTAGCAGGAAGCTTTGGTTGTCACAAGAGCGGTATATGAGAAAGTTCTAGAGCGGTTCAACATGAATGCAGCGAAGCCGGTCAGTACTCCACTGGATGGTCACTTCAAATTGAGCGACAAGCAGTGTCCCAAGACGAAGGCGGAAGTGGAAGAGATGCGGAAGATACCCTACGCGTCAGCGGTAAGAAGTTTGATGTATGCTATGGTGTGTACGCGCCCAGACATAGCATATGCGGTTGGTGTTGTCAGCCGGTATCTTGCCAATCCTGGCAAGAAACATTGGGCAGCAGTGAAGTGGATACTGCGGTATCTGAGAGGCTCATCCAGGTTGAGCCTATGCTATGATAACGGAAAACCTGTGTTAGAAGGCTACACAGATGCAGATATGGCAGGTGACATAGACTCCAGGAAGTCTACATCGGGGTTCATGTTCACGTTTGCAGGGGGAGCGGTCTCTTGGCAGAGCAAGCTACAGAAGGTCGTAGCATTGTCGACGACAGAGGCCGAGTACATTGCAATCACAGAAGCATGCAAAGAGATGCTTTGGATGAAGAGGTTCCTACAGGAACTCAGCCTGAAGCAGGAGGAGCACGTGGTCTATTGCGATAGCCAAAGTGCTATACACTTGAGCAAGAATCCAAGTCAGCATTCCAAGTCGAAGCACATAGAGATTCGGTATCACTGGATCAGGGATACTTTGGAACAGAAGGTGTTACAGCTTGAGAAGGTCCATACGGACGATAATGGGTCAGACATGATGACCAAGGCTTTGCTCAAGGGCAAGTTTGAGGTTTGCAGAAACCTGGCTGGCTTGAAGAAGGTGAATTTTCCCTGAGTCGGAAAGGGGGAGATTTGATGGAGTTTTCCTCCTCAAAATAAGCAGAGGAGAGAGTGTTGCAGGGTGAGGCCGGGCGCCCGGGCCCTTCAGTGGCCGGGCGACCGGAATTCCTTCAGATGGGCAGCAATGCTGCTGGACAGGTTTGGCTTCAGCCGGGCACCCGACGGTCAAAGTGACCGGGCGCCCGATGACTTGGCCGGGCGCCCGACCAAGTTGGTCCGGGCGCCCGAAATTCGGTCTTTCTCATGTTTTGCACGCTGGACTGTTTTGGGTCTGGCCGGGTGCCCGACGGTCTGGTGACCGGACGCCCGACCCTGCGCGAACTGCTTAGACACAGTTTCCTAATTTGGCTCTGTTTCCTCCGTTTTTTGTACTTAAGTGTTCTAAAACGGGATTAGGGTATCCCATTGTGTTGCTAACACGTCCAAGGTGAGAAAGAGAGAAAAAGAGGAAGAGAGAAAGAGAAGAGAGAGAAAGAGGAAGCTTGTAGAAGGGAGAAGTTACTTGAAGAAGGATTCTTCTGCGCAACGGTCATCTCAGCGCTTCTACGTCCTCGGAATCGGTGAGATCGTTTCTCTTTTACTATTCTCTTGTAGTTTATCCATCCCTGCGTGGATGAAGAAGTTTGATCCAAGCGGTGTGTGCTTGTGATCGGTTGTAACAGTTCCCTGAGATAGTGGATTGTTGATCTGGACTATGTCCCGTGGTTTTTACCTCTTTTGAGGGTTTTCCACGTAAAAAACTCTTTGTGTTCGTGTGGTTGATGTTTATTCTTGATTATTGCATTAGCATAGTCCATAATTCTAGTGTATTGGGGGGCGAGATCCGAAGGTTTGTGTGAAACGCACCCAACACTCATCACCATTCTTAGAGAGGTAAAGAGCACCAACACAACGGTCCCGTCCTCATCCACATTGTGACTGAGAAAGGCCGGGGCTATCTGTATTCAGAAAGCGTCGCTGACAAGTACCATGGTAAATACAGAACTATACATTTTCCATGAAACATAAAACGTCTTATTAAGCATTTGTTTCGACTAATCAACTGAACCTGTCTCCCATGATGGATGGGAGATCCCAACCATATGATTAGGCCCATGTTAAAGGTGGCCATTGTTTCTGATTGCCCATTTCCTTGGGCGGCCAGGATCATCTGATAAGGAAGATACTAGGCCTTTATTGCCCATCTAATGTTGGGTTCCACCAGTTAGCATCTTAGGTTACATTGAAGGTGGGCCCCACCTGTAAACTTAAGAATGCTTTCTTTCAGTACAACATCATATAACAAATTGTACTGCTGATATAGTTTTTCGTCTGGAGGAAGAGAATTACTCCATAGATTCCTACAGGTGAACTTGAGTAAGTCATCGAATGGGTTTTTCCGCGCTTTGTTCACAGGTGTTGCCAAGTTCGATCCAGCAACTGGAAACCAATTCAAAAGCAGCACTCCAACTCTGTCCCACACCACCTATTTTGCAGAGGCATTGATAGCTGAAGTGGAGGTGGATAAAGACATTGTTCTGATCCATGCAGCAATGGGAGGAGGAACTGGCATGAATATCTTTCTTCGCCACTTTCCAACACGTATTGCTTTGATGTTGGGATCGCAGAGCAGCATGCGGTCACATTCGCTGCCGGCCTAGCCTGCGAAGGTTTAAAGCCCTTCTGTGCCATCTACTCATCGTTCTTGCAGCGGGCATATGATCAGGCAAGTCACAGATTCACCACTACCGTTCATGCAATAACCAGACCGTTCATCAGGCAGGTCTCTTCCTGGACATGCTTTGCCAATCAGAAAATCGGATGGTTAGAAACGAACAGCTAAGGGTCTACATTGAATGGACACATGTCACCACCTGTGAATCAATGAGCCTGATTTGTGTGCAAAGTCATGCTCATGTTGGGCCCCATGTGATGAATGGACTAGGTGTTGCCGAGAATTTTTAATAAACCTCATTAAAGATGGACATATAAATGGATAAAAAGCCACACATATTAAAGCTAAAAGGCCCATGCAACACTCATTTAACATGGAAAAAGGCATCTTCAAACTGAGTTTGGAACATGTTCAACATAAAAAGTGGTTTTATTTATACGTTACTTTAGAGAAAGTCATTGCATTCGTCTCACCATCCTTCACTTCCTGTCTTATAGCATTGTCCTCAACTTAGTCACCTTTGTTACCCACAGAAAGAACGAAGACCTTATCCATCATTTTAACAAAAAGTTGATAATAAGCAATCCTCCATGGCTTCTTGAAGAGTAGAACGCCACATACTCCTCAAAATTCGATCACAAATCCTAGTGTCATGCTAGTGAAAAACCATACCCACTCAAACCCTTCTTCCTCCTCCTCTTCAACTCCATTGACCATGGGCACTAGAGTTTGTGATGTTTTATCTTTTGGACACTCTTTTGGAAGTGGAGGCCCACAAAGATCAATGTTGTCAATATAAATGGAAGGATCAGTAAAAGTCTGGAGCTGGCTGCCCGACGGAATCTGCCCGGACAGCTTATTATGTGAGAGATCGAGGCTACTTAAGAAATTTAATGCTGACAAGCTCTGCGGAATGGTACCAGAAAGTTGATTCCATGACAGGTCAAGAGACTGTAATTGTCGCAAGCCATCGATTTTCTTTGGAATGTTTCCCGTCAAATGATTCCTAGACAAATTCAAACCTAGCAGTCCGGATAGACGCGCCAATTCTTCAGGGATCTCTCCAGATAAATGATTGCTTGAGAGATCTATCATAGTTACAAGGTAAAGAGTCATGGTATAATCAAGTTTCATTCCTTTAGTAACCACTGTTATGTTCTCATCAAAATGTCCCCATTCATTTATATCTTCATCATGATACTCTGCCCTCACAATTGTTCCGCTTTCATGCTCCTTTATAAACATGGCACTGAAATTGTTAAAACACCTTGGTATGGCTCCGAATAGCTCGTTATGTGCAAGATCCAAGATCTGAAGATAAGTAAGACAACACAGCTGCGGAGGAATAGTTCCAGAAAACATATTTGACCGAAGGTTGAGAATATAGACATTTGATAGGCTTTCCCCTATCCATGTTGGTATGTTTCCAGAGAAGTTGTTCTCACTAAGATCAACAACTCTCAAATTGGTGCAGTTTCTCAATGATGTAGGGATCTCACCTGAAAAATTATTGTTACGCAAACGCAACCATTCCAGTGAAGACATAAAACCCAAAGATTCAGGAATACAGCCATGTATATTATTGTTTGCCAAATCCATTGCATACACACTAGTCAAATTTCCCAAACACCGAGGAAGTTCTCCAGTTAATTTATTGTATGAGAGATCAAGGACCGACAAAACCACCATTTGACAAACAGAAGGGGGAATGCTACCGTTTAAATGGTTATTAGAAAGTGATAAGAAATCAAGAAAGTTTTCACCAAAGGTTGTGGGGATGGGTCCGGAAAATAAATTATTTGAGAGATCCAAAGATGTTGTATTAAGAAACGAGTGTGGCAATGAACCTCTAAAACGGTTGAAACTTAAATCAATTATTGCATTAAGAGCAAACTGCAATGAATTTGGAATCTTGTCATTGATTTGGTTGTGAGAAAGATTCAAGTATGAGATTTGAGAAGACAAATTCCAAAACCAGTATGGTATGGAATCTGAAATTTGCGCATTGGACAGGTCAAGTTCCAGAACATCTCTTTGCTCACGAAGCCATACAGGAAACAGGGGCCCCACTTGACAGGACCTCATTTTGATAGATTTGAGGTAAGGAGGAGGAATCCAATTGGAGCTAACTTTAAGAACTAAGGAATTCGAGGACATATCGAATGATTCCAATTTGGTTAGAGTGGCAAAGTGTGATTCTAACACATTGCCCTCCAGTGAATTAGAAGATATCCTGAATTTGACCAGCTCTGAAAGTTGTCCAAGACTCTGGGGCAAAGACCCATTCAAGTTGTTGTGACTGAGATCAAGAGTTTTAAGTTTTTTATGATGCATCAACCAATCAGGAAAATACCCTCTAAGACCATTCCATGCCAAATTCAGTGTCTCCAAACTTTCCTGAATGCACCCAGATAAACATCCTACAAATCCAGTGATCTCTCCCCTGTTTAAGTTGCCTGAGAAATCAAAAGTACGCAACTTGCAAAGCTTGCCAAGAGCACTTGGAATTGGATCTTGAAAATGATTCCATTTGAGATTAAGATACTCTAGGCTGCTAAGATTGAACAACCAATCTGGAATTCTCGGGCCAAGAAAATTCCCTGAGAGATCAAGGACTGAAAGGGATGTGAAATTAACATATGGAAGAGAGATAGTCATGTTAGTAAGTTCACAACTGGAAAGGCGTAGCTCGGAAAGAGAGGGGAGCAAATTAATGACCTGTAACCAATCATGTGACTGACTGAGGTTCAACGTTCCCAAATCAAGGTGTTGCAGAGAAGAAAGACGAGAAAGCCAATGAAGGTTATCAACTTCCAGACTGCACCAATAAAGATCGAGGTAAACCAGGCTAGTGAGATTACCGAGATGATGAGGAATCATTCCACCAAAGAAGGCATTTGAGAGGTTAAGATATGTAAGTTTCTTGAATGAACCAATAAATTTCGGGATGGGTTTTAATCCAAAATCATTCCAGCTTAAGTCCAAGTAGCTCAAATGATTCAACTCAAGCAAAGAAGGGTTTATCTTACCAGATAAGGATGAGTTGTATGGAAACCGATAATAGGTTCCATCGATTGGACTGAATTGTAAGAGGAGGTTTCGGAGGTTAAGCTTGACAATATACCCAGTTCTGTTGTTGCAGCTCACTCCACTCCAACTGCAGCAATCATGGCCAACCCAAGAAGAAAGTCGATTCATTGGATCTCCAAGACCTTGTTTGAACTTGAGGAGGGCTTCCTTTTCCCTTTCTATGCAAACCACCTTCACTTCTCCATTGTAAGAAGTGGATTGAATTGTTTCAGTGCATAGAAACACAAGTAATAAAAGATACAAAATTCTCACTAACCCCTCCATTATCACACAGTATCAAAGGCTTTCCCAAGTAAGCATTTTCCAGGGAGCTTAAGCTCTTTACATTGGAGAGATGAGCAAGGAAACGTTACGCTCGAGGGAGAGACACCACGTGTCATGTATAGCAGACTTTTCAAGCTCAGTGGGTGTTACCCTAAGGAGCCCATATTGATGTATTTTTTTTTTATATATCCACGCCGTCCATATGTTTTTACATCTCATTTTAATATGTGATCTCAAACCCTAATAAGATCCAAATCTCAGGTGGACCACACGACTAGAAATAGTGATGAATGACAGTTAAAAATACATTGTGGGCCTCAAAAGTTTTGGATCAAGCTGATATTTATATTTTACCTTCATCCAGATATTCTTGACATTATCAACAGGTTCGATTGATATTAAACATTAATAAAATATTACGATGGGTTCTTTGGAATTTTAATGGTGAGGCACTCAATAAACACTGTTTCCGGCGGTATGGTCCATCTGTGATTTGGATCTGCATAATGTTTGGCACACCATCTTAAAATGAGATGTTGAATCGAATGGACGGAGTGGATATATAAAATATCATCCATGTGGGCCGGGGTAACACCCGCTAAGTTGTTCTCCGAGTACACCTAATTCGCGCCCTTTTGATTTGGGTGGATCACTAACTGCGGGGCCCACTGTGATGTAAGTGCCTTACATCCACACCGTCCCTCCATTTTGATAGCTCATTTTAGGGTATTATTCCAAAAATGAAACAATCCAAATCTTAGGTGAACCAATATCACAAGAAACACAGTAGTGATTAAATCCTCACCATTAAAAACTTGATGAGGGACACTGAAATGATTATTTGCCATCCAATCTGTTGATAAGGTAACAAGGACCTGGGCAAAGAGACCACATAAATATCAGCTTGATCCAACACTTTTGTGGCCCACGAGAAGATTTTAATGGTTATTATGACTGTTTCTTGTATTATGGACCATCTGAAATTTGGATCTACTTCATTTTTTGGGATCATATGGTAAAATTAGTTTTCAAAACTGATTAACTGCATGGATATCAGGAACATAAATCACAGTGGGCTCCACGGTTAGGGATCTCACCCACCTCCGTGGATCCGGCGATCCACTGAAGCTGCACGCGATTAAGTGAGACACCGGATCCATCGAGGTGGGCGGGACCTTAACTGTGGGGTCCACTGTGATGTATGCAACTACATCTACACATTTCAACCATTTTGAAAGTTCATTTTAGGGCATGATAAAAAAAAAAATGAAGCAGCTCCAAATCCCATATGGACCATAGTATAGGAAATAGTAATGATTCACCATTAAAACCTTCTTGTGGGCTGCAAATGCTTTGGTTCAAGATTATATTTGTGTGGTAATGGTCCAGACCATGCAGTAACAGCTGTATGTAGCTAGCCCAAAAGTAAAAAACGGTTAGCCATTGAGTCTAAACAGCCAGCATGCAGGTGTGTAACTCCCACATGCACAATAGTCAGAAACTGCCATAAACGGCTAGTTTCTCACAACAGCAAAAAAACGGCTAGTGCCATTATGGCTCTGAATCAAAACTGTCAGCCACCCTTGCCTATATAAACCGGACAGGTCTGGTTCATTCCAACACAAAACAACAGCAATCACAACCTTAAATACTAAACTAGCACCCATCTGAGTTTATTAGCCTCTCGGTTTAGTTGATACAAACTAAGCCATTTAAACCAGTATAGTGGTCTGTTGCTGCAAGGAGAAGACCGTCATACCTTCTCTCTTTTTCTTTTTCTTCATCTGCCAAACAGTGTTACTGAGTTCCATAGTGGTTCATTCGCTTCTTGTTGAACGCAAAACCACATAAGGCTCGTCGTATCCTGGAAGCAATCCGCCTGCAATCTATGAGCAGACTCAAAATAATTTGAGTAGAGGCAAATTACGCTTTAAGGACAGCGTGTTTTTCACGTACCTCAGCCTGTCTTTATTTCTCGGTTTTTCCAATTAATTTATTTTCTAAGATTAGAAATTTCTCAACAATCTTAAAGCGTAATTTTTTCTTAAATGGAAACCGAAGGGGTATCATCAATCAAACTGATGAATCAGGATCTGATTCGTCTGGACCGGTTTAATGGAACCAATTTCACCAGATGGCAGGATAAGATAAAGTTCATGCTTACGGTTTTGAAGATATTCTATATCTTAGACCCGAACTTGAAGCCGCTTCCTCCAGTTACTGATAAAGACACGACTGAGCAGATCAATGCACGTATCAAAAGAGAAAAAGATAATCTGTTGTGTCGAGGACACATCCTGAACACGTTATCTGATCGTCTGTATGATCAATACACCAGAACAAAATCTGCTAAAGAAATTTAGACCGCTCTCGAGTTCAAATTCAAGGCCGAAGAAGAAGGTACGAACAAATATCTCATAGCTAGCTATTTCAACTACACCATGGTAGATAACAAATTACTTTTAGCCCAAATCGAAGAACTACAGCTAATTGTTTGCAAAATTAGTGCCCTAAAAATTGATATTCCTGAATATTTTCAAGTCGAGGCTATTATTGCAAAATTACCCTCGAGTTGGACAGAATATAGGAAGAAACTGCTACATAAAATCGAGGATTATTCATTGGAACAAATTCAGAAACATACCGAATAAAGGAAGAATCACGAAACCGTGAAAAGAAAAATGAAAATGGGAATTCCTTGTCCAAGGTGCAAGCAGTAGAAAGTACCCAAAACAAGAATCCCGAGAAGAACAATTCCCTAAAACCAAATAAAGGGAAATTCAAGAAACCACAGAAAAAGAACGGAAAGTTCAAAGAGCATTGCCATGTCTATGGAAAAACCAGGCATTACGATCGAGTATGCCGACTTCGAAAATCGAAGAATGAGGCAAGTGCAGTTGAAGAAGACATAGTTGTCATGATCACTGAGGTAAATATGATCCAAGGCAAAGTACCCGGTTGGTGGTATGATACAGCTGCCACAATCCATGTAAGCTATAACAGATCAGTCTTTAAAACTTATGAAGACGTGACCGATGGTCAAGAGGTCCAAATGGGTAATGAAGTCCGATCGAAGGTCGTAGACAAAGGAACCGTGGAACTAGTCTTTACCTCTGGAAAGAAAGTGATCCTAACTAATGTACTACATGTCCCGGACATGAGATGAAACTTAGTTTCTGGGGATCTTCTAGGAAAACCTAGAATACGGGTAGTATTTGAGTTAGGAAAACTGATTTTATTGAAGAACGGGAATTTCGTTGGTAAGAGATATGCTTATAATGGGATGATAAAATTTTCCTTGAATGAAAGTAGCTCTTCTGCTTATATGATTGAATCTGTAGCATTATGGCATGGTAGATTAGCACACATAGATTATAGTACCTTAAAATTCATCCCTAAGAATGGCTTAATCTCATACACAGATAGTCAAAATGACAAATGTGAAGTGTGCATAAAGTCCAAATTTACAAAGAAACATTTTCCTAGTGTTGAGAGATCATCTCAAATATTGGACCTAATACACACTAATATCTGTGAGTTAAATGGCATTCTTACACGTGGAGGCAGAAGATACTTTATAACCTTCATCGATGATTGCTCTAGATATGTACATGTATACCTTCTAAAGAATAAAGATGAAACACTCAGCATGTTCAAGATATATAAATCAGAAGTGGAAAATCAACTAAACAAGAAAATAAAAGTTATTCGTAGCGATAGAGGAGGAGAGTATTTTTCAAATGAATTCTTTAACTTCTGTAAAGAACATGGCATAATACACCAATGCACTGCACTGTACACACCACAACAAAACAGTATAGCTGAACGGAAGAATAGAACCTTAGTATAAATGGTCAACTCAATGCTAATACAAGCAAAGTTGCCACTAGGACTTTGGGGAGAAGCACTTCTCATACCGTGCCACATCCTAAATAGGGTTCCTTCTAAGAAGTTTAACACTTCACCATATGAGGTATGAAAAGGTAGAAAACATAATCTAGGATATCTTAAAGCGTGGGGGTACGTCGCATATTGTAGAATGCCTGATCCCAAAAGAACTAAATTAGGATCCAGAGTTATTAAGTGTGCCTTTGTAGGGTATGCATAAAATAGCAAAGCATATAGACTCCTAGACTTAGAGTCTAATACAATCATAGTCTAGAGATGTTGAGTTCTTTAATAACTCATTATCCTTAGAGTCAAAGGATAATGAAATCCAAACTCCAATATAGAAACCAATGGTAGAAGCTCAACAAGAAGTTGAAGCTCCAATAGAACCACGTAGGAGTCAAAGGGTAAGAGTAGAAAAGAGTCTTGATCCTGAATAGATAAACTTTCAACGTATCTCTTTTTAGCTCGTAGAAGGAGACATAAAGAATGTTACTAGAAAGATACCTATAGTTATGATTATAGAAGATGATCCAACAACCTATAGAGAGGTTGTAACTTCTAGAGATTCAACTTTTTGGAAAGAAGCTATCAATGATGAGATAGACTTGATTATGTCAAACCAAACCTGGGAACTAGTGGATCTACCTCCAGCTTCTAAACCCATAGGGTGTAAGTAAGTATTTAGAAAGAAATATCACACTGCTTCTAAACCCATAGGGTGTAAGTAAGTATTTAGAAAGAAATATCACACTGATGGAACTATTCAAACCTTTAAAGCTAAACTAGTAGCTAAAGGATTCAGACAAAAAAAAAAAGAATAGATTATTTTGACACATAATCACCTGTGGCGAGAATAACATCTATTAGAATTATGTTTGCTTTAGCATCCATACATCAGATGGATGTAAAGACTGTTTTTCCGAATGGAGACCTCGACGAGGAGGTATACATGGAACAACCTGAAGGGTTCGATCTGCCAAGAAATAAGAAGAAAGTCTGTAAATTAATTAAATCATTATATGGACTAAAACAAGTACCTAAACAGTGGCATGAGAAATTTGATTCTAAAATACTTTCTCATGGTTTCATGCATAATATAGCAGACAAATGCATATATTCTAAAACAAGTAGTAATTATATAATTGTTATTTGTTTATACGCTGATATATGTTAATAATAAGTAACAAGATGGAAGGTGTAACTGAAACAAAGAAGTTTCTGTCTTCCGTATTTAAAATGAAGGATCTTGAACAAGTTGATACCATTATAGGTATTAAAGTAAAAACTCATAGTGGGGGTTATGCGCTATGACAATCTCATTATATTGAGAAAATAATAAACAAGTTTAAACACTTGAATATTAAAGAAGCGGAAACCCCATTCGATCCAAGTATCAAATTATATGAAAATACTGGAAGAACAGTTGAACAATTAAAGTATGCGAGTGTTATAAGAAATCTAATGTATGCAATGCAATGCACTAGACCAGACATCGCATATGCTGTGAGTAAACTAAGTAGGTTTACTAATAATCCCAGTGTAGAACATTGGAAGGCAATAGGAAGAGTACTTGGTTATTTAAAAGCAACCAAAGACTTAGGGTTATTTTACTCAGAATTTTCATCTGTATTGGAAGGATATACCGATGCAAGTTGGATATCGAATGCAGGTGACAACAAATCCACTACTGGATGGGTTTTTACCTTAGGAGGTACAGCTGTATCTTAGGGATCTAAGAAACAAACCTGCATAACTCACTCTACTATAGAGTCTGAGTTCATAGCCCTTACTACAACAGATAAAGAGGCTGAGTGGCTTAGGGATCTTCTTTTAGAAATTTCATTCTATGCGAAGTCGATACCGACTGTTTCGCTACATTGCGATAGTGAAGCCACTTTAACTAGAGCCTACAGTGGCACGTATAATGGGAAATCCAAACATATAAGTCTAAGACATGACTATGTAAGACAACTAATTCAAGATGGAATCATTGCAATTTCTTATGTAAAGTCAAGTAATAACTTAGCTGATCCTTTTACTAAACCTCTATCGAGATAGGTAGTAAGGAAAATATCCAGAGGGATGGGGTTGAAACTTTTTTCAAAAGATTTCACCAGTGATGGAAACCCAACCTAAAATTAGAAAATCTCTATATAAGGGTTCAATGGGTAAAAATAAGTCACTGATACGTGAAACGTTTTAGCACTAAATTATAAATATATACCTCATCCAGGATTATAGTGCTGGCCGTTACAGATAGCGGGTTGCGTCTCAAAAACTCTTAATGCAGTCCAGTCTTAAGGACAAGTATCTGATAGTATCGGAGACACTGGAAGGACTTCACCTATATGAACGTGGAGGTGGTGCTGCCTCTCATGAGAATGAGAGTTTTCTCGGAATCGTTCATGAAACAGGATAAGCACAAGGCCATTAAATATGCTGAATAAGAATTGTGAGAACTCAAATAACACTTAGAAAATATGTGTGTGGTATTTTTGGTCCTAATATCTAAAAATAACTGGTTCAAAGCTGCGGCTATTGAACACTTCCCCAAGTGTAGGATTGCAATGTAGTAATAATCTCGGTAAAATCGAGGTCGATCCACAAGGAAGGAAGTAAACAATTTCAACTATCCTAATAACTAGAATTAAAGAGGTTTTAGAAATTGATTTTGAATATGAAATAGGAAATCTGATAATGGAAAGATAACTAGAGCATGAAGTATCCACTTATAGCTCTCCTTAGATGCATAATTCGCTATGGTTTCTCACTTTCTCAACTAGAATCAAAATTAAGTTCTATCTAGTCGGATAATAGAGTAGTTAAAACAATCAATCTGTCACATGTATGATTCATGTACATAATTCTCTCAATGCAAGCTAGGACTTGAGCACACTCAATTGTATAGGTCAGTCCCAATTCCAATAGGTTAAGATCACAACCATAATCATCATTAAATCCTGTCACAAGATAAAACTAGATCATGATTTGAACTTGATCCAAATCACATACACAGTCTCACATACTTCAAAATTTTCAGAAAAGTAGACTTTTGATAAGAAGCTCTCACATGAAGATCATAGTTTTAGAGCGTATTCCAATTCCTCGGATCATACAGGTCTAGACTGTCTCAAAGCAGTTAAGAACACAAGCAATTCTTCCAAACATCCATGAGTCATCATAAGACTAAGAAAAACTACTTTGTACTTGATTTAAACTTCAAACCATTGTTCTTCAATAGAAATTCAACTTGAAACCAATAAAACGAATTAAACAATCTAAGAAAACTACAAGGTTCACCTCTTAGCTCTAGCTAAGAGATTAGCTAATGAAAAGCATATTAAAAATAAAACTAGAACTAAGAAAAGAAAGAAAAACTAGCTGGAGGAGGCTAGGAAGCCTTCTATGACTTGAACTCCTTGCTCCCCACGTCGTTGCCCTGGAATAGAAGAGAGCACCTCCTTTTATAATACAGCAAGAGTACCACAACATAACAGATTTTGTTTCACTTCATACGGCTTAACCAGTGGTCAGATTGCCTTCAAATTTGATTTGTAGCTTCCTTGTAATGTGATCTTCCTCATAGATGATTTAGATTTCCAATATTATCTTCTGAATGGGCCCACCAATCAGATCAGTGACCGCCTCTCAAAATTGCGCAATTCGGGTACCTTTAAAACCAGACATCTTGCTTTCAACGCTCCGGAGTGTACAGATGTCGGATTGATCCCAAATTTTGAACATTGGTAGAAAACGTCCTCCTCTACATGATAGACGGATTAGATTGTCCGAAACAATCCCAAAATGTGGTCCGAAAATTAGAACACTTAGGGCTTTTATAAACTCTGCGCAGTTGAATCTTTCTAGATGGTCCATCTTTCTTCAACCGGTACGATCAAACCACACATCCTTTTGATATGAAATTTTGTGGTTATTCATATATGGATGTGGTCTAGAAGATGGTCAAAGTAGATTCTTCATATCATCAATGATGGGCCACCTGGACCGGCGCAGAGTGGAGTAGGCGGAATCTGGAACTTTCTTGACAGTTCGTATTTTTTGGCCACCACGGTCAATCCGTAGCTCCGATCGACACGAAACCACTTGGGTTATTTCGGCGTCGAGATCCTCTTCGACATGGACGTGTTGGATTTCCAAATATCATCAAGATGGATCCAGAAAACTGTGTCGAAAATCCAAAAACGGGAATAGTCTACTGTCTTAAATCTGGAACTGATCTAAAATTGCATGGCCGACCGGTCAAGACTGGTCGGATAGGGCTGGCTGACCGGTCTTGACCGGTCTAGCCCATGTGTCCTTGCTCCAGCAGCTTTAAGAGAGGGGAGAGCAACTGGCCGATCGGTCAAGACCGGTCGGGGCTTGTTTGGTCGACCGGTCTTGACCGGTCGGACCACCTTGTGGGGCTCCTTTTCATACTTTCCTTCTTTTCTTTCCTTCTTTCTTCATGATTCTTTGGCCCACCTTGGGTCTTCATCCAAGGTTCCTAAATGTGCTTCTTTTAGCTATTGATCGAGTGAACTCTCTCTTATTCTTGCAATCACAAAATCATGCATTAGAATAGTCTTTAAACATAAAATCCATGCATAATGAGTGATGAATTGGGGTTAGAATATGCACAATTAAGAGCTCAACAGCTACCAGTAATTTCGATAGGTTATTGAAATACTTACACTAAGGAAGGATTCAAATCGAAAGATATCTTTCTTTATGCATATAATCTTTTATATTCTGACAGACATCGTTTTTTCTGTTTTAAATTATTTTAAAACAAGTGCGGGATTGTTGAAAAAAGTTTGTTTGAAAACAATTTTAAAAGTAAAAATATTGCTTTGGTTTTTTCTCCCATATTGGATGGGAGAAAGGTTTTTTACCTCTTTATAAGTAGGGTGTTGTGCACCTTACTTATTTATGGTAGAAGAGAGGGAGTATGGAAGCTTGCGTGTTCCAGTGCGAACCGCTCACGCGCACGGGCACTGGCTCGGTCTCGGTCTCGGTCTCGGACTCAGTCTCGAGCACGGGCTCAAGCTAGGTGTGAGGGCGTGGGCACGTGAGGCAGTGTGGTTGTAGATGCGCTAGTGGCACACTTGGCACTTCGCACGTGCGCATCGTGTCGCAGATAGGTCGCGACCTCGCGGACCAGAGCGAGACTGATGCGACAGAGGCTAAGTAGTAGGTCAGGTGGCTGGGTTCGGAATAGAGGAGGTACTGTGGGTGAGAGGTCTGACAAAGAGACCTCTCTACTTTTTATAAAGAGTTGTAGGGCTAATTAGCGGGACTTGTGTAACCGCTCATGCAGTAATGTTCCAGACCATGCAGTAACAGCTACTGTGGCTAGCCTAACAGTCAGAAACGGCTAGCCATTGAGTCTAAACAGCCAGCATGCAGGTGCATAACCCCCACATGCACAACAGTCAGAAACTGCCATAAACGGCTAGTTTCTCACAACAACCAGAAAATTGCTAGTGCCATTATGGCTCTGGACCAAAACTGCCAGCTACTCTTGCCTATATAAATCGGACAGGTTTGGTTCATTCCAACACAAAACAACAGCAATCACAACCTCAAATGCTGAACCAGCACTCATCTGAGTTTATTAGCCTCTCGGTTTGGTTGATACAAACCAAGTCACTTAGACCAGTGTAGTGGTCTGTTGCTGCAAGGAGAAGACCGCCATACCTTCTCTCTTTTTCTTTTTCTTCATCTGCCAGACAGTGTTACTGAGTTCCATAGTGGTTCCTTCATTTCTTGCTAAACGCAGAACCACATAAGGCTCGTCGTACGTATCCTGGAAGCAATCCGCATGCAACCTATTAGCAGACTCAAAATAATTTGAGTAGAGGCGAATTATGCTTTAAGGACAACGTGTTTTTTTAATGCTTCAGCATGTCCTTATTTCTCGATTTTTTCAATTAATTTATTTTCTAAGATTAGAAATTTCTCAACATTTAATGGTGAGGATTCAATCATGATTGTTTCCTGTGGTGTGGTCTCCTTATGATTTGAGTCAGCTTCAGTTTTAGTAACATGCCTTAAAATTAGCTTTCAAGATGATTTCCACTTCCAACTGTTCTCCTTCTCATGCAGGACGGTTTGGTCTCACAGGGTGTCACCTAGGATTGCGGCGTTCAAGTAAGGCGTTCAGGTGGCTGGCTGAGAGAAACAAAATCCTAACTATAGACAATCTCAAAAAGTGTAGAATGTATCTTCCCAACGTTTGTCCTCTCTGCATGGCAGCAGAAGAGTCCATAAATCACCTCCTCATCCATTGCCCTTTCTCGTCAGACCTTTGGTGGAGTTTCCTCAGATTGGCAGGGGTACCTTGGGTAATGTCGTCCTCCATTGAGTCTCTTTTCAGGTGTTGGCATGCAGATCCGGGTGGTTCTTTGGGTAAGAAGTGGCATGTCTTTCTCTTCGCAGTCATGTGGACTGTTTGGATCGAGCGTAACAATCGTTGTTTTGTAAGCTCGTCGGTTTCTCTTGCTGGGTTTTTTATTTAAGAGTTTGGGTGTTTTTTTTAGAGATTGAGCTCTATAATATGTTCGAAGCTTGTAATTATAGTTTTTTTCTTTTTCTTTTTCTGAGTCGTTTTCTGGTTTCGTTTTTTTCAATAGAAGTGTTATCTTAAATTAAAAAAAAAAAAAAAAAAAAGGAAGTTGGATGGTGTGCCTTCACATACATCACTCTGAGCCTCACGGTCAGTAGTGGTCCCACCCACCTCGGTCGATTTAGGTCTCACCTAGTTCGCTACCGTTGATCTAAGTGACCTTAAGATAAACTACTTATGCCTTTTAAGTGACTTATTATCTTGGTTTCTACTTATTAAGCAATAAGTATACTTATCAGCCAACAAATAAATAAGCATATTTGTTCTCCAACGTTATAGGTATTTATTCCTCAAATATACTTGCTCCCCACTTTCATCCACTTTCATCACGTGGCCAACCTTTATTGTTGACCATCCGACAGTGGGACCCACCTGATTGATTTGTCTCATCACTGCCGTTCATCCATTTTTTCAAATCATTTCAGGGCTTGGGCCCTAAGGCGGGGCAGACTCAAGGTTAAAAGTGGGCCACAGCACTGAAAATATGGTGATTGAGCGCCTGCCATTGAAACCTAACTTAGGCCCTCTATTCCGCGACCATCCAACTTTCTAGCCCACATAGGCCTGGGCTTAGATATGAGGCAGATTCGAAGCTCAAGTGGACTGCAGCGTATAAAACAATGAGGTATGATCCCATCCTTAGATTTTTGTGGGGCCCACCATGTTGACACCCAACCTGTGGGTATGGCCACGTGGCAGCCTGAGTATGGCCAAAACACAAATACCAGCTTGTTGCGAAACTCAAGTGGACCCCATCTTATGCATCAACGATGGATGAATTTCCACCGTTGAAGCATTCTGTTGATTAAGGTCACTTAGACTTTGGTTGAAGTGAAAATATAAATGTCAACTTGATCTAAAAGCTTTGTAGGCCCTACACCATAGAAAATGGTGGTGATTGTACTTTTATCGTTGATCATGGGTTCACTTTCTTTGCAGACCAGGGGGGACACCTTGATGCATGAGTTTTACACACACCATCCAGCCATTTGTACCAGCTCACTTCAGGGTACGGGCTCAAAAATCAAAACTTTCAAATTTCGGGTGGATCATACCACAGAAAACGGTGTTGGGTTTTCCACCGTTGAAACCCTTTCTTGTGGGGCCCACTGTGATGTTTGTCTGTCATCGGACCTGTCCATATGGTCACCTGGACCTGGAAGTGGGGGCAGGGCCCACAGATGTAGAAAATCCAAAGCTTGATAGACCCCACCCAAAAAGCTACAGTGGTTTTCTGTCCACCGTTAAAAGCCTTTTGTAGGGCCAACCATGCTGGTTATTATTATTTTTTTTTTTTCACTCAAACCTGTAGGAAGGGAAGATAGAAATGTCAGCTTGATCTAAAGCTTAAATGGATCCCACCAATCCCACCGTTGAATCTCCTTGTGGGGCCCACAATGATGGTGATGCATCTGATTGACGGTTTGGATTCCCATATCACATCACTGGGCCCACATCACTGGTGTGTGCGCCCCTACTCATACATGCCGGACCCTGGTCGGATCTTTAAGCGTCCGACCAGATCTATGTGGGGTCCACCATGATTTATCTGTTTATCCATGCCGTTCATCCCTTTTCTAATATCTTGTTAAGGTACGGACCCAAAACAAAGGCAGATCCAACGCTATAGTGGACCACACCCCAGATGACTCTTGCATTTAATGCAACGTGTGTATTTAATATGCATCTAATGCAACCAAGCTTACTATTTGGTGTGATCTACTAAAGTGTTGGATCTGCCTTAGTTTTGGGCCCATACCTTAACATGATATTAGAAAAGATATGGACGGCGTGGATAAACAGATACATCACCGGTGGGCCCTCATAGATATCTGATCGCACGCTTAAAAGTCCGACCCCTGGACGACGCAATCCGATTCCATACAATCCATACGTTTCTCTCGGCCTTTTGGATAACATGTTATTATACAAAGCGCGGGGCTGACAATCTAATACATCCTTAAACAAACTCCAAACTAAGATCCAAAGACCCAATTGGTCCCAGACAAGTATTTGATTTTGGATATGGGCCCACTCATCAGAAGAAAACAAAGATCAAATACAATTAAGTATCCAGACCTTATCCTTATTATAACCCAACTCTTCATGATCGTCTCTGCTTGAGAATAACTACAGAATATTATATAGATTGTCCATTGGGCTACCTCCAAAACAATCTAAACCTTGAATCATATCGACAGCCATCCTATAAATCAAAGGGGTAATTAGATCCTTCCACTCCCGTAGTAGTGAGGTGGATAACTGGACAAGGACAATCCCTCTTTGATTCTGTGAGGATCGTAAAAGCTATGTAGATATCATCAGATCCTATGGGCCCACCCAGCCAGGGCTTTCACCTAATCCCAGCTGGTTTTGGGTCTAAGTCTTTAAAAACTTAACCCAGACCTAGGACATGGACCCAAGCCGAACCTGGCCCATTGATCACCCTAACGACACTGTAGGTTCACCTTTAGACCCTTTACTATGGTGTGTTTCCTCCTAGATTCTTCATTTTTGGATTGGACTGAGCAGTGGGCCTTAGGGTTTCCTTTTCAGGTGATGCACCTGATGGACAGGTTGGATGGCATGAGTGCATCATGTGGGCCCCGCATCTGGCTGATACCACTGGAGCACACCCCTTATTATAACTCTCAAAGAAACAGTTGAAAATGAAATAATTAATGATCCCATATTAAGCGGTATTAATTGCAAAAAAAAAATGATGTATCGAATAGAATAATGGCTGTGATTTTTCAAAAATCATACATTGATTCGGAGCACATCATACGGATGGAGACGATGGATACATTTACATGTATCACAATATGATAAAAATACACTTGGGACAGTATTCGAAGCAGCAGTCATCAACAACCTCAGAAATCATTTTCATTTTGTTAAAAATGAGTGATGTGTTAGGTGTAGATATTGCAGCATGGCCCATCCAATGAAAGTCCCACTGGATGAACAGCTTAGATTACAGAAATGCAGGCACCACCTACATCAATGTTGGGTTGGTCACTGTTTCTTCAGATCCAGATCCAGCATCACAAAATAACATTGTAAGACAAACAATGCACAAATTCAAACCATCCAAACCCAACTGACGACATAGAGAAAGGAATGATAAATTATCCATATGAACCCATATGACAAAAGCGTGTGAAACTAGGGGAAGGGCATTTGCATGATTCTACAATGGCTGAGGAACCCAAATGATAGAAACCATTCAATGTTTTAATCCCTCACACCTTACTGCATTTTTGTATAAACACTACACATTTTAAGTAAACCCAATATTCTAATATCCAAAAGACTTCTATGGAATCATTCGCCACTAAATGCTGCCAATCCAATGTCATGTATGGTGGCAAAAGGTGATGAAGATCTCGAATCACATCAGTCACATGTCCTGAGTTCTTCAAGTTTGACCCACACGAGAAATCACATTGGTTCTCCAAAAAGGGGGCATGAAGGCGATGATCTCAAGATGCACTGGCCAGGGATTCAATCAAGAGCTGATAACCTTCTGGGACAGCGCTTTGTGTTTGCACACACTCCGCCAATGCGGGCACATCTGCATTGACATCTAAAAACCTTGCGAGCAAAAGTAGCAGGTGAAAATCAGATATGCGCTTTACAAACGGGAGGTGCTTTGTCCGGTCCAGGTGGTTTTTCAGCGCCCTCATCGTAACTAGAGTCATCCTGTTCTCGATAGGGAAAGTGGATGTAAGTGGGCCCTGCATCATCACCATGGTGTGTGTAAGCCGCCAGATGGGTTCAGTTAGTTGACAGAACTGAACAATATATGTGGAAGAACAACATTACAATGTTCTGCTTTTTGAAAAAATTGTGCTAGTAAAAGGAAATTTAAGAAACTGGAATTGTTGAAACACCGTGCCATTAACAAGTTAAATGTGGAAAGGCACAATGGCTAGAGAGACAATGATCAGATCTTAATCCCAATGTTCTAGCTTATGAGGAATTATAAATTTGAGAATTATAAGGTCCTGACGTGTCAGTCCATACAAGCAGGGCCCATGGTTCAGTGATTTGAAAACCACTCATCCAACAGGTCCCACCATGGATGGAGAATGCCCCAAAAATCTCCTAGGTTGGAAGATCCTAACTCCATAATCACCTGCCTACAAATACAGAAAAAGAAAAGGTACAGAAATGACCCAGAACAAAAGGACAACTTGGCTGGAGACCAACAATATCTGGAAGATATTTGGCGCATCCCCAAACCATAGCAGGGCCCATCTTATCAGATTTCTGTCTGGATCACTGAGACCCTTGCACAGGCCAGATGCATCAGGAACCTATTCATGTCCCGATGCATTGTAGTTTCTGGACCCAATAATTCCTCCTAGTACTTTCTATTACATACAAACAGATTCTCGAAATTGAAATGGCAGAATCTTACATAATATGATCAACATACATCTCAAATAAAAGAATCCATAGGTATTTCCATCAACATATTCCATGCAGGTATGCACAACCATGCAAGGCATTAACCCAACAAACGATAACAGGATTAATTAATACAATCAAACAAGACACCAACCAGAGAATTATCAACATACATTTGTGAGAATGAGAAATTTAACAAATGGAGAAAAGACGGTAGATGCATGTTCTCAGCCATCAACCAAAACCTTGCATGCATAATATTTACGAAAAAAAAAAACTCGAACTAACAACTCAGTATTGTGGACTTTATTCTCTATCTAATGACTTTTTTTTAAGAGTTCTTTCTAATGACAATTCCTACTTGGAAATGAGCAAATGAGCATAAGCAAGGACTAAGTAGAAGTTCTAACAGAAGATTAAAAAAGTGAGTAGCTTAAACAGAAGAAAATTGGTAGTTTTAGCATATTTCATACAATATTGAATAGAATTACAGATTGCATTTGGAGACATAGATAACTCTTTCCAGACGCTTAGTAGACAGTAGACACTAAAACCTACTACCAGTGTAGTCGTTGTAGTCAGTAGTTTTCTCTGAAATAAGTTTTGAGATGGACTACGAGAACAAATACAAAAACATTAAGGGTGTCGACGGCTGGAGCAGGATTACCGGCCAAGTTTTCTAGGTCCTAACCTCACCCAATATGCAACTTCTATATGTACATTAATGATATGGAATCATTCACAGAAAACTACATTACTATTATCACAACCTGGACCTGCCCAGCCCAACTAGATCCAATAGATAAATTACCATGACCAAAGCTTACGCGACTACTAATCAGACCTGAACTTTCTACTGGGTCCACCTAGTGTTGGAGTCTAGGCCCAAACCCAACCATGATGGGCCAAGACCAAATACTTGATCGGCTGGACCGACCTGTTGACACCCTTACATAATACATGAGCGGGAAGGGGATTGCGAGGAGCTTGAACCTGGCTATGAACAAATACAACCAAAGCAAAATAATTGAAAGACTGTCATCAAAGTTGCATTTGTGGATGCTACTGGCCCATGAAATTACTAGCTTGATCTCATAAATCTCCTAAGCTAAGTGGGATTCGTTATACTTGTTGTATGGTAGTCATTTACTTGGATGCAACTAATTTATTCTCTTCACGCAGATTTACTGATTAGTTTAAGAGTTATTTTGTAGGTTTTTTGTGTTTTTTTTATTTTCGTTTGCTAAGGTGCTGCAGTGCTGGATTGCCGCGAATCAAGAGCAGGATGGATGAGTGTGGAGGCCAGAGAAATTGGGCAGGATCTCAGTTTGATCCTTTTAGGTGCTTCAGTTTCTATCTTCTAGGGACTCTGCAGAGCTGACAGAGCACATCCGGTCAACCTGGGTTAGGGCTTTTTGTTGGTTGGTGGGCAGGAGCAGCTCACCATTGACAACCTTTAGAAAAGGAATATGATGATCCCAAATGTCTGCATCATGCGTTTTCAAGATGGGGAATCAATCGATCATCTGTTTACGCACTACATTTTCACTCGAGCAGTCTAGGTGATCTCTCTCTCCACGCACGTTCATACCAACACCACGATTGGGCTCCCCCCTCCTCTCCATGCACGCACACATATTATCATGCTAAATGAATCCATAACTAGTGTTGTTCACATATGTATGGTTTGCATTGTGAGTTATTCTGAAAGAGTTATAAGGTCCTAATGCTTCAGAACATCGGACGTCTTGATGCATATATTCCGTACAAGTAGGAACCGCATTTCAGTGATGCACATGATAGTCACCTGAACTCCAGTTCAAGCAGGTCACATTCAAATTCATAGTTCATAATCAATACTACTAAAAATTCTCTAGTGTGTTGGCGTATGCCAATTCAGTTCGTTCTTCAATTTGCCTAACTTGTTCATATTCACTGAGTTCTATTTACTAGTAGTTCGACAATGTTCCATCCAATTTACCAGTAGTTCAACATTCTTCCATCCAATTTATATCATTAACAGTCCAAAATAACAAGCCATCAACTAGAAGCTAGGACTGTTCTTAGTTGCAGGATCCTTCTAACTAGGTGCTGCTCCCGCTTTGAATCCCTACTTCAGAATCTCACTCCCGCTCCCACTTCCTAGTTATTTACATTTTGAAAAGAGACACTTCCCCGCTCCTGCATCCGATTTTTTTGCCACTTCATGCTTTGTACAACTATAGGACCGTTTAATCAATTTTGATAATGGCTGATCCACAATGGGTTCCACAATTTGGACAGTTTAACTTAAGTTAGTGTGCCACGTGTACAGTTTCCATAATTGATTGGCTAAATTATACATGCACTCTTTTCCATCACCCTCAGCCACAGTATGCAACTTTTTAGTGCATGTTGTCAAGGACCGAACATTTCCACACCCCCATGACATGGACTCAGCCATTTTGACTCCGTGTGTGTAGAGTATTCTATAGAAGATTAGAGTCATGGAGATCCTTGAAAGTTTCAGAGTTCTCGAGTCCCATCTTGTAGCTATAGTGAAAAGAATTCTAGAAACTTTCTAGATTATTCTTAGCCATTGGATGATCATCATCTGGCATCATCCTAGCCATTTATGTAGGAAGAGTAGAAGCTTCTTAGCTCTAGTAACGTGGGGCCCTCATTCGCAACCATTTAAGTAGTAAGCTCTCTTTTGTTCAAGAGCAATGTAAGTTCTCTTGCCTTCTAAGCTTTCTGGTGCTCTCTCTTCTCAAGTAGGTAGGTTAGCACTTGAATGATTTGTTGAGTTGCTTACGACTGGGCTAAGATGAGTACCGCCTGGTCTATGCTTAGGAAAACACTTGGGCTGCATCAAGTGGGATCAAAGCGAGGTTAGAAAGGGATTGCAATGTTTGTAGCGTGTGAGAAACAATATGGTGTCACAGGGGATGAACAACACTCCAATGCAAGGCAGTGATGATTCCAATAAAGTTAAGGAGGGAGAGATCCTGTGACTTGATGGGGTTGTTGGAGGCACGGCTTGCAAAGGTGGAGTTGCAAGAAAAGATGGATGTAACAGGCAACAGCATGGTGAAGCTAGAAAATGTGCTTGAAGAACTCAAAGTGGAAATGCAAGGTGTTATAAGTGGGGTAGAACTCAAAGGGGGGCTAGGAGGAGGAGATGGGGGCGACTATTTCCCATGGAAGAGGGCCATGGCCAATGAAGCGACCACAAGGGATACTCAAGGATGCGCACATTGGATCCTAAGTCCTTCAACAGATTGAGGGATGCCATGGAGTTGGACAACATCCTGTCACAAATGGAACATACTTCGAGGCAATTTCCCTAGAGGACGAGAGCACGAAGGTGCGGAATGTGATGATGTATCTCACCGACATCACAACCCTATTATGGAAAAGGCATCACGTGGATATCAAACTAAGTACTTGCATGATCAACACTTGGGAGGATTTCAAACAGGAGATCAAGAGGTAATTCTATTCCAAGAACACTAAATTCCTTTCTCACTAGAAGCCAAGGTGGTTGAGGCACACCAGTTTGGTTCAGAATTAGGCCAAGGAAATCTCCAACCTCGTGCATGAGATCCCTGATAAGCCCAAAAAGGACTTGTTCAACTTCATATACAGGCTACAATCTGGGGCTCAATAGGAACTATAATGTTAAGGTGTGCAGGACCCAAGGTATTCAATAACAGTAACGGTGGTTGTTACAATACGGGCCATAAAGGCCATTATGACCCTATTAACTTTCAAATCTTTTTTAAAGGAATAAACAGTATTGACCCCGTAACGGCCATTATGGGCCTTTTTTTTTTTTTTTTTTTTCCAAAACAGGCGTTACAGCCTTGTAACACAATGGTTCCCACCATTATTGTTATGGTTGTCATGTAAACCTTTTTTAATACCTTGGTAGGACCTTTTTTGGCTACTGCAGCAGTTGAAAATTCAAGAGGAATGGCTTCTCCAAAGTGAAATTTTCAAGGAGCAGTCACAGTTTGGGGGAGGGTGGGAGATGAGAAGGAGCTCCAACCATAAGGAAGGATCCAATAAGCCCGCTAGTAGCAAAGGTGGCAAGATGGATGGGACTCATAAATGCGATGGGTGTTACTGGTGAAGGAATGTCTAAACAAGAAGGTTCTCAATTCCCTTGCTACATAAGTTGTCAACGAGGGTGACCACAAGGAGCTACATGTGGAATTGATATGGCTCCTCAACACGATGAAAGGAATGAATGAGAGGCCTATGCCAGTGAACAAATGCTTATATATGTGGAAGCCCAATTGAACAAGAAGGTGACGTGGGCTACTGTGGTCACTAGGGCTTTCATCTCATCAGAGGCAAAATGCTTAGTCTAGAAGGTAGGAGGAGGGATGGCTGAAGGCTTTTAACTGAAAAGCAAAGCCTATCCACAGTGTGGCACATGGAATGGACCTACGCATTGAAGAATGCTTTGAGAAGATAAGACTTATTAATAGAGCCCATGGAAGATTTCCAAGTAGTGTTGGGGATTGGAGTTCTTGAACAATGTCATGGCCATTCCCATGCCATTTATGAATTTTGTATGCATCATGGAGGAAAAGTTCCCATGCATGGTTCCCATGCTGCAAGGAGCCAAAACTACCCTTAAGGTGTTATCGGCCTTACAACTCCCCATGAGGGTGAAGAACAGTGAAGCCGCTTATCTCGAAACAATAATGGAAACAGAGGATGAAGGCCCTAAGGAGGTGATACCCAAGGAGATCAAGAACGTTCTCGCAGAGTATAAGGACATCATGCCGTCTGGGCCACTAAAGAAGCTACCATTGAGGAGAGAGGTGGATTGTAAGATTGAGTTGGACCCTAGGGTTATGCCATCAACGAAGGACCTTCACTGGATGGCCTCGTCCAAGTTGGAGAACTTAGAAAGAGGTAGGAGTTACCAGACCCAGGCCACATCCAACCCTCCAAAGCGCCTTATGGTGCACCAGTCCTTTTCTAGATAATGCACAATGTATCCTTACAGCTATGCATCGACTATAGGGAGAACAAGTACCATATCCTGTTGATCACCATCCTATTTGACCATCCACGAGGAGCATAGTACTATCAGGCACACATTTTCGAGGACCACGTTGAACAGGATACTATCATCCATCCTTATCTTGATCGATTCATGGTAGTATACTTTGATGACATGCTGGCCTATAGTCACTCCACGGAGGACCACGTTGAGCACTTGAAGACGGTGTTTCAGGTGCTAAGAGAGAATGAGTTATGTATGAAGGGAGAGAAATGCTCATTTGCCCAAATATAGATCTTCTTAGGTCACAGGACAAGTAGTGGCACGCCGCGGATGGACAAGGCAAAGGTGAAGCCATACAAGAATGGGATCCTTCCACAAAGGTGACAAAACTGGAATTATTCCTCGGCCTGAACTACTACCAAGATGACATGCATGACAAGGTAAAAGTTGTATGAGTTCCTAGTCATGTCCTTTGGCCCCACCAATGCCCCAATTTGTACATTAATGAACAAGGTATTCCATCCCTATATTGATTAGTTCATGGTAATGTAGTTGGATGACATGGTGGTCAATAGTCACTCCATGTAGGACCACATGGAGCACTTGAAGACAGCGTTTTAGGTCCTACAGGAGAATGAGATATGTGTGAAGAGGACGAAATGCTCATTCACCTAAACAAACATTGTCTTCTTTGTAATGTTTGGACTCGTGTGTTAGGGAGAAAAGATCCGAAGTTCTTTGTAAGCTCGACATCCAGAGGGCTCACAACCATGTTGATTGGTTCTTTCTAGATTATATGCTCCAAAGGATGGGTTTTGAGTTTTCTTGGAGGGCATTGATGAAAATATGTATTTCATCTCCGAAATTTTCGATTCTTATTAACGGATCCCCTTTTGGTTTTTTCAGATCATGCAGAGGTCTTCGTCAGGGGGATCCCCTATCCCCTTTATTGTTTGTGCTTGTCATGGAAGCCCTCAATGGAATGCTTTCGAGGGCCAGGATATGGGGCTATTTAGAGGCTTTCCTATTAAAATTTTGCCTTTTTGCCTGACTCATTTACAATTTGCTGACGACACCTTACTGTTTTGCAAGGCAGAGGAATCGATGGTTGCTTTCCTTAGCATGTCCATATGATGGTTTCAAGTCGTCTCGGATTTCAAGGTGAATATGGCTAAATCAGAGTTGATAGAAATTAATCTTCCTCCTCAGGTGTGTGCTTCTTTTACCAACTCTTTTAAGTGCAAGATGGGTTCCCTCCCTGGTCTGTATCTAGATCTACCCTTTGTGTAGAGGGGTACCCCGCCCCATTTCCTTAAGGAATGCTATTATCGAAAGGATTGAGAGAAAATTGTCTTCCTGGATGCTCAATTGTTGTCCCTCGGGGGTAGAATCAACCTGATCAACGCTTCCCTTTCCAGTATGCCTATTTACTTCCTGTCCTTGTTTAATGTCCCAAATCTGTGATTTTGAAAATTGATAGTATTCGCAGGAAGTTTCTTTGGCAAGGGAGTAGTGAGTCTCACAAATTCCCCCTGCTCAATTGGAAGGAGGTGTGTACCAAGGTATCCCAAAACGGTTACGATACGGCCGTATCGGCCGATACGTAAAGGAAACGGTGGTGGCCGTTACGCGTTACGGGGTCGTAACGGCCGTAACAGCCGTTACAGAAAAAATAGGCCGTAACGGCCCCGTAACGGCCGTTACGGGACCGTTACGGCCCCGTAACGGACCGTTACAGCCCCGTAACGGTCCTGTAACGGTCCCGTAACGGTCATGTAACTGTTTTCTTTAGAAAATAAAAAGGGGCCGTATCAGCCGATACGGGGTCCGTAACGGCCGTTACGGCCCGTATCGTAACGGTAACGGTGGTGGCCGTTACGGCCACCGTTACCGTTATGGAACACCTTGGTGTGTACCCCTTTCAGTGAAGGGGGTGCGAACATCAAAAACCTAGAGTTACTCAATAAAGCCCTCCTTAGTAAGTGGGTTGTGGCGCTTCGAGACTGAGCCATGTAGTTTGTGGAGACAAATTATAGCTGTGAAATATGGTTTCTCCGACTCTGGCTAGTTCACAAAGGAGACCTTGTTATACAGATCTTCCTTTCTCTGGAAAAATATAGCTAAGCTCTCGCCGTCTTTTACTGATAATGTTAATTTCTCCCTTAGCGATGGTAACAGAATCATATTCTAGTTGAACCAATGGTGTGGATTCACGACTTTAGCAGAGGCGTTCCCTTCTCTCTTCTCCCTTTGTCCTAATCGAAATATTCTAGTTAAAGACTGTTTCTCTCACGTGGGATCGGGAAGGGTTTGGATCCCTCCCTTTGGAAGGAATTTCTATGATGAGGAAATCAATGACCTCACTTCGCTTCTCTCTGCAGGGTTTCCTCCCTAACCCTTCCACAGAAGATTCCATGGTCTGGAAGCAGTCCAGTTCAGGAGCATTCTCAATTAAATCCTACTACAACCATCTGTCAGCCCCCAGCGTCTCTTCCACCTGCTGCCATACAAGTGCAATCTAGTCCTATGGCATTCCCTCGAAGGTGGCAGCTTTCGGCTCGCTCGCAAGAAGAAATAAAATTCTAACAGTCGATAACCTGCTCATCAGAGGAATGATCCTGCCTAACATCTGTCTCTTGTGCCACAAAAATGACGAGGCGATGAATCATCTCCTTATCCATTGTACTTTCATTTCATAAATTTGGTGGGACATTTTGAGATTGGCAGGTGTGTCTTGGGTTATGCCTCTTTCAGTAGATCGCCTCTTTTGCTATTGGCATGCAGAAGATGGAGGTAAACTCAGAAAGAGGAAGTGGCGTTGTATTTTGCTGGCTATTCTTTAGGCGGTGTGGGCGGAGAGAAACAATCGAGTTTTCAGGAATCTGAGTCTCTCCTCCACGGTGGTTTTATCCAAGGTCTAGATGCTTTTTAGGGATTGGGCTCCGTGATTGGGTTGGAGCCGGGGTTTTCTGAGGCTAGGATGTAGCCTTTTTTTTTCGGGTCTTTGGTAATCCCCTTAATAAATTCTCTTATCTTTCACACACACATACGCACACACAAAAACATTGTCTTCTTCAGTCACAAGATAGGTGGTGGGCCTGGTGGCACACTGTAGATGGATGAGGCGAAGGTTAAGTCCCACACAAGAGTGGGATCCTCCCAAGAAGGTGACAAAGTTGTGATCATTCCTCTGCTTAGTGAACTACTATCGAAGGTTCATCAAGTCCACTCAGGTAGGACCCTTACAAACTTGTTGACAAGGCAAAGGTGAAGGCCATACAAGAGATGGACGAGGTAAAGGTGTAGGCCATACAAAATATGGATGAGGCAAAGGCCATAGAAGAGTGGGGTCCTTCCACAAAGGTGATAGAGCTATGATCATTCCTCAGCTTGGTGAACTATTGACAATTCATCAAGTCCTACTTAGGGAGGAAGGTAGGCATTACAGACTTGATGAGGAATACAAGTTGGGTTTGGACAAATGAGTGCCAAGTGCCAACAGGCATTCAAAGACTTGAAGAAGGCAATGATAGAGCAGCCAATGTTGAGCATGTTAGACCACCGCAAGCCCTGTGAGGAACACATGAATGCTTTCGACTTTGCCAAGGGGTTCTCATGCAAGAAGGGCACCCCATCACCTATGAAAGTCAGAAGTCAAACAGCACGGGGCAAAACTACACGAGCAAAAGAAGGAAATGACTACCGTCATGCACTGCTTAAGGACATGGAGGCACTACCTGTTGAGGTCCAAGTTTGTTGTGAAGATGGATAATATAGAAACAAGCTGTTTCCAAATGCAAAAGAAAGGTCCTAAGCAGGCACGGTGGAAAGATTTCCTAGCCAAGTTCGGTATGGTGTTCAAATACAAGCACAGGCCAATGAAGTAGCGGACACATTAGGCAAGAAGGCAAAATTCAGTTGAGAAGTTGGCCATGTTGAGGTCCAAGTTTGTCATGAAGATGGATAATATTGAAATAAGCTATTTCCAAATGCAAAAGAAAAGGTCCTGCTCAGGCACGGTGGCAAGATTTCCTGCCCAAGTTTGGTATGGTGTTCAAATACAAGCTAGGAAAGGCCAATCAATTAGCTGACACGTTAGGCAGGAAGGCTAAATTCGGTGGAGAAGTTGGCCATGATGAGCCGACTTGAAGAGAGCCTCTTACAAAGGATCAAGGAGAGAGAAAGTACAGAGTCTCATGGGGTGGCATCATGGCACGAGAAGGAAAGACATGATGTTTTTGGGTACAGAACAGCATACTCTACACTAAGGGCGATCTACACTATGTGGCCCATGACATGGACTGTGATAATTTGGGTCTCCTTGTACAGAGAGGTTTTTCTATGTAGAGTATACTAGAAAAGATTAGAGAGTTGTATAGATCTCTAGAACATCCGGAGTTCTCTACTTCCTCCTAGTAGTTAGAAACTTAGCAGTGTGGATAATTCTCGAATTTTTCTAAACTATTCTTTACCATTGGATGATCATCACATGGCCCCATTCTAGACATTCACATAGGAAGATTATAAGCTTCTTAGCTCTATATAAAGAGGGGACCTCATTTGTAACCATCCAAGTTATAAGCTTTCTTGTGTTCTCTTGCCTTCCAAGCTCTCTTGTGATCTCTCCTCTTCATGTAGCTACACTAGCACTTGGCAGTTGGCTGACTCACTCAAGAAAGGACTTTGAGAAACAAGTAGCACACAATCTACACTTGGGGAAGCACTTAAGCCGTGACAATGTGTTGTCATATTTTCTGCCACAATATTAAATACATTACTAGCATATTCAACTTTTGAGGGCACACATTGTGGCTCTAGCCCATGTAGATGGTTTTTAGTTTCTAAGAGCAAAATTTATGTGTACGTGCTTAAACATGTCCCACCTAAAGCAACACAAGATCTACAACAGATAGATCATGATGTGTCCAGGCCAACAAGCTGGCTGATTGAAGATCAGATCCATCCAAGGTTCCTAATCAAGTATCTGGACCAAAGAACTGTCCAGATTACAAATCTGGACCATTTTTTAGGGTTTAAATTGATGTAATGGAAGAATGACGGTCATGATGCACATTTTGGACTAGATCAGCAGTCATTTAGTTTGTTGAACCAGTTTTCCTTTAGTATTTAGTCACTTTTTGGGTGGGCCACCTTTCACGTATTCAGATTGACACAAGTTTAACCTGCTTGAAAGCCTATAGAGTTCACTTTGAACAAACCCAAAATCATGCAATTTTTTTTTTTTTTTTTGAAAGGCAACTACAATATTATGAAAAAAGAAAACAGGCCGACAAACAAAGAGAGACGCCAAGATGGCAACTCGACTAACTCCCCAAGAAATCCGTGTTACAACCCTTAAGATTTGATGCAACAGCTGCCCATTCTATGACAAGGAATCTAGCTCTTCAGGAGATGCTTGACACAGAATTGCAGTTATCATTGAAACACCTCGCATTCCTTTCCTCCCAAATTGCCCACCAGATTGCCAGGATTGACAACCTCCAAAGGTTTGTCTTTTAACTGCCAAGAGTAACACCGTGCCAGGCGCGCAAACACTAATCCACTGATTGGGGCTGGCACTAAACGATTTGGAACCACTCAAATAAATTTGCCCATATCTCCGCAACCCAGGGGCAGTGGAGGAATAGATGATCAATTGACTCTTCATAATGCTTGCATAAGGAGCATCTGTTAGGAATCATCATGCCTCATTTTTGGAGGTTATCCACCGTGAGAACCTGTTTTCTAGCCACCAACCACCCAAATGCTTGAAACTTAGGAGGCACCGGATAGGACCACACAAAGCATAAACTAGAGCCAACACCACCCCGGGGATCTTTAGATATGGCCAAGTAAAAAGACTTGACTGAAAATAGACTGGATTTCTCAAATCTCTAGATTATTTTATCTGTTTCGTCGTTCGTAGGCACCATTCACTGAACACTGCCTAATAAGGCCGCCAAATCTGCTATCTCCTCATCCCGGAGCACCCTTCTACAAGGAATGTCCCACACCACCGAGCCACTCACCCTAGAAAAGCAATCAGCGACAAGAACTGTGGGGTTCGGGACGAGGCTGCATAGAGCAGGGAACACATCTTTCAGAATTGTATCTTCAACCAAAGAATCCTCCCAGAACCTAATTCTTTCACCGTTTCCCACCTCAAATCCCACTCCCTGCTGGAAGTAAGCTTTAACCAAGCAAATGTCTTTCCATAAAAGAGAAGCCCTATATAATGACGACTCCCTCGTAACCCATCCACCCGTGGCATGACCGTACTTGTCCTTAAGAACCCTCTTCCACAGCGCGTCCTCATGGTCTCCAAACCACCAAAGCCACTTCCCAAGCAATGCTTTGTTCATGTTCTTAAGATTCTTAATTCCCACCCCGCCCTCTATGTACTCTTTGCACACCACATTCCAATTAAGAAGATGGAAATGCTTTTTCTCCTCAACACCTTGCCAAAGGAAGTCCCTTCTGAGCTTGTCTATCTTAGATATGACCCCCGCCGGACATTTAAAAGGGGACATAAAATAAAGAGGAAGACTGGAAAGAACCGCCTTAATGAGGGTGATTCGACCTCCAATGGAAAGAAATCGGCCCTTCCAACGAGCAAGCACCCTTTCAACTATTTCCACCACTTTATCCCATAGCCTCTTTGGAGGTTTGCCAATGCACAGGGGAAGCCCGACAAAAGTCGTCGGAAGGGCACCCACCTTGCACCCAAATATTCCTGCCATCTCCTCCACCTCATGAGGGTCCATCCTAACCCCAAACAGCTTGCTTTTACGCAAATTCACTCTAAGACCTGATACCAACTCAAAGCATCTGACAATAGTTTTCAGCCTATCCACCATAACCGTCGAGGCTTCACAGAAAATGAGGGTATCATCAGCAAACTGGAGGTGCGATATGGGTTGGGACGATCTACTAACCGTAAAACCCCGAATTAAACCTTCTTTTTGAGCTTTTCCAACCATAGCCTCAAGAGCTTCAACCACAAATAGAAAGAGGAAAGGAGACAACGGGTCGCCCTAACGAAGGCCTCTAGAACTTTTGAAATAGCTGTGCGGGGAGCCATTGATGATAATCGAAAACCGAGCTGATCCTATGCATTCCCGAATCCACTTTCTCCACTTCGGCCCACAACCTGTTATGACCAACATATAATCTAGGAAGTCCCAATCAACGTGATCATATGCCTTTTCAATATCTAACTTACAAATTACCCCTTTCAAGCCCTCTTTGTATCTCGCATCTAAACACTCATTGGCTATGAGAGCATTATCGAGAATTTGTCTTCCAGGAATGAAGGCCGCCTGATTGTCGGAAATGACGCTCCCAGGAATGATATGTAACCTATTCGCCAAAACTTTTGCCAAAATCTTATAAGGCCCTCCAATTAAACTTATCGGACGATAATCTTTCACGGTTTCCGCACCGAAAATCTTCGGGATAATGGTAACGAATGAAGCACCCATTCGAGGGGATAGGATACCCCTATTATGAAACTCAGATGCATGATATCATCCTTCATTACTTCCCAAAACAACAGAAAGCATGCCAATGGGAAGCCGTCCGAACCCGGGGCTTTGTTACTACTGAGCGAATCAACAGGGGCTTTCACTTCTTCCTCCAAAAATGGGACCTCTAGCGATGCAGCTTGGATATCGGAGAACTGATTGAAGTGAAGGTTATCAAGCCTGGGTCTGGACCATTCCTCAACTGTGAGAAGCGTCTGAAAGAAGCGAAGGATTTCATCCAATAGTCTATCCTTGCCTTCAATCCGTTGGTTCTCTATAACTAGACTACTGATTCTGTTAATTCTAGCCCACGCAGTAGCAATATTGTGAAAATATTTAGTATTTTTATCTCCCTCTTTGATCCATTTGCTCCTTGATCGCTACTTCCATTTAATTTCATCTTCCTTCACCCTGCTAGCATATTCTCTAATCAAACTAGCCCTCCTAGCTGCCTCCTCATCCAACAAAACTTGGATGTCCTCCCTTTCTTCCAAAACTCTAATCTGATGGAAAATGTCGGAAGTTCCACATTTCTATTCTCTAACACTTCCATCTTCCAATCTTTTATTTTTTCTTTCAACTTGCGAGCGAGAATGAACCCTGCAAAACCTTCCACCGAGAAGGATGTCCACTAATCTATAATCTTCTGTTTGAATCCTTCAATCTTTAACCACCAAAGCTCAAACTTGAATGGCTTCGGAACCCAATCTTCTTCCTCTGTAACCAGCGCAACTGGGTAGTGATCTGAAATTGGACGTGGTAGCAACCTTTGAGACACCAACGAAAACAAATCCAGCCATTCTGGCAACACCAGAAATATATCGATCCTAGTCCTAATCGGATTGGCCTCACCATTCGACCACGTGAATTTACCACCATCAAGAGGAAGATCGACGAGCAATTTCGATGTAATTTTGAGTAATTATAACAATTTACATAAAGCCTATCTATTAGTGCTAAAATTCAGGGACATTTTAGTTGCCTTAATATTTTTGTAAAATAGATGGTCTAGATTAGAAACAATGGGTGATTTGGACCATATTAAGGTTTCTTTTGCTTTGAAAAAATTAGGTATGCTGCAATGACTCTTTTATGAAGGTAAACCATGGTTATTTGAATCATCATTATCTTCATCATCATAATCTAAGCCTTATCCCAACTAATTGGGGTCAACTACACGAATCCTGTTACGCCATTCCACTCTTTCAAGGGCCATGAGTATTTCAATATGAGTTTTTTTTTTTTTTTTTCTTCTCACCTTTCAAAAAAAAATTTCAATATTAGTTTTTCTTCCCACTTTCAGGTTTAATGTGTTGCATCCCCTCCGCCGCATTAGACATCACTTCTTCACCTCTCCTCAGGCATCGAGGTTAATAGTGATTTTTCTTCTATTTTTCACAAATTTACAAGTAGTTCTTTTCTCACCAGAAATTGCTTTTCAATGCCATACCCACGACCTTCCAATCATCAAGTGAACACAGCCCATGGAGGAACATTGAACTGTGCGTATGCCAAGGACCTTTCTTTAAAGGAATAGGTTAAAAGATATCATCAATTTTTTATATACTTGCTAAGCAAAATATTTAAAGAAATTGGTTAAAAGAAATTAAACTGGCAATATTCTCACTCGGCCACGACAAATCTCCATGTCCAGACGGCTTTTCCCTGGACTTTTTTCAACATTTTTGGAACTTAATTAAAGAGGTAGTTTTTTTTTTTATGTAGAATTAATTAAAGAGAATTTAATTCCTTCATCTTTGAATTCCACTCTCTTAGGTATGCCTCGCGTGCTATGGGAGCCTCCTTTATTGCCCTCGTTCCTAAAATTGAAGGGGTCTCTGATCTTAAGGATTTCCATCCATTAGCCTTCTGGGTGCCCCTCATAAAATCTTGGCTAAACTCCTGGCCTCTAGGCCGCGTCTTGTTTTATCCTCTATTATACCTGAAGCCCAAGGAGCTTTTCTTGCTAATAGGAGGATCCTGGACTGTGCTCTGTTAGCTCATGAATGTATCAATCTGGTGAGGAGGGTCTAACATGGAAACTAGACATTGAAAAGGCCTTCAACCATGTGGATTGGAATTACCTTGATTATATGTTAGGTAGATTTGGTTTTGGCTATAAGTGCAGGGGATGGAGAGTTTGCCTTTCATCCACTGCTTTCTCTGTTTTGGTTAATGGCTCCCCTAAAGGCTTCTTTTTGCCAAAGGAAGAAGACGACGGTACTCCAGTGACGCACCATTGCGCGAGGGCAAAGGAAGAAGCACCATTACGGTACTCCAGTGGAGCATGTGATTTGGGCCTGGTGGGGTACGTGGCTCTCATCTAGAGAGCATGTACAAGGGTAGGTGGGGATGGGCAGTGATGACAAGAGCTCTCGGCAGGAGGCACAGAAGACCTGTCAGGTTCGGGAGCTGGTTCAATGGCAACTGGTTCCAGGTAGTGGCTCGTAGTGACACATGTTGGGGAGAAGCGGACGAGATGTCAACACATAGAGGGGCAAGCCATTATGATGGACGTAGTTGTCTTGGTTCTATTTGGTGAGAGTCAGTGGTGGGAGATGGAGCCTTCTCTCTCCAGCTAACACATGGCTATGACATCAGCGAGCCTCCTTAGTGCTATCATGAGGCTCCAATCTCGCTATGACACATAGATGACTGGGTGTTGATCACATGGTGCTCGTGCTCCATCCATCATGTGGGATAAAAGATGCTACAATGTCGCACGTATCTCAACACTTTAAAAATCACATTTGGGGGGGGGGGGGGGGGAGCAAAATTCTGTGTAGCTAATTCAACCCTTCCCTCCATGCATACAGAGGAGGACCAAGGATCAAGGGTAGATGAGGGTGTCCTTTCTTCAATAAAGGAGACTAAGGAAGTTCAGGTTAGGAGGATGCTTCTTCCTTCCGAGGGGTATGTTATGGAGGCCCAAGACATGGCTCTGGAGAATGTAGAGCCTCTTCTCCCAACGGATGAGGTCGTCAGTGTAGAATATTTCAACGATGCTCTTGACGTTACACCTTTGCGGGCAACGAGGGAGATGCCGATTGAGATTAAGAAGCCCCTCAACTTTTCCTTCTGGATGACACCTCCCGACCTCATGCCGATGATTGCTCGATGCGAAGGAGGATTGGGCCTAGCATTCGGACATGCTAGAACTTGTGGGTAAATCAGTAGGGTTATCCTTTGGAGAGGGAGACGATGATGTTCACTCTTTTATCCAATACATAGAGGAAATAAGTAGCTTCTAAGCGTACATACAAAAAGCTAAGGTCAAGAACCCTAGGGGCTGGAGAGAATTGCTCAATCTAGAATGTTCATGTAACTATGACTCTACCAATAAGTTCCCTAGGGGCTAGAGAGAATTGCTCAATCTAGAATGTTCACTTAACTATGACTCTACCAGTAAGTTCAGTGGTGGGAAGACGGGAATGAGTAGTCGATCAGTTTCCCAGTGAAGGTACTCAGTTGGAATGTGATGAGGCTAGGAAACTAGGAAAAAAGGAACCATGTCAGGGAAGTATGTAACAAATACAAGGTTCAGATACTCTCTCTTCAAGAAACAAAGCTCGAAGCCTTTGATTAAAAAAAAAAAAAAACTGGATTCCTTGGGGGGCGTCAAGAACAAGGGTAGACAACATTTGCCTGCAGAAGGTTTAGCAGAGGGGATAGCAATAGCATAGAATAAGGATATCTGGAATTTGGAAGAGACCTTTAATGGCTACTTCTCAGTTTCAATTTTGCAAAAGGAAATATCCTAAGGTTTTAGATGGCTATTTACAGTAGTGTATGGCCCGTGTCTTCTAGATCGAAGACAGCTCTTATGGGCAAAGCCGAACCTAGTCAGAGCAAGATTTAATCATCCATGGTGCATTGGGGGCGATTTCAATGTCATTGGATTTGCACATGAGAAGTTGAATGCATGTAGAGTCACTAAAAGCATGAAAGGATTTGAGGAGTGAGGTGAGTCAAAATGAAATGATCGATATTCCGGTGGGAGGGGCTAAATTCAGTTGGTCCAATGGAAGGGAAGAATTGGGTATGTCCAGATTTGACATATTTATGCTTTCCGCTAATTAGGTTGATAAGTTCCACTAGTTACATCACGTGGTCACCCTAGATCCATAACTAACCATCGTCCTATTTTGTTGAAGTCGAGGAAGATAAGACCATATCTGACCATCGTCCTTTTGTTGGAAGTCGAGGAAGATAGTTGGGGCCCTAAGCCCTTTCGCTTTGACCTCATGTGGTTGGAAGTGGAAGGTTTTTTTATCTTATTGAAAATTGGTGGCAATCTTTAAACATTACAGGTGAGGTTAGTTTTCAAGTGTCTCAAAAGCCCAAGCTACTCAAGGGCAAACTAAATGATTGGAAAAAAGAATTTTAAGTAAAAGGAATAACATCGCAGAAAGCATTTTGTGTGAACTACATAGGCTTCACATCGGGGGCGGGGGGAGTATCTAAAGAAGATCATCATAGGTGCACTTCTTTGTCGGTAGATTATTCCAAGTATTTGAAAGAAGAATCAAATGGCAACAAAGATTGAGGGTACTTTGGCTAAAAGAAGTCGACCAGAATACTCGCTTCTTTCATAGCATAGCTAGTGCTAGGGCACGAAACAACCAGATAAGCAGTCTGGTGGTAATGGCCAAAGAATCGAAGAAAAGGAACAAGTCTGTTTGGCTATTGTGTAATTTTACTTGAAGTTATTATCTAGCAATGGGTGGAGAAGACCTTTGTTGGAGAATTTACTGTTCAAACATCTATAGTTCGCAGAAAGGGACTCTCATGAGAAGCCAGTGTCAAAAGAAGAAATCGAATGTGAAATAAATTCATTGGGCAAAGATAAGGCCCCACATCCAGACGGTTACCCTATGGCTTTTTATCAAGTTTTTAAGGAAGTGCTAAAGAGGGATGTGGTAGATTTCGTAAAAGAGTTCTGTGAGAAAGACCAACTTTCCAAGGGGATGGGAGCCTCCTTCATAGCAATTATTCTTAAGAAAGAAGCAAAGTCAATTAAAGATTTTTGCCCCATAAGCTTAATTGGAAGCCTCAATGAGATTCTAGAAAACAACTTTGCATCCAGATTTAGGATGGTGTTAACTACTGCCATCTCCGAGTACCAAGATGCTTTTGTGGCAAAAAGACAGATTTTAGATGGTGCTTTTCTTGCCCGTGAATGTATAGACTCAAGATACAAATGAAGAAAGGTGTGGTTTGTAAAATAGACATTGAAAAGGCTTATGACTACATGGATTGGGATTTTCTTAAGTACAAGTTGAAAAGAATAGGGTGTGGGAAACAAATGGATTCGTTGTATGCATGAATGCATTTCCTCAGTTTGTTTCTCAATCTTGGTCAAAGGCAAAGGGTTTCTACAAAGGCTTAAGGGGCTTAAGGTAGGGAGACACACTCTCTTGTTCATAGTGGTAGCGGAAGCTTTGACACAAAAGTATCAATGGTGGCCAATTTATGGAAAATTTTGGGGTGCTACAAAGAGGTGTCATGATTAAAGGTAAATGTGAGGAAAAATGAGCTACTAGGCGTTGGTTTTTCCAAGGAGGAAGTATCTACCTTCATAGATGTGCTTGGAAGTGGAATCAGGTCTTTTCCTTCATCTTGTCTTCCACTATGCATAGGAAAACCAGCGAAACATTTGTGTTGCCATCTAAAGGAAGTTGTCAAGATAGAAGTGTTGCCATCTATTGCTAGCAGGTCAAATCATTCTTATCAAAGCAGCTCTAACCTTCTCCTCTACTCCATGCCTTTATTTAAGTGTTCGAAGTCAGTTCTGAAACTGGAAAAATTGAGGCATGATTTTTATTGCGAGGGGACAATGAAAAGCATAAATTCCACTTGCTTAAGTGGGAAGAGGTGTGCAAATCATTATATGATGGCAGTGCAGGCATTAGAGTGTTGGAAGCTATGAATGTGGCACTTCTAGAAAAATGACAATGGAGATTTGGATCCAAAGGGGGTAAGTTGTGGGGAGAAGTTATTGCTTCCAAATAGAGAGTCCTTATTAACAACTTAATATCTTAGACAAATTTAAACAATTAGGCATCTTTAAATTGTCCCATTGATGCTCATATTATCTTATTTATATTGAATCATTAATAAAATATATTTAGGAAATGAAATATAGCAGTTTTACAGCCAATCCAAGCCTGTCGGGTTCATTAAATCATCAGACAGGCTGAGGCAACATTCTTGCCTAAGGGGTGGATCGTTACACCATAAACATGTTCAAAACCAAAACAGAATAAACATTAGCAATCCTCTAATCAAATGGGATTTGCCAATATTTTTTTAATTTTTCCAGCCAAAAAATAATAATAACTGGCCGTTAAAGGGGCGGAAACGGTGGGCACTGTTTCACCCACTGTTACCATTACGAAACACCTTGCCCTTAATAGAGTTGAATGATGGAATAGGATTCATGTAGCCAACCTGAATTATTGACATAAGGCTTCGATGATGATGATGATGACAGCAATTATTATGATGATGATGATTTTTAGGCATTTTAAAATTTTGCTATTAAGTCATGAGGTGGACCTTTGAGAGAAATTAATCACTATTTGCTTCCTAATTTAACTAGGAAATCAAGTACAAGTTCACGTTGGGAAGCTTAAGTGACAAGTTTAGTTGGTGTGGTTTTACATTGAAGTATGGATTTCTTTCTCACAAGGAGAGTTCATCAGCAGTCCATTGAAACAAAAATTCAGTTGTTTAAGAGTCCTTCATTAGGTTAGATGGATGGTCCAGATTGTGTAGGAAACCTGTAAGATCTCCAATTCTGAGTATAAATCTCAATTGTATGCTAATAAATATGAATATTCAGCATCATATGAATGGCATCAGGAATGCAAAAAGGATTCGATGTTTATTTTAAAGTAGGTATTTCTAGGCATTGAGATGTGATTTCTCAGAACCATTGGGTTTGAATGCTCATTAGGGTTAGCATAACATCAAGTAATTAGGTGGGCCACATGGGTCATCTTCTTCCATCCATCCATTTTTTCTCATTCACGTATGGCCCACATGACGACCAGACGGGCCTGATTTTTTAGCCAGCATGTTCATGGTGGGCCCCACCTGATGGGCAGCCGGGATTTTGCAAATGCACCACACACATACAAGTGCAATTGATCAGTCTGAATAAGATAAGGAAGAATCAATCCGAATTTCATCAAACAATGGATATGGGAAATGCAGTCTCACCTGATGATCCAAGATCTTAACGACCACCAAGAAGAAATCGTTGTCCACTTCCCTTGTGTCCTTCCCCCCAACAACTACATCTTTCTTCATCCGTGACAGTTTCGGATCCAAGCCCTCCTCTCCCGTCTCTGTCTCGAACCACCCTTCCTTGAACAACCTGACACACATGTCACTCATCTGGAATGCCTCGAAGTGCACATCGGCCGCACCGTCCTCATTCACCTCCAGCTTCACCACCGCAGTGACCCACTCCTGGACACCGCTCTGCGCGTGCATCTCCGCCGCCTGCAGCACCTCCGCGCCCGACATCGTGTAATCCCCCTTGTCCTGCCCGACTGCCTGGCTGAATATGAACCCGACCCGCCGCATCCCGAGCCCAAGTGCGACAGCCTCAACAAGCGCCTCCTCATCCGGGTCGCGCCAGCAGCACCGCCAGCCCCTCCGTCCCCTGCTGTGGGGGCTCATAGATGAAGTCCACCTCGACTCGACCGCCATCGGCAATGCGGCCGTACATGAAGCCTGCCCTTTTGACGGCGAAGGCTAGGGAGTCATTGACATAGTGCTGGAAGGCGTGGGCAGCGTCGCGGTCGAACGAGACCGAATCGCAATGCGGAGACTCCTGGCGGGTGACGCGCATCTGGCGGGCGATGAGATCGTCAATCGTCATCTTGTTGCGGCCGAAAGAGTTGGCGGGGGAGAAGGCGGCGGGGCCCGGGACGGAGCGGTCGATGCCGGGCGGGTAGGAGAGGTAGACAATCGAGCCATTGGAGAGATTGAGGGAGGAGAGGGGGGTGGTGGGGCCCACCGAGGAGTCGAGGGAGAGGGTTTGGAGGTCGGAGGGGGTTTTTGCAATTAGGAGGTTCTGGTTCAGGGAGAGGGTCTGGCACGTGACTGGCACGTGCAGCTGGGACTCGATGATGGATTTCAGGTCTGAGAGGGTGGTGGAGGACGGAGGGTTGGGGGAGACGGACGCGCTCCAGTCCGTCGCGACTGCGGATTCGGATCATCGCCATTGCTTGGAACAGAGATAGTTTGGAGATGGTAAGAGATTTTAGGCGTTTTAGTTTCGGTGCATTGGGACGGACTGAAGATATATAGACGGTGCAGATTGGATTGGAAAAGAACTGTTGTTGTTAGACGGAGAAGGAATAAAGAGAAGAAGCCTCGCTGGAGTAAGATACAAGAAAGGTGTTAATGCCTTAATGGAGTGAGGATAATAACATACGTTGGTCGCATCGTTTCAAAGTATACACGCGTTCTAAATTTTGAAAGGTGAGGCCCATGATTCGATAATCCGGACCGTTGGTAGTTTTTTTTTTGCCTCTGATAGCCTACATTTCCAAAAACTTATCTGTCTAAATCTTACACTTTCGATTTTGACCGTTAATAAGAAAAGAACAACACCAATCCACGTTCAGCTTAAAATGGCCTTGTAGTGTTTACGTGGATGTCGTCCAAAAGATGCCGCGCACATATCCTATAACCCATCTTTATCCATGTGGGGGCTCACTGTGATGTATATGCCTTACATCCACACCTTCCATCCATTTTGACAGCTCATTTTAGGGCTTGATCCAAAAATTGAACGGATCCAAATCTTAGGTGGACCATATCACAGGAAAACCATATCACAGGAAACAGTGGTGATTAAATCCCCACCATTGAAAATTTCATGGGGCCACGGGAATGTTTATCTGTCATCTAACCTGTTGATAAGGTCACAAATACCTGGATAAAGAGACCGCACAAATATCAGATTGATTAAAAACTTTTGTTGCGGACGGAAAGTTTTTAAGGGTCGATTACCACTGTTTCATGTATTGTGGTCCACCTGAGATTTGGATATGCTTCGTTTTTGTATCACATCATAAAATAAGCTGTCAAAATGGATGGACGGTGTGGATGTAATGCATATACATCAAAGTAGGCCCCACAGTTATGGATCCGGGATCCACCCAAACCGCGCCGCCATCTTAGTTGGATTTTGGTACCCTCGTGACATAGGATCAGAAGTGTTTGTTGTGCCATGTGGCTCAAATGGAGTGGTTTTTGGATGATCGGAACCGTTCATATTATTTAAGTTATTTTAGATGCAAGAGCATTCTCAAATAAATATAATATAATGATTTGAGTCTTGATTATTGAATTTGAATCCGAATGTTTTTTTTTTCTTCAACGGTTCACAATCAGCTGTACATTTCAGCCCTATTAGTTATCGATTGAATGTAATTTTATATAATATGACATTCAGGATAAATTCCAAAATATGAACGGCTTTGATTAATTTGCATTTTCTGACTGTTGGTCCTATTGACCCACTTATACTGAATAGGCCCCATCCAGAGGCAAATAGCTCCTTCTTAAGCTGGAAAGAGGAATGCTGGAATATATCCCAACATGATGCAAGTCGGCAAGTTGGGAACTTATTCGTTGAATTTGGATTCGTTTCAAGAACTAAATGCTACTTAGGTGAGAGAACTTGCCTTGGATGGAGTATGCGCAAAACATATTCTGGAAGAGAGTATTTCAACCATTCCATTATGTAATGGACACGATGAGTGTCTGTATTGGCTGCAACAGAGACAGCATCATTGAAATAATCAAATTTATAAGCTTTTATTTTATCTCTATCCACCATCCTAATTGAGACGATGGTCTAAATGATTTGAATCATTGGAAGTTGTTTGGCTCAAATTTCTTCGTGCATGTTGTGTGTGTGCATAGGACATGCTAGAGCTGAATTCGACACAAATCAAACAGAACACCCGTGACCCAAGGCATTGGATAAACCGAGAGAGATCGAAGTTCATGCAGTTTGGCCATCTATCCAACACCAATCATTAAAATATCAGGCGATTTGCAAAGAAAGTGGTATGTCCATTCTAATAAGTTCTTTTTATCTTCTAAGTAGAAGGACTTTCAATTAAGCGCATGATAACAATCATGATTCAACAATAACGATATAAGCATAAAGAATAATGAAATTGAAGTTGAAAGTACTTTATTAATATTAACAGCGAATGCTTGCAATTAACTTTGATAAAGCATGACTCTTGTTTGCCACTAATAAAAAATCAAGCTTCATAGTAAAACAATCATCTTGCCGAATGGTCATCTATTTGTCGATTGATGGGAATAAGTTTTGGAGTGAGACGATCGTTTGGCGTCAGATGGTTGTTTGTTCATCCCATAATGGAAAATTAGGCTTTCGCGGTAAGATGGCTGATAGAGTGCGGATAGCAAGAAAGTCGACAGGGTTATAATTTGTTCAAAATTCAGGCAAGAGCTAGGCTCGTGGCAAGACCCCCCCGATGTATGTTACACTTTTCCTAATGTTCTCAATTATGGATTTAATTGGTCTCCATCCCTTCTTGGACAATTAAGTTAAGAATATGGGCACAACACCAAACCTGAAATATATTATCCTCAAAAAATAAATTTTTGGTTACTTTTATTTAGTTGTATAAGAGTGTAATCAGACTGTAATTTGCAAAGGCATTATCTAAAGTTATTGCAGATATTTTCTTTTCAATGTCCTACTCTTATAGACAACCGTATATGCAATTGAAATCGCTTATACCAGAATGCGAAGTAGGAAGGTGACGGAAGTTCAAAATTCTCTTACAAAGTTTTCAATCTTCATCAACAAAGTATTCGGTTAATGACATGTACCCCTTTATCTAATTAGACGTCGTCCACAAATCAAAAGTTAAACTTACTTTAGAGACTGAAGCCAAAACTGATTTTAATTTCTTCTTCTCTTTCGAATACATCTTCATACACTCTCTCTTCACTGTGATTCGTGAGGCCCTCTCGACTTTAGAGTTAAGGAATTTACTATACTCCATAAAATCTTTGCTCCCTATAAACCTAACGACTTCTTTCAATGATCACTAACCTCGCATACCACTCTTTCAGTTTATCTTTATCAAAATGATAAGTGGAAACTGTGCTGGAAGAGTCGTCACCTTCTTTCTTGGTAAACGAGAGCAACTTTTGGCCAGCCAATGTGATTTTTTGTCTTTTTATATAGCTTTGCATGTCTCTATAACTGAGTAGTTGCACCCCCCGGATTCTTTGTATACATTTAACTTTCTTCACCCCATTCATCATGACTTCTTCGAAGTCATCTCACATTGACGATCTCTTCTTTCCCTTTGCAGTTGTTATCGAAGAATCTCCTTCCATAATAAGTGGTGATGTTACTGATGCATCGGGAGTAGTTAGAACCTCCCCACTAGTTATCTATAAATATAAATACTAAATATTGTCAACTTTTGGACTTGTAGTATAAACTTGACTTATGATGTTGATTTCACCTAGACCTGTATATACAACACTACGACTTTTCTCTACCTAAAACAATTACTCATTCAGATCGAATAAATTGTAATGTTTTCGTTTAATAAACCCTTTAAATGCTCATGCCGAAATTTTGGCAACATCTCCCATTATCTCTCCATAATATATTTATCTCTCATTTATTTTTCATTGTCAAGTACCCACACAAAGTGAGGGATAAATGACAATAGAAGCAAATGAAAGAACTATATCTAGAAGAATATGGGAAATGCAGCACGGAACAAGCGTAAGCATTCAAATCAATAAACACAATATTACAATCTATCCAATCCTAAATTGTCCAAAAATAGGACAATTCGAGGATTGTTATGCACCAAAGACACCTAGTCTAAGCATGACCACATATGAATGCTCAAATAGGCAACTGATTATCTACATTATATACTACAAATGCAAATTGCTACAATTACTAACAAATAAAAAAAAATCCACATGATTACTAACAAATAATAATTACCTAATTATCCACATGATTACTAACAAATTGTAATTATCTAATGATCCACAAAATTACTAATATTAACAAATAACAATTACTAACAATGTCAATTACTCTGCACATAATTCTGTTCATTTGGGCCATGTTCAAATGGTCCCAAACTTGATCTAATGCAAGACAATTACAAAACAATTATCATTACAATTATAATTAGCTAGACAATTAAACTAGCTAAACAATTACATAAGTAATTAGCTTCACAATTAAATTAGCCAACAATAAGCCAAATAATTGGCTAAACAATAACAATTACAATTACAATTTACCTAAATAGTTAGGTTAGTTAAAAATTTAATTAACTAAATAATAACAAATTAATTAAGATAAATATTAAATAATTTATTACCTTAAAATTGAATGAAATTTGGGGCAAAATCTAACGAAGTGACTAGTCGGACATCGGGCAGCGGTCGATGGTAGATGTCAGGCAACAGTTACAGTCGGAGCAGCGACTATAGGCTGCTTGAACTCAAGCAACGGCCAGGAAGGGCTGGCCGAACATCATTGGAGAGAGAGAGAGAGAGAGAGAGAGAGGAGAGAGAGAACCGAGGATGACCGGCAAAGGTGGCTGGATGGAGAGAGAGAGAAGAAGAGGGAGAGAGGAGAGGGGGGGGGGGGGGGGGGGGACAATCGGGCGCGGTGGTTAGACGGACTAGAGAGAGAGAGACAGAGAGAGAGAAATCCTGGGACGACCGAGTAGCGAGGGGAGATGAGGTTAAGGTTTTGGGAAGGGGGGCGCTCGTTCGAATGGGGAAAAAGGATTTGGGATTTCTTTTAACTTTTTAAGTTTTAAGTTTTTTAAAATATACATATTATAATATTATATACCAAGCCGAATTGAGCTGTGAACGAGCCGAATCGAGCCGAGCTTGGGTCAACTCGTGTGCAGCTCGAAAACTAAAACGAGCCAAAGAAAGACACTCGGCTTGATTCGAACCTTGCCTTCAAATCAATCTAAATCAAGCTGGAATGAGCTGAGTCGAGCGAGCTAATCGAGCTAGTTCGATCGTGAATAACTCTACTACTTAGATTGCCTTTGCTGATTTCCTACAAAAAGGCTTTCACAAAAGTTCCAGTGATGCTTTTCAAAAATCCGCTCCATAAATCTTACTGTTATATGCCATCCAAATCATTTATAAGGAAATTCCCACTGAGAAAAAGTGAAAACATTAAAAACTTAGTCCAATGAAAAACTTTTGTAGCCAGACAAACGTTTCAATGGTGGTCACTAAATCCCCACTATTTCCTTTCATGTGGTCCACTTGAGTTATAGATCCACCTTATTTTTGGTCAAATGTCATAAAATGAGCTCTTAAATGGGATAGATGGAGTGAATTTCCCACAAACATCATGGTGGGCCCTACTTAGCATTCTTGCGCAGGAACTTCTTGTGAAAGGCTTTTGGTATGTAATCTACGTCCGAGGATTGCGAACGTGGGTTGGCGAAAACCAGCCAACAAGCTAGTGTCAAAGCTCTGTGGGTCCCACTATGATGTATTTATTTTATCAACGCCATTCATTCATTTGTACATGTCATTTTAAGGCACGAGACAATTATGCAGATACAAACCTCAAGTGGACCACACCATAGGAAACAGTGGGGATTGAACATTTACTGTAGGAAAAATTTTGGGGGCCAAGGAAGTTTTAGATCAAACTAATATTTGTGTTTTCCATTCATCTAGATCTTTGTGATCTTATGAACAGGTTGGATGACAAATAACATCATTGTGGCCCTAGGAATGTTTCAACAGTGGATATCATTCTCGTCATGTTTACTATGGTGTGGTCCACTTGAGCTTTTTATCTGCCTCGTTTTTTTTTTCATCCCTTAAAATGAGCTAAAAAATGGATGGATGGCGTGGATTAAATAAATACATCATGGTGGGACCCATAGAGCATTGACACCAGCTTGCTGGTTGGTGTTCGTGTCACCAGCCAACGGCGTCCGAGATTGTGGGGTGCAAATTAGGTGTGACCCGCCTTATCCAAGATGGTGGGGCCCTTAGATGGGGCCCACCCCACCTTGATGTGTGGATTTCCACTCCACATTGTCCATCCGTTTTTTACATATCATTTTAAGGCCTTGGCCCAAAAATGAAGCAGATCCAATTCTCAGTCCCATAGACCTAATGAAGGGAGCAAACACATATTAACTTAATCCAAACCTTTTATTGCCCTAAAAAGTTTTTAATGCTGGAATTTCAATCCTTGAGGTGTGGTTTGCTTGAGATCAAGATCTTCTTCATTTTTGTGTCGATATCCTAAAATGATACTGAAAAATGGATGGATTGTATAGATATACAACACATACATCAAGGTCAACCCCATGGTCTGACGTTACGTCAGTAACACTTAATTCATTCTAATTTTTGGAAGTACACCAACAAGGTAGGGCCCATCATAATGTTTGTGAGAAATCCACCCCATCGATTTAATATTTTAGGTCATGTTAGGATATGGGCCCAAATTAGGGACAATTTGGTAAAATTTTCAAATTTCAAACATTTTTACCAAACAATTTTTTTTACATTCAATATTAAATTTCAGTGTTCAGAAGTTTTTTCAAATAGTTTACTAAATAGGTATTCCAACACTTATCAGTACACAATAGATCCATTACTTAATTTAATTTCGAACTTTTTGTTTATTCAGTTTACCAAATGCTCTCTTATTATGATTTTTTTGTGGCACCTAAATTTTTCTAAAAGGCCTTTCATTATGAAATCAAGATTCTTGAAAAATAAGGTTGATGCAACCATCATGTGGCCACCACATGAGTTAGAGGCTTTTTGGTGGTTGTTTATTGTTTTTCTATGGTGTACCCATCATGTATGGGATTTCCAAAAAATAGGCTGCCATGATCATTAGGTGAGCCATAGCATAAAACACCTTGAAACTTCCAAATTTGCATGGTGACCTTCATGATTATTGAATTTCTCTAATTTTCTAAGGCTACTCATATTCATGTTTGGGTGGCCCTTCTACTCTGCATACGCAGAGTGGCGGGTATTGTTGAAGATCTAGCCTCCTTTCCACTTGAATGGGAACCATTGTTGCATTTATCTCTAGAGCCTTACTAGCCAACACCTATTGCAAGTCATCAATCAGAAGAGTACCACTATGGGCTCATTTAGCATCTCTAAGATAATTTAATAAGAGCTTTTCAAATAAGAGCAAAATAAATTCTTTTATTTTCACTCTTATTTTAAATAAGCTCATTTGGTAAATCACATTTTCAAAATCATAAAAAACTGTTATTTGAAATAAGCACTTTTGGTAAAGCATTCAAATAAGAGCTTTTTCAAGGGTAATTTTTTCTTTTCAAGGATAATTGATGTCATTTTTAAAGATTACAACAACTCCATTATAAGAGTAATCCAGGAAGTTGTTTTGGTTGACCTTTGATGTGGATTGTCCATTATATGGAGCCCACCTTGATGTAGGTCATCCATTATGTGTGGCCCACCATCAATGCTTATTGTCCTTTATGTGGGGCCCTTCAATGTCCACTACTCATGATTTGTAATCCACATTTGATGTGTCCATCATGTGGGCCCCACCTTCAAAGTAGGTTGTCCATCATGTGGGGCCCACTTTTGATGTCCACCATCCGTCCTGTGGAGTGCACCTTCTATGTGGATCATCCATCATATTGGACCACTTGGATATGCGCTCTCCATTATGGTAGACCTTGGATGTGGACTATCAATTAGGTGTGGCCCACTCGATGTGGATAGTCCATCACGAAGGGACATTCATCATGTGAGGCCCACTCTATCCATTATCTGGGCCACCTTGATGTGGTCCATTCATCATGTGGGGCCCCACCTTCAATATAGGTCGTTCATCATGTGGGCCCACCTTTGATGTCGACCCCATCATGTGGGCCCACCTTTGATGTCCATCATCCATCACATGGATCTTACTTTGATGTGGACCGTCCATTAGGTAGGGCCCACCTTTGATGTGAATCGTGCATTATGTAGGCCACACTTTGATGTGGAACATTCATTAACTAGGGCATATTCAATAGGGTTGTTCATCATGTAGGCCCACCTTTGATGTCCACCATCCATCATGTGGGTCCCACCTTTGCTATGAACCCTCCATCATGTGGGGCCCACTTGATGTGGGTAGTCCATTCATCATGCGAGGCCATATTTTAATGTGGGCCATCCATCATGTGGGACCCACCTTTGATGTTCAACATCCATCATGTGGGTCCCACCTTTGCTGTGGACCGTCCATCATGTGGGGCCCAACCTTCAATATGGGTCGTTCATCATGTGGGCCCACCTTTGATCTCAACATTCTATCATGTGGTCCCACCTTAATGTCCAGCATCCATCATGTAGGTTTCACCTTTGATGTGGGTCGTCCATCATATGGGGCCAACTTTTGATGTAACCTAGCATTATGTGGGCCTACCTTAGAGGGATTGGCAAGAGGAGAAGAGGGCAAGATAAGAATTACTTAAAAAATTCAAGACAAATTTGTTCAAAAATTATCCAAAAATGTCTACCCGCTTAAGCAAAGAATTTAACGACAATCCCCCATTACTTATTATTTAAAACCCATTTTTTCTAGTTTTTAAAAAAACTAAGCTCTAAAATTATAACTTTACCAAACAATCTATTGTCAGGCTAAGATCTTAATTTTCCAAAATAAGAAAATAAGCTCTTATGAGTAGAGTTTGAAACGCCCTATGTAAATTTCTATTCTAAGAATATGGAGTAAATGTTTGGGAGTGCATTAGGTGTGTCCTGACCTTGGGGCCCACCTTGATGCATGTGTAGTATATCCATGCGGTCCATCCATTTTTCAGATCATTTTAGGGTATAAGACTAAAAAAAAAAGAAGAAGAAGGGGATTTAAATCTAAGGTGGACTACACTACAGGAAACTGTGGTGATTGACCATATCATTAAAAACTTCTTGTGGGCCACAAAAGTTTTGGATCAAGCTGATATTTGTGCTTTCCCTTCATCCAGGTCTGTGCGACCTTATCAACATGCCGGATGGTAAATAAACATTAAGGTGGACCTTAGGAAGTTTTTAATAGTGCATTCACTATAGTATGGTCTACCTGAGATTGTATCTGTTTTATCTTTGGGCTCATGCCCTAAATGAGATGGAAAAACGGATGGACGGTGTGGATATACTACACATACATCAAGGTGGGCCCCATGGTGAGGGCTGCACCATGTTGTGTGAGGTCCGGGCCGCATCTAATCCACTCCCGGTATGTTTGCGGAACTCCACACCCTCTTATCGTGCAGGGTAATCTCTGATGGGCCCACCTAGAATTTATGTGCTTTATCTATTCTGTCCATATGTTTTTCCAGCTCATTTTAGGGGTTGAGCCCAAAATTTAAGCATATCCAAATCTCAAGTGGACCATGCCATAGGAAAAAGTGGGAATAATGATTTCCACCGATGAAACCTTCCCAGGTCCCACAGTGATGTTATTTATCATCCAACCTGTTCATAATATCACATGGACATGGATGAAGGGAAAACACAAATATCAACTTGATCTAAAACTTCTATCCTCCGAGAATTTTTCAATAGTAGACATTCAGTTCACACTTTTCCTGTGGTGTGGTCCACTTTAGATTTTGATATGCTTCATTTTTTGGCACCATAGCTAAAATATTTATCTGTTAAGATGGATGGACAGAGGGGATAAAATACGTAAATCACGGTGGGCCCACAGAGTTTACTCCGCACGCAGTTACTCACTACGCGATCCGCTTCCGTTTGCGGCGGTGGTCTATCTACAGTGGGACCCAGCAGCTCTAAGTACAGATTCACATACCTGGGACCCACTGTTCCCGGCTGAAAACCTGCGTGGTTAGTCAAAAGGGTCCGTTGCCAATCCTTTCTTTTGGCCAAAGCCATCCCACTAGGTTTGCTTGAGATGCACTCCACCCCATCAACGGTGTGGTCCATCATACCGATGGTCGAGATCTCTGAAGCATGAGAGACACTCGCATACAACATGCCACATATACCGGACCGAGTCCATGAGGCCTCGTAAGGCCTTGACATGGCAAGAGTTGATTGCGCCAAGTCCAGTAGTAGAAAGCTGGCTAGCTGTGCTGCCACAGCCACCCTTAATGGAACTCATTGAATTATGAGATGTGGCCAGTTAAATCAATCGATCACAGCCTTCCATTACATGCAACATGCATTTCTTGGGCCAAGATGTACACCCATGAATGGCCTACAAAATTAACAAGATGACTTATTAAAGTAGGCCCATTAATGATTTGAACATCAATTTGTTGGGCATTATCATAGATATTTTGTACTTTTAAAGAATCACTTCTACCGGACCATCTAAATCTCTCGCCCATGGCCTGGAAAATGAATGTCTACTATAAGTAAGACCAACTTACATATTGATCCACCGCTCATTCTATGACTTAACCGTCCTTTCTTCGTGCCACAGAACATGTGGCTACCGTAGTTCGATGACATTGTTCTTGGAGCTATGATCCATCCATACTCTGGCCAACCAAATCAACGGCCCAGTCACAGATCCACGTACACAAGTGCCACAAAATAGCATTCATTTATAATTTTAGTAAAAACATAATTAATTTCATTAATTGTTGGGAACTGCAAAAGTATAGAGGTGAATTAAACACGCAAAATACAAACGCACAAGCAAATTTACATAGAGTTTAGTTTACGTGATAAAACTCTTATAAGAAAAAATCATGGCACAAAGCACTATGTACTGAATTTCAGAAGTTATAAGAAATGAACTTATTTGGATCAAAGCCCCAAGAGAAATCCTAGCTTTCTCTATCATCAAAACCTCTCAAATAGGGCTCTCAATGGAGCGGGTTAGATCCGATATCCGATTCGCTCCGAATCCATATAATGCGGATTTGGATCTTAAAATAGGTCTGATTAGTTAAATGGACCGGATTTGGATCTTAAAATAGGTCCGATTACTTAAATGGATCGGATATGGATTCACAGGAACATATCCGAGTTCGATCCGAATCCGATTAAGATCCGACTCATTGTCACCTTACTGTATATGTTATATTCATGATGGCCATCCGTTTTACAAATTATTTTAGGCCATGTCGATCGTACCATAGTAAATAGTGGGATTTACATAATTTTTCTACTAAATTAAATATATTATATTATATACTTTATATCATATTTTTTTAGATTTGTAATGGGGGTGGATTCGGACCTAGATCCGACCCGAATCCGATGGTTATATGGATTTTGGATCAGAAATGGATCTAATGGATTGGATATGGATATCACCTTTTGGATCCGAGTTGGATCCAAATCCGATCTGAATCCGTCTACAGATATACGGACTTGGAGTCGGATCCAACTAGATCCGATCCAGATCCGACCCATTGAGAGCCCTACTCTCAAACCCTTAAGCAAATCATAAACTTGCCCTAATCACGATTACACCCATTTATATAACCCATAACCGAAATTAGAAACAACTTATACAAAGCTGCGTAAAACTGTGGAAATTGACGGTTGATCAATCGATCAATCGACACTACCTGATCACCCATTCGGTCGCCCGAACATGTCAAAAATGTTAAGAGAGTTTTGCACATTATTCTGAATATTGTTGGTCATCCGACCCTGACCAAAATCGTCCAGAGACCAATCTACAATATATGGGTACTTTTTATTGCTCGATGGCCCCCTAACTTGTCCAGATTGAAGGCTCCATGTAACAATCTCCATTGAGGCTTCAATCAACGACATTCTTCCTTTGCTCCATACATCATCTATACTTCATCGTAGCTCCACCGATTCTTGTGTATACTGCGTCTTCATTCTATCTTTGCCAAGCTCAGATAAGTTACACAAAACTTGAACTTCTTTGCAGGGATCACCTTGGCAAGCATGTCTGCCGGAATCACGCTTGTAGGGATATTTTCCAGAGTCACACTGCTTTCCTTAAGCACGGGTCGGATAAAATGGTGATGCACATCAATATGTTTAGTACGAGAGTAATAAACAGAAATTTTCACCAAATTGGTAGCGCTCGCACTGTCACAATTAGCCAGCACGGCCTCCTGTTGAAGCCCCAACTGATTTATCATACCCCTCAACTAAACCACTTCCTTGAATGCTTTTGTCACTGCTATATACTTCGCTTCTATTGTGGAAAGAGCCATTCCAGATTGAAGCTTCGACATCCAGCTGATTGTTCCACCCGCTAGCACAAACGAGTAACTAGAAGTCGATCTCTTACAATCCATATTGCCCGCGTAATCTGAATCCACATACCCAATTAACTTATCCCCTGGCTTTTTAAATGTCAAGACGTAATCCTGTGTACCCAATCATAGTGTTGCTTGCCGGAGTTAGATTGCTAACAATACCTACCGTATGTGAAATATTTGGTCTCGTACAAACCATGACATACATCAAGCTGCCAACTATGCTCGAATAAGGCACACGAGACATAACTTCCTTTCTTCTTCTGTTTTAAGACACTGCTAAGAAGAAAACTTAAAATGAGTCGCGTGGGGAACGCTAACCGATTTTGCCCTGTCCATCCTAAACTTCACCAATACCTTCCCAATGTATTCTTTCTAAGATAACCAAAGCCTACTCCTTTGCATGTCTCTGTGTATATCGATGTTGAGAATCCTCTTTGCAACCCCCAGATCCTTCATCTCAAATGTTTTTGATAGTTGAGTCTTCAATACGTCGATATTAGACATGCTACAAGTGGTGTTAATCATGTCATCAACATATAACACCAGTATAGTGGACTTCCCATCATCAGTATCTTGAAATAGACACAGTGATTAACTCGCTCCCGATAAAGTCTTGACTCATCATGAAGGAATCAAACTCTTATATAGCTGCCCAAGTGACTGTTTTAGGCTATACAACGGCCCCATTAACCTGTAAACCTTGTTCTTTGCCCCTTTCATTTCGAAACTTTTTGATTGCTTCATGTAAATTTGCTCTTCCAATTCTCCATGTAGGAAATGAGTTTTAACATTAATATGTTTCAGTTCGAGGTCGTATTGGGCAACTAGCGCCAACATGAACCTAATAGATACTTCACTGTGAAAGGTGGACGACGGTATGTTCACGTTAGATCAGGATACCGTAAGGGAGCTTCCACCGTCGAAAGCCGAGCGAGCGTTCTTCTTTATTTTAAGATTGCAGCTATTGGACGAGTAGTCTCCTTACTAGGACGGATTGTAGACAGAGAACACGGTGTTTTACTGCTCCGCTACTTAGTAGAGGAATAGGTAACATGAAAGTAAAGTATTTAAACCACCCTGCAAAACTCTAACCGTCCACACAGAACCCAATACGGAGAAAGTCATCTAGCGGAGAAAACGACAACCGTACGTCTTCTACCTCCATTTGAGTCTTTCTCCTTCACCGCAACATAAAACGACCGATAAGAAATCCGCCACACCCGCCTCTCTTTGTTAGCTCAAAAGTCCTTAGACTCAGAGAGGAGGTGCCACCAAAATAGGTTCCAGATCTACGAAAAATCCCTAACCCGAGGCACTAACCCAACCTCGGCCCCAAAAGACTCCGATCCTACATCGGAAAAAAAAAGCCCAGAACCATTAGGGGAATTATTTAAGAGAATAGAAAGTGTGTGTGTGTGCGTGTGTGTTTTTGTAACAGAAGAAGTCAGTGTTCTATCCACCACCCGGACCACCGTGTGACATCTACCTACTCCGCTTCCAATTCAGGGTGTGTTCTCACCCTAGGAGGGTTCTTCCACTGTTTCAACACTAGTAAGGAGACGAATCACTTGATGATAGCTTCCAAGTAGTTCAGGTGAGTCCATCCTGGGAATGTTTGAACAACTGTTCCGTTTCCACTTCCGGTATGTTCTCTACCTGCTCCATTTCCACATCCGGTATGTTTTACACCTACTCCGTTTCCGGTATCTTCTCAGGTGGTCCTTCCACAAAGGTGATAGAGCATGATCATTCCTCAGCTTGGTGAACTATTGACAATTCATCAAGTCCTACTTAGGGAGGAAGGTAGGCATTACAGACTTGATGAGGAATACAAGTTGGGTTTGGACAAATGAGTGCCAAGTGCCACAGGCATTCAAAGACTTGAAGAAGGCAATGATTAGAGCAGCCAATGTTGAGCATGTTAGACCACGCAAGCCCTGTGAGGAACACATGAATGCTTTCGACTTTGCCAAGGGGTTCTCATGCAAGAAGGGCACCCCATCACCTATGAAAGTCAGAAGTCAAACAGCACGGGGCAAAACTACACGAGCAAAAGAAGGAAATGACTACCGTCATGCACTGCTTAAGGACATGGAGGCACTACCTGTTGAGGTCCAAGTTTGTTGTGAAGATGGATAATATGAAAACAAGCTGTTTCCAAATGCAAAAGAAGGTCCTAAGCAGGCACTGTGGAAAGATTTCCTAGCCAAGTTCGGTATGGTGTTCAAATACAAGCACAGGCCAATGAAGTAGCGGACACATTAGGCAAGAAGGCAAAATTCAGTTGAGAAGTTGGCCATGTTGAGGTCCAAGTTTGTCATGAAGATGGATAATATTGAAATAAGCTATTTCCAAATGCAAAAGAAAAGGTCCTGCTCAGGCACGGTGGCAAGATTTCCTGCCCAAGTTTGGTATGGTGTTCAAATACAAGCTAGGAAAGGCCAATCAATTAGCTGACACGTTAGGCAGGAAGGCTAAATTCGGTGGAGAAGTTGGCCATGATGAGCCGACTTGAAGAGAGCCTCTTACAAAGGATCAAGGAGAGAGAAAGTACAGAGTCTCATGGGGTGGCATCATGGCACGAGAAGGAAAGACATGATGTTTTTGGGTACAGAACAGCATACTCTACACTAAGGGCGATCTACACTATGTGGCCCATGACATGGACTGTGATAATTTGGGTCTCCTTGTACAGAGAGGTTTTTCTATGTAGAGTATACTAGAAAAGATTAGAGAGTTGTATAGATCTCTAGAACATCCGGAGTTCTCTACTTCCTCCTAGTAGTTAGAAACTTAGCAGTGTGGATAATTCTCGAATTTTTCTAAACTATTCTTTACCATTGGATGATCATCACATGGCCCCATTCTAGACATTCACATAGGAAGATTATAAGCTTCTTAGCTCTATATAAAGAGGGGACCTCATTTGTAACCATCCAAGTTATAAGCTTTCTTGTGTTCTCTTGCCTTCCAAGCTCTCTTGTGATCTCTCCTCTTCATGTAGCTACACTAGCACTTGGCAGTTGGCTGACTCACTCAAGAAAGGACTTTGAGAAACAAGTAGCACACAATCTACACTTGGGGAAGCACTTAAGCCGTGACAATGTGTTGTCATATTTTCTGCCACAATATTAAATACATTACTAGCATATTCAACTTTGAGGGCACACATTGTGGCTCTAGCCCATGTAGATGGTTTTTAGTTTCTAAGAGCAAAATTTATGTGTACGTGCTTAAACATGTCCCACCTAAAGCAACACAAGATCTACAACAGATAGATCATGATGTGTCCAGGCCAACAAGCTGGCTGATTGAAGATCAGATCCATCCAAGGTTCCTAATCAAGTATCTGGACCAAAGAACTGTCCAGATTACAAATCTGGACCATTTTTTAGGGTTTAAATTGATGTAATGGAAGAATGACGGTCATGATGCACATTTTGGACTAGATCAGCAGTCATTTAGTTTGTTGAACCAGTTTTCCTTTAGTATTTAGTCACTTTTTGGGTGGGCCACCTTTCACGTATTCAGATTGACACAAGTTTAACCTGCTTGAAAGCCTATAGAGTTCACTTTGAACAAACCCAAAATCATGCAATTTTTTTTTTTTTTTTGAAAGGCAACTACAATATTATGAAAAAAGAAAACAGGCCGACAAACAAAGAGAGACGCCAAGATGGCAACTCGACTAACTCCCCAAGAAATCCGTGTTACAACCCTTAAGATTTGATGCAACAGCTGCCCATTCTATGACAAGGAATCTAGCTCTTCAGGAGATGCTTGACACAGAATTGCAGTTATCATTGAAACACCTCGCATTCCTTTCCTCCCAAATTGCCCACCAGATTGCCAGGATTGACAACCTCCAAAGGTTTGTCTTTTAACTGCCAAGAGTAACACCGTGCCAGGCGCGCAAACACTAATCCACTGATTGGGGCTGGCACTAAACGATTTGGAACCACTCAAATAAATTTGCCCATATCTCCGCAACCCAGGGGCAGTGGAGGAATAGATGATCAATTGACTCTTCATAATGCTTGCATAAGGAGCATCTGTTAGGAATCATCATGCCTCATTTTTGGAGGTTATCCACCGTGAGAACCTGTTTTCTAGCCACCAACCACCCAAATGCTTGAAACTTAGGAGGCAACCGGATAGGACCACACAAAGCATAAACTAGAGCCAACACCACCCCGGGGATCTTTAGATATGGCCAAGTAAAAAGACTTGACTGAAAATAGACTGGATTTCTCAAATCTCTAGATTATTTTATCTGTTTCGTCGTTCGTAGGCACCATTCACTGAACACTGCCTAATAAGGCCGCCAAATCTGCTATCTCCTCATCCCGGAGCACCCTTCTACAAGGAATGTCCCACACCACCGAGCCACTCACCCTAGAAAAGCAATCAGCGACAAGAACTGTGGGGTTCGGGACGAGGCTGCATAGAGCAGGGAACACATCTTTCAGAATTGTATCTTCAACCAAAGAATCCTCCCAGAACCTAATTCTTTCAACCGTTTCCCACCTCAAATCCCACTCCCTGCTGGAAGTAAGCTTTAACCAAGCAAATGTCTTTCCATAAAAGAGAAGCCCTATATAATGACGACTCCCTCGTAACCCATCCACCCGTGGCATGACCGTACTTGTCCTTAAGAACCCTCTTCCACAGCGCGTCCTCATGGTCTCCAAACCACCAAAGCCACTTCCCAAGCAATGCTTTGTTCATGTTCTTAAGATTCTTAATTCCCACCCCGCCCTCTATGTACTCTTTGCACACCACATTCCAATTAAGAAGATGGAAATGCTTTTTCTCCTCAACACCTTGCAAAGGAAGTCCCTTCTGAGCTTGTCTATCTTAGATATGACCCCCGCCGGACATTTAAAAGGGGACATAAAATAAAGAGGAAGACTGGAAAGAACCGCCTTAATGAGGGTGATTCGACCTCCAATGGAAAGAAATCGGCCCTTCCAACGAGCAAGCACCCTTTCAACTATTTCCACCACTTTATCCCATAGCCTCTTTGGAGGTTTGCCAATGCACAGGGGAAGCCCGACAAAAGTCGTCGGAAGGGCACCCACCTTGCAACCCAAATATTCCTGCCATCTCCTCCACCTCATGAGGGTCCATCCTAACCCCAAACAGCTTGCTTTTACGCAAATTCACTCTAAGACCTGATACCAACTCAAAGCATCTGACAATAGTTTTCAGCCTATCCACCATAACCGTCGAGGCTTCACAGAAAATGAGGGTATCATCAGCAAACTGGAGGTGCGATATGGGTTGGGACGATCTACTAACCGTAAAACCCCGAATTAAACCTTCTTTTGAGCTTTTCCAACCATAGCCTCAAGAGCTTCAACCACAAATAGAAAGAGGAAAGGAGACAACGGGTCGCCCTAACGAAGGCCTCTAGAACTTTTGAAATAGCTGTGCGGGGAGCCATTGATGATAATCGAAAACCGAGCTGATCCTATGCATTCCCGAATCCACTTTCTCCACTTCGGCCCACAACCTGTTATGACCAACATATAATCTAGGAAGTCCCAATCAACGTGATCATATGCCTTTTCAATATCTAACTTACAAATTACCCCTTTCAAGCCCTCTTTGTATCTCGCATCTAAACACTCATTGGCTATGAGAGCATTATCGAGAATTTGTCTTCCAGGAATGAAGGCCGCCTGATTGTCGGAAATGACGCTCCCAGGAATGATATGTAACCTATTCGCCAAAACTTTTGCCAAAATCTTATAAGGCCCTCCAATTAAACTTATCGGACGATAATCTTTCACGGTTTCCGCACCGAAAATCTTCGGGATAATGGTAACGAATGAAGCACCCATTCGAGGGGATAGGATACCCCTATTATGAAACTCAGATGCATGATATCATCCTTCATTACTTCCCAAAACAACAGAAAGCATGCCAATGGGAAGCCGTCCGAACCCGGGGCTTTGTTACTACTGAGCGAATCAACAGGGGCTTTCACTTCTTCCTCCAAAAATGGGACCTCTAGCGATGCAGCTTGGATATCGGAGAACTGATTGAAGTGAAGGTTATCAAGCCTGGGTCTGGACCATTCCTCAACTGTGAGAAGCGTCTGAAAGAAGCGAAGGATTTCATCCAATAGTCTATCCTTGCCTTCAATCCGTTGGTTCTCTATAACTAGACTACTGATTCTGTTAATTCTAGCCCACGCAGTAGCAATATTGTGAAAATATTTAGTATTTTTATCTCCCTCTTTGATCCATTTGCTCCTTGATCGCTACTTTCCATTTAATTTCATCTTCCTTCACCCTGCTAGCATATTCTCTAATCAAACTAGCCCTCCTAGCTGCCTCCTCATCCAACAAAACTTGGATGTCCTCCCTTTCTTCCAAACTCTAATCTGATGGAAAATGTCGGAAGTTCCACATTTCTATTCTCTAACACTTCCATCTTCCAATCTTTTATTTTTTCTTTCAACTTGCGAGCGAGAATGAACCCTGCAAAACCTTCCACCGAGAAGGATGTCCACTAATCTATAATCTTCTGTTTGAATCCTTCAATCTTTAACCACCAAAGCTCAAACTTGAATGGCTTCGGAACCCAATCTTCTTCCTCTGTAACCAGCGCAACTGGGTAGTGATCTGAAATTGGACGTGGTAGCAACCTTTGAGACACCAACGAAAACAAATCCAGCCATTCTGGCAACACCAGAAATATATCGATCCTAGTCCTAATCGGATTGGCCTCACCATTCGACCACGTGAATTTACCACCATCAAGAGGAAGATCGACGAGCAATTTCGATGTAATTTTGAGTAATTATAACAATTTACATAAAGCCTATCTATTAGTGCTAAAATTCAGGGACATTTTAGTTGCCTTAATATTTTTGTAAAATAGATGGTCTAGATTAGAAACAATGGGTGATTTGGACCATATTAAGGTTTCTTTTGCTTTGAAAAAATTAGGTATGCTGCAATGACTCTTTTATGAAGGTAAACCATGGTTATTTGAATCATCATTATCTTCATCATCATAATCTAAGCCTTATCCCAACTAATTGGGGTCAACTACACGAATCCTGTTACGCCATTCCACTCTTTCAAGGGCCATGAGTATTTCAATATGAGTTTTTTTTTTTTTTTTTCTTCTCACCTTTCAAAAAAAAAATTTCAATATTAGTTTTTCTTCCCACTTTCAGGTTTAATGTGTTGCATCCCCTCCGCCGCATTAGACATCACTTCTTCACCTCTCCTCAGGCATCGAGGTTAATAGTGATTTTTCTTCTATTTTTCACAAATTTACAAGTAGTTCTTTTCTCACCAGAAATTGCTTTTCAATGCCATACCCACGACCTTCCAATCATCAAGTGAACACAAGCCCATGGAGGAACATTGAACTGTGCGTATGCCAAGGACCTTTCTTTAAAGGAATAGGTTAAAAGATATCATCAATTTTTTATATACTTGCTAAGCAAAATATTTAAAGAAATTGGTTAAAAGAAATTAAAACTGGCAATATTCTCACTCGGCCACGACAAATCTCCATGTCCAGACGGCTTTTCCCTGGACTTTTTTCAACATTTTTGGAACTTAATTAAAGAGGTAGTTTTTTTTTTTATGTAGAATTAATTAAAGAGAATTTAATTCCTTCATCTTTGAATTCCACTCTCTTAGGTATGCCTCGCGTGCTATGGGAGCCTCCTTTATTGCCCTCGTTCCTAAAATTGAAGGGGTCTCTGATCTTAAGGATTTCCATCCATTAGCCTTCTGGGTGCCCCTCATAAAATCTTGGCTAAACTCCTGGCCTCTAGGCCGCGTCTTGTTTTATCCTCTATTATACCTGAAGCCCAAGGAGCTTTTCTTGCTAATAGGAGGATCCTGGACTGTGCTCTGTTAGCTCATGAATGTATCAATCTGGTGAGGAGGGTCTAACATGGAAACTAGACATTGAAAAGGCCTTCAACCATGTGGATTGGAATTACCTTGATTATATGTTAGGTAGATTTGGTTTTGGCTATAAGTGCAGGGGATGGAGAGTTTGCCTTTCATCCACTGCTTTCTCTGTTTTGGTTAATGGCTCCCCTAAAGGCTTCTTTTTGCCAAAGGAAGAAGACGACGGTACTCCAGTGACGCACCATTGCGCGAGGGCAAAGGAAGAAGCACCATTACGGTACTCCAGTGGAGCATGTGATTTGGGCCTGGTGGGTACGTGGCTCTCATCTAGAGAGCATGTACAAGGGTAGGTGGGGATGGGCAGTGATGACAAGAGCTCTCGGCAGGAGGCACAGAAGACCTGTCAGGTTCGGGAGCTGGTTCAATGGCAACTGGTTCCAGGTAGTGGCTCGTAGTGACACATGTTGGGGAGAAGCGGACGAGATGTCAACACATAGAGGGGCAAGCCATTATGATGGACGTAGTTGTCTTGGTTCTATTTGGTGAGAGTCAGTGGTGGGAGATGGAGCCTTCTCTCTCCAGCTAACACATGGCTATGACATCAGCGAGCCTCCTTAGTGCTATCATGAGGCTCCAATCTCGCTATGACACATAGATGACTGGGTGTTGATCACATGGTGCTCGTGCTCCATCCATCATGTGGGATAAAAGATGCTACAATGTCGCACGTATCTCAACACTTTAAAAATCACATTTGGGGGGGGGGGGGGGGGGGGAGCAAAATTCTGTGTAGCTAATTCAACCCTTCCCTCCATGCATACAGAGGAGGACCAAGGATCAAGGGTAGATGAGGGTGTCCTTTCTTCAATAAAGGAGACTAAGGAAGTTCAGGTTAGGAGGATGCTTCTTCCTTCCGAGGGGTATGTTATGGAGGCCCAAGACATGGCTCTGGAGAATGTAGAGCCTCTTCTCCCAACGGATGAGGTCGTCAGTGTAGAATATTTCAACGATGCTCTTGACGTTACACCTTTGCGGGCAACGAGGGAGATGCCGATTGAGATTAAGAAGCCCCTCAACTTTTCCTTCTGGATGACACCTCCCGACCTCATGCCGATGATTGCTCGATGCGAAGGAGGATTGGGCCTAGCATTCGGACATGCTAGAACTTGTGGGTAAATCAGTAGGGTTATCCTTTGGAGAGGGAGACGATGATGTTCACTCTTTTATCCAATACATAGAGGAAATAAGTAGCTTCTAAGCGTACATACAAAAAGCTAAGGTCAAGAACCCTAGGGGCTGGAGAGAATTGCTCAATCTAGAATGTTCATGTAACTATGACTCTACCAATAAGTTCCCTAGGGGCTAGAGAGAATTGCTCAATCTAGAATGTTCACTTAACTATGACTCTACCAGTAAGTTCAGTGGTGGGAAGACGGGAATGAGTAGTCGATCAGTTTCCCAGTGAAGGTACTCAGTTGGAATGTGATGAGGCTAGGAAACTAGGAAAAAAGGAACCATGTCAGGGAAGTATGTAACAAATACAAGGTTCAGATACTCTCTCTTCAAGAAACAAAGCTCGAAGCCTTTGATTAAAAAAAAAAAAAAACTGGATTCCTTGGGGGGCGTCAAGAACAAGGGTAGACAACATTTGCCTGCAGAAGGTTTAGCAGAGGGGATAGCAATAGCATAGAATAAGGATATCTGGAATTTGGAAGAGACCTTTAATGGCTACTTCTCAGTTTCAATTTTGCAAAAGGAAATATCCTAAGGTTTTAGATGGCTATTTACAGTAGTGTATGGCCCGTGTCTTCTAGATCGAAGACAGCTCTTATGGGCAAAGCCGAACCTAGTCAGAGCAAGATTTAATCATCCATGGTGCATTGGGGGCGATTTCAATGTCATTGGATTTGCACATGAGAAGTTGAATGCATGTAGAGTCACTAAAAGCATGAAAGGATTTGAGGAGTGAGGTGAGTCAAAATGAAATGATCGATATTCCGGTGGGAGGGGCTAAATTCAGTTGGTCCAATGGAAGGGAAGAATTGGGTATGTCCAGATTTGACATATTTATGCTTTCCGCTAATTAGGTTGATAAGTTCCACTAGTTACATCACGTGGTCACCCTAGATCCATAACTAACCATCGTCCTATTTTGTTGAAGTCGAGGAAGATAAGACCATATCTGACCATCGTCCTTTTGTTGGAAGTCGAGGAAGATAGTTGGGGCCCTAAGCCCTTTCGCTTTGACCTCATGTGGTTGGAAGTGGAAGGTTTTTTTATCTTATTGAAAATTGGTGGCAATCTTTAAACATTACAGGTGAGGTTAGTTTTCAAGTGTCTCAAAAGCCCAAGCTACTCAAGGGCAAACTAAATGATTGGAAAAAAGAATTTTTAAGTAAAAGGAATAACATCGCAGAAAGCATTTTGTGTGAACTACATAGGCTTCACATCGGGGGCGGGGGGAGTATCTAAAGAAGATCATCATAGGTGCACTTCTTTGTCGGTAGATTATTCCAAGTATTTGAAAGAAGAATCAAATGGCAACAAAGATTGAGGGTACTTTGGCTAAAAGAAGTCGACCAGAATACTCGCTTCTTTCATAGCATAGCTAGTGCTAGGGCACGAAACAACCAGATAAGCAGTCTGGTGGTAATGGCCAAAGAATCGAAGAAAAGGAACAAGTCTGTTTGGCTATTGTGTAATTTTACTTGAAGTTATTATCTAGCAATGGGTGGAGAAGACCTTTGTTGGAGAATTTACTGTTCAAACATCTATAGTTCGCAGAAAGGGACTCTCATGAGAAGCCAGTGTCAAAAGAAGAAATCGAATGTGAAATAAATTCATTGGGCAAAGATAAGGCCCCACATCCAGACGGTTACCCTATGGCTTTTTATCAAGTTTTTAAGGAAGTGCTAAAGAGGGATGTGGTAGATTTCGTAAAAGAGTTCTGTGAGAAAGACCAACTTTCCAAGGGGATGGGAGCCTCCTTCATAGCAATTATTCTTAAGAAAGAAGCAAAGTCAATTAAAGATTTTTGCCCCATAAGCTTAATTGGAAGCCTCAATGAGATTCTAGAAAACAACTTTGCATCCAGATTTAGGATGGTGTTAACTACTGCCATCTCCGAGTACCAAGATGCTTTTGTGGCAAAAAGACAGATTTTAGATGGTGCTTTTCTTGCCCGTGAATGTATAGACTCAAGATACAAATGAAGAAAGGTGTGGTTTGTAAAATAGACATTGAAAAGGCTTATGACTACATGGATTGGGATTTTCTTAAGTACAAGTTGAAAAGAATAGGGTGTGGGAACAAATGGATTCGTTGTATGCATGAATGCATTTCCTCAGTTTGTTTCTCAATCTTGGTCAAAGGCAAAGGGTTTCTACAAAGGCTTAAGGGGCTTAAGGTAGGGAGACACACTCTCTTGTTCATAGTGGTAGCGGAAGCTTTGACACAAAAGTATCAATGGTGGCCAATTTATGGAAAATTTTGGGGTGCTACAAAGAGGTGTCATGATTAAAGGTAAATGTGAGGAAAAATGAGCTACTAGGCGTTGGTTTTTCCAAGGAGGAAGTATCTACCTTCATAGATGTGCTTGGAAGTGGAATCAGGTCTTTTCCTTCATCTTGTCTTCCACTATGCATAGGAAAACCAGCGAAACATTTGTGTTGCCATCTAAAGGAAGTTGTCAAGATAGAAGTGTTGCCATCTATTGCTAGCAGGTCAAATCATTCTTATCAAAGCAGCTCTAACCTTCTCCTCTACTCCATGCCTTTATTTAAGTGTTCGAAGTCAGTTCTGAAACTGGAAAAATTGAGGCATGATTTTTATTGCGAGGGGACAATGAAAAGCATAAATTCCACTTGCTTAAGTGGGAAGAGGTGTGCAAATCATTATATGATGGCAGTGCAGGCATTAGAGTGTTGGAAGCTATGAATGTGGCACTTCTAGAAAAATGACAATGGAGATTTGGATCCAAAGGGGGTAAGTTGTGGGGAGAAGTTATTGCTTCCAAATAGAGAGTCCTTATTAACAACTTAATATCTTAGACAAATTTAAACAATTAGGCATCTTTAAATTGTCCCATTGATGCTCATATTATCTTATTTATATTGAATCATTAATAAAATATATTTAGGAAATGAAATATAGCAGTTTTACAGCCAATCCAAGCCTGTCGGGTTCATTAAATCATCAGACAGGCTGAGGCAACATTCTTGCCTAAGGGGTGGATCGTTACACCATAAACATGTTCAAAACCAAAACAGAATAAACATTAGCAATCCTCTAATCAAATGGGATTTGCCAATATTTTTTTAATTTTTCCAGCCAAAAAATAATAATAACTGGCCGTTAAAGGGGCGGAAACGGTGGGCACTGTTTCACCCACTGTTACCATTACGAAACACCTTGCCCTTAATAGAGTTGAATGATGGAATAGGATTCATGTAGCCAACCTGAATTATTGACATAAGGCTTCGATGATGATGATGATGACAGCAATTATTATGATGATGATGATTTTTAGGCATTTTAAAATTTTGCTATTAAGTCATGAGGTGGACCTTTGAGAGAAATTAATCACTATTTGCTTCCTAATTTAACTAGGAAATCAAGTACAAGTTCACGTTGGGAAGCTTAAGTGACAAGTTTAGTTGGTGTGGTTTTACATTGAAGTATGGATTTCTTTCTCACAAGGAGAGTTCATCAGCAGTCCATTGAAACAAAAATTCAGTTGTTTAAGAGTCCTTCATTAGGTTAGATGGATGGTCCAGATTGTGTAGGAAACCTGTAAGATCTCCAATTCTGAGTATAAATCTCAATTGTATGCTAATAAATATGAATATTCAGCATCATATGAATGGCATCAGGAATGCAAAAAGGATTCGATGTTTTATTTTAAAGTAGGTATTTCTAGGCATTGAGATGTGATTTCTCAGAACCATTGGGTTTGAATGCTCATTAGGGTTAGCATAACATCAAGTAATTAGGTGGGCCACATGGGTCATCTTCTTCCATCCATCCATTTTTTCTCATTCACGTATGGCCCACATGACGACCAGACGGGCCTGATTTTTTAGCCAGCATGTTCATGGTGGGCCCCACCTGATGGGCAGCCGGGATTTTGCAAATGCACCACACACATACAAGTGCAATTGATCAGTCTGAATAAGATAAGGAAGAATCAATCCGAATTTCATCAAACAATGGATATGGGAAATGCAGTCTCACCTGATGATCCAAGATCTTAACGACCACCAAGAAGAAATCGTTGTCCACTTCCCTTGTGTCCTTCCCCCCAACAACTACATCTTTCTTCATCCGTGACAGTTTCGGATCCAAGCCCTCCTCTCCCGTCTCTGTCTCGAACCACCCTTCCTTGAACAACCTGACACACATGTCACTCATCTGGAATGCCTCGAAGTGCACATCGGCCGCACCGTCCTCATTCACCTCCAGCTTCACCACCGCAGTGACCCACTCCTGGACACCGCTCTGCGCGTGCATCTCCGCCGCCTGCAGCACCTCCGCGCCCGACATCGTGTAATCCCCCTTGTCCTGCCCGACTGCCTGGCTGAATATGAACCCGACCCGCCGCATCCCGAGCCCAAGTGCGACAGCCTCAACAAGCGCCTCCTCATCCGGGTCGCGCAGCAGCACCGCCAGCCCCTCCGTCCCCTGCTGTGGGGGCTCATAGATGAAGTCCACCTCGACTCGACCGCCATCGGCAATGCGGCCGTACATGAAGCCTGCCCTTTTGACGGCGAAGGCTAGGGAGTCATTGACATAGTGCTGGAAGGCGTGGGCAGCGTCGCGGTCGAACGAGACCGAATCGCAATGCGGAGACTCCTGGCGGGTGACGCGCATCTGGCGGGCGATGAGATCGTCAATCGTCATCTTGTTGCGGCCGAAAGAGTTGGCGGGGGAGAAGGCGGCGGGGCCCGGGACGGAGCGGTCGATGCCGGGCGGGTAGGAGAGGTAGACAATCGAGCCATTGGAGAGATTGAGGGAGGAGAGGGGGGTGGTGGGGCCCACCGAGGAGTCGAGGGAGAGGGTTTGGAGGTCGGAGGGGGTTTTTGCAATTAGGAGGTTCTGGTTCAGGGAGAGGGTCTGGCACGTGACTGGCACGTGCAGCTGGGACTCGATGATGGATTTCAGGTCTGAGAGGGTGGTGGAGGACGGAGGGTTGGGGAGACGGACGCGCTCCAGTCCGTCGCGACTGCGGATTCGGATCATCGCCATTGCTTGGGAACAGAGATAGTTTGGAGATGGTAAGAGATTTTAGGCGTTTTAGTTTCGGTGCATTGGGACGGACTGAAGATATATAGACGGTGCAGATTGGATTTGGAAAAGAACTGTTGTTGTTAGACGGAGAAGGAATAAAGAGAAGAAGCCTCGCTGGAGTAAGATACAAGAAAGGTGTTAATGCCTTAATGGAGTGAGGAATAATAACATACGTTGGTCGCATCGTTTCAAAGTATACACGCGTTCTAAATTTTGAAAGGTGAGGCCCATGATTCGATAATCCGGACCGTTGGTAGTTTTTTTTTGCCTCTGATAGCCTACATTTCCAAAAACTTATCTGTCTAAATCTTACACTTTCGATTTTGACCGTTAATAAGAAAAGAACAACACCAATCCACGTTCAGCTTAAAATGGCCTTGTAGTGTTTACGTGGATGTCGTCCAAAAGATGCCGCGCACATATCCTATAACCCATCTTTATCCATGTGGGGCTCACTGTGATGTATATGCCTTACATCCACACCTTCCATCCATTTTGACAGCTCATTTTAGGGCTTGATCCAAAAATTGAACGGATCCAAATCTTAGGTGGACCATATCACAGGAAAACCATATCACAGGAAACAGTGGTGATTAAATCCCCACCATTGAAAATTTCATGGGGCCACGGGAATGTTTATCTGTCATCTAACCTGTTGATAAGGTCACAAATACCTGGATAAAGAGACCGCACAAATATCAGATTGATTAAAAACTTTTGTTGCGGACGGAAAGTTTTTAAGGGTCGATTACCACTGTTTCATGTATTGTGGTCCACCTGAGATTTGGATATGCTTCGTTTTTTGTATCACATCATAAAATAAGCTGTCAAAATGGATGGACGGTGTGGATGTAATGCATATACATCAAAGTAGGCCCCACAGTTATGGATCCGGGATCCACCCAAACCGCGCCGCCATCTTAGTTGGATTTTGGTACCTCGTGACATAGGATCAGAAGTGTTTGTTGTGCCATGTGGCTCAAATGGAGTGGTTTTTGGATGATCGGAACCGTTCATATTATTTAAGTTATTTTAGATGCAAGAGCATTCTCAAATAAATATAATATAATGATTTGAGTCTTGATTATTGAATTTGAATCCGAATGTTTTTTTTTTTCTTCAACGGTTCACAATCAGCTGTACATTTCAGCCCTATTAGTTATCGATTGAATGTAATTTTTATATAATATGACATTCAGGATAAATTCCAAAATATGAACGGCTTTGATTAATTTGCATTTTCTGACTGTTGGTCCTATTGACCCACTTATACTGAATAGGCCCCATCCAGAGGCAAATAGCTCCTTCTTAAGCTGGAAAGAGGAATGCTGGAATATATCCCAACATGATGCAAGTCGGCAAGTTGGGAACTTATTCGTTGAATTTGGATTCGTTTCAAGAACTAAATGCTACTTAGGTGAGAGAACTTGCCTTGGATGGAGTATGCGCAAAACATATTCTGGAAGAGAGTATTTCAACCATTCCATTATGTAATGGACACGATGAGTGTCTGTATTGGCTGCAACAGAGACAGCATCATTGAAATAATCAAATTTATAAGCTTTTATTTTATCTCTATCCACCATCCTAATTGAGACGATGGTCTAAATGATTTGAATCATTGGAAGTTGTTTGGCTCAAATTTCTTCGTGCATGTTGTGTGTGTGCATAGGACATGCTAGAGCTGAATTCGACACAAATCAAACAGAACACCCGTGACCCAAGGCATTGGATAAACCGAGAGATCGAAGTTCATGCAGTTTGGCCATCTATCCAAACACCAATCATTAAAATATCAGGCGATTTGCAAAGAAAGTGGTATGTCATTCTAATAAGTTCTTTTTATCTTCTAAGTAGAAGGACTTTCAATTAAGCGCATGATAACAATCATGATTCAACAATAACGATATAAGCATAAAGAATAATGAAATTGAAGTTGAAAGTACTTTATTAATATTAACAGCGAATGCTTGCAATTAACTTTGATAAAGCATGACTCTTGTTTGCCACTAATAAAAAATCAAGCTTCATAGTAAAACAATCATCTTGCCGAATGGTCATCTATTTGTCGATTGATGGGAATAAGTTTTGGAGTGAGACGATCGTTTGGCGTCAGATGGTTGTTTGTTCATCCCATAATGGAAAATTAGGCTTTCGCGGTAAGATGGCTGATAGAGTGCGGATAGCAAGAAAGTCGACAGGGTTATAATTTGTTCAAAATTCAGGCAAGAGCTAGGCTCGTGGCAAGACCCCCCCGATGTATGTTACACTTTTCCTAATGTTCTCAATTATGGATTTAATTGTCTCCATCCCTTCTTGGACAATTAAGTTAAGAATATGGGCACAACACCAAACCTGAAATATATTATCCTCAAAAAATAAATTTTTGGTTACTTTTATTTAGTTGTATAAGAGTGTAATCAGACTGTAATTTGCAAAGGCATTATCTAAAGTTATTGCAGATATTTTCTTTTCAATGTCCTACTCTTATAGACAACCGTATATGCAATTTGAAATCGCTATACCAGAATGCGAAGTAGGAAGGTGACGGAAGTTCAAAATTCTCTTACAAAGTTTTCAATCTTCATCAACAAAGTATTCGGTTAATGACATGTACCCCTTTATCTAATTAGACGTCGTCCACAAATCAAAAGTTAAACTTACTTTAGAGACTGAAGCCAAAACTGATTTTAATTTCTTCTTCTCTTTCGAATACATCTTCATACACTCTCTCTTCACTGTGATTCGTGAGGCCCTCTCGACTTTAGAGTTAAGGAATTTACTATACTCCATAAAATCTTTGCTCCCTATAAACCTAACGACTTCTTTTCAATGATCACTAACCTCGCATACCACTCTTTCAGTTTATCTTTATCAAAATGATAAGTGGAAACTGTGCTGGAAGAGTCGTCACCTTCTTTCTTGGTAAACGAGAGCAACTTTTGGCCAGCCAATGTGATTTTTTGTCTTTTTATATAGCTTTGCATGTCTCTATAACTGAGTAGTTGCACCCCCCGGATTCTTTGTATACATTTAACTTTCTTCACCCCATTCATCATGACTTCTTCGAAGTCATCTCACATTGACGATCTCTTCTTTCCCTTTGCAGTTGTTATCGAAGAATCTCCTTCCATAATAAGTGGTGATGTTACTGATGCATCGGGAGTAGTTAGAACCTCCCCACTAGTTATCTATAAATATAAATACTAAATATTGTCAACTTTTGGACTTGTAGTATAAACTTGACTTATGATGTTGATTTCACCTAGACCTGTATATACAACACTACGACTTTTCTCTACCTAAAACAATTACTCATTCAAGATCGAATAAATTGTAATGTTTTCGTTTTACCGATTTAAATGCTCATGCCGAAATTTTGGCAACATCTCCCATTATCTCTCCATAATATATTTATCTCTCATTTATTTTTCATTGTCAAGTACCCACACAAAGTGAGGGATAAATGACAATAGAAGCAAATGAAAGAACTATATCTAGAGAGAATATGGGAAATGCAGCACGGAACAAGCGTAAGCATTCAAATCAATAAACACAAATATTACAATCTATCCAATCCTAAATTGTCCAAAAATAGGACAATTCGAGGATTGTTATGCACCAAAGACACACTAGTCTAAGCCTGACCACATATGAATGCTCAAATAGGCAACTGATTATCTACATTATATACTACAAATGCAAATTGCTACAATTACTAACAAATAAAAAAAAATCCACATGATTACTAACAAATAATAATTACCTAATTATCCACATGATTACTAACAAATTGTAATTATCTAATGATCCACAAAATTACTAATATTAACAAATAACAATTACTAACAATGTCAATTACTCTGCACATAATTCTGTTCATTTGGGCCATGTTCAAATGGTCCAAACCTTGATCTAATGCAAGACAATTACAAAACAATTATCATTACAATTATAATTAGCTAGACAATTAAACTAGCTAAACAATTACATAAGTAATTAGCTTCACAATTAAATTAGCCAAACAATAAGCCAAATAATTGGCTAAACAATAACAATTACAATTACAATTTACCTAAATAGTTAGGTTAGTTAAAAATTTTAATTAACTAAATAATAACAAATTAATTAAGAATAAATATTAAATAATTTATTACCTTAAAATTGAATGAAATTTGGGGCAAAATCTAACGAAGTGACTAGTCGGACATCGGGCAGCGGTCGATGGTAAGATGTCAGGCAACAGTTAACAGTCGGGCAGCGACTATAGGCTGCTTGAACTCAAGCAACGGCCAGGAAGGGCTGGCCGAACAATCATTGGAGAGAGAGAGAGAGAGAGAGAGAGAGAGAGAGAGAACCGAGGATGACCGGCAAAGGTGGCTGGATGGAGAGAGAGAGAAAGAGGGAGAGAGGGAGAGGGGGGGGGGGGGGGGGGGACAATCGGGCGCGGTGGTTAGACGGACTAGAGAGAGAGAGACAGAGAGAGAGAGAAATCCTGGGACGACCGAGTAGCGAGGGGAGATGAGGTTAAGGTTTTGGGAAGGGGGGCGCTCGTTCGAATGGGGAAAAAGGATTTGGGATTTCTTTTAACTTTTTAAGTTTTAAGTTTTTTAAAATATACATATTATAATATTATATACCAAGCCGAATTGAGCTGTGAACGAGCCGAATCGAGCCGAGCTTGGGTCAACTCGTGTGCAGCTCGAAAACTAAAACGAGCCAAAGAAAGACACTCGGCTTGATTCGAACCTTGCCTTCAAATCAATCTAAATCAAGCTGGAATGAGCTGAGTCGAGCGAGCTAATCGAGCTAGTTCGATCGTGAATAACTCTACTACTTAGATTGCCTTTGCTGATTTCCTACAAAAAGGCTTTCACAAAAGTTCCAGTGATGCTTTTCAAAAATCCGCTCCATAAATCTTACTGTTATATGCCATCCAAATCATTTATAAGGAAATTCCCACTGAGAAAAAGTGAAAACATTAAAAACTTAGTCCAATGAAAAACTTTTGTAGCCAGACAAACGTTTCAATGGTGGTCACTAAATCCCCACTATTTCCTTTCATGTGGTCCACTTGAGTTATAGATCCACCTTATTTTTGGTCAAATGTCATAAAATGAGCTCTTAAATGGGATAGATGGAGTGAATTTCCCACAAACATCATGGTGGGCCCTACTTAGCATTCTTGCGCAGGAACTTCTTGTGAAAGGCTTTTGGTATGTAATCTACGTCCGAGGATTGCGAACGTGGGTTGGCGAAAACCAGCCAACAAGCTAGTGTCAAAGCTCTGTGGGTCCCACTATGATGTATTTATTTTATCAACGCCATTCATTCATTTGTACATGTCATTTTAAGGCACGAGACAATTATGCAGATACAAACCTCAAGTGGACCACACCATAGGAAACAGTGGGGATTGAACATTTACTGTAGGAAAAATTTTGGGGGCCAAGGAAGTTTTAGATCAAACTAATATTTGTGTTTTCCATTCATCTAGATCTTTGTGATCTTATGAACAGGTTGGATGACAAATAAACATCATTGTGGGCCCTAGGAATGTTTCAACAGTGGATATCATTCTCGTCATTGTTTACTATGGTGTGGTCCACTTGAGCTTTTTATCTGCCTCGTTTTTTTTTCATCCCTTAAAATGAGCTAAAAAATGGATGGATGGCGTGGATTAAATAAATACATCATGGTGGGACCCATAGAGCATTGACACCAGCTTGCTGGTTGGTGTTCGTGTCACCAGCCAACCGGCGTCCGAGGATTGTGGGGTGCAAATTAGGTGTGACCCGCCTTCATCCAAGATGGTGGGGCCCTTAGATGGGGCCCACCCCACCTTGATGTGTGGATTTCACATCCACATTGTCCATCCGTTTTTACATATCATTTTAAGGCCTTGGCCCAAAAATGAAGCAGATCCAATTCTCAAGTCCCATAGACCTAATGAAGGGAGCAAACACATATTAACTTAATCCAAACCTTTTATTGCCCTAAAAAGTTTTTAATGCTGGAATTTCAATCCTTGAGGTGTGGTTTGCTTGAGATCAAGATCTTCTTCATTTTTGTGTCGATATCCTAAAATGATACTGAAAAATGGATGGATTGTATAGATATACAACACATACATCAAGGTCAACCCCATGGTCTGACGTTACGTCAGTAACACTTAATTCATTCTAATTTTTGGAAGTACACCAACAAGGTAGGGCCCATCATAATGTTTGTGAGAAATCCACCCCATCGATTTAATATTTTAGGTCATGTTAGGATATGGGCCCAAATTAGGGACAATTTGGTAAAATTTTCAAATTTCAAACATTTTTACCAAACAATTTTTTTTACATTCAATATTAAATTTCAGTGTTCAGAAGTTTTTTCAAATAGTTTACTAAATAGGTATTCCAACACTTATCAGTACACAATAGATCCATTACTTAATTTAATTTCGAACTTTTTGTTTATTCAGTTTACCAAATGCTCTCTTATTATGATTTTTTTGTGGCACCTAAATTTTTCTAAAAGGCCTTTCATTATGAAATCAAGATTCTTGAAAAATAAGGTTGATGCAACCATCATGTGGCCACCACATGAGTTAGAGGCTTTTTGGTGGTTGTTTATTGTTTTTCTATGGTGTACCCATCATGTATGGGATTTCCAAAAAATAGGCTGCCATGATCATTAGGTGAGCCATAGCATAAAACACCTTGAAACTTCCAAATTTGCATGGTGACCTTCATGATTATTGAATTTCTCTAATTTTCTAAGGCTACTCATATTCATGTTTGGGTGGCCCTTCTACTCTGCATACGCAGAGTGGCGGGTATTGTTGAAGATCTAGCCTCCTTTCCACTTGAATGGGAACCATTGTTGCATTTATCTCTAGAGCCTTACTAGCCAACACCTATTGCAAGTCATCAATCAGAAGAGTACCACTATGGGCTCATTTAGCATCTCTAAGATAATTTAATAAGAGCTTTTCAAATAAGAGCAAAATAAATTCTTTTTATTTTCACTCTTATTTTAAATAAGCTCATTTGGTAAATCACATTTTCAAAATCATAAAAAACTGTTATTTGAAATAAGCACTTTTGGTAAAGCATTCAAATAAGAGCTTTTTCAAGGGTAATTTTTTCTTTTCAAGGATAATTGATGTCATTTTTAAAGATTACAACAACTCCATTATAAGAGTAATCCAGGAAGTTGTTTTGGTTGACCTTTGATGTGGATTGTCCATTATATGGAGCCCACCTTGATGTAGGTCATCCATTATGTGTGGCCCACCATCAATGCTTATTGTCCTTTATGTGGGGCCCTTCAATGTCCACTACTCATGATTTGTAATCCACATTTGATGTGTCCATCATGTGGGCCCCACCTTCAAAGTAGGTTGTCCATCATGTGGGGCCCACTTTTGATGTCCACCATCCGTCCTGTGGAGTGCACCTTCTATGTGGATCATCCATCATATTGGACCACTTTGGATATGCGCTCTCCATTATGGTAGACCTTGGATGTGGACTATCAATTAGGTGTGGCCCACTCGATGTGGATAGTCCATCACGAAGGGACATTCATCATGTGAGGCCCACTCTATCCATTATCTGGGCCACCTTGATGTGGTCCATTCATCATGTGGGGCCCCACCTTCAATATAGGTCGTTCATCATGTGGGCCCACCTTTGATGTCGACCCCATCATGTGGGCCCACCTTTGATGTCCATCATCCATCACATGGATCTTACTTTGATGTGGACCGTCCATTAGGTAGGGCCCACCTTTGATGTGAATCGTGCATTATGTAGGCCACACTTTGATGTGGAACATTCATTAACTAGGGCATATTCAATATGGGTTGTTCATCATGTAGGCCCACCTTTGATGTCCACCATCCATCATGTGGGTCCCACCTTTGCTATGAACCCTCCATCATGTGGGGCCCACTTGATGTGGGTAGTCCATTCATCATGCGAGGCCATATTTTAATGTGGGCCATCCATCATGTGGGACCCACCTTTGATGTTCAACATCCATCATGTGGGTCCCACCTTTGCTGTGGACCGTCCATCATGTGGGGCCCAACCTTCAATATGGGTCGTTCATCATGTGGGCCCACCTTTGATCTCAACATTCTATCATGTGGTCCCACCTTTAATGTCCAGCATCCATCATGTAGGTTTCACCTTTGATGTGGGTCGTCCATCATATGGGGCCAACTTTTGATGTAACCTAGCATTATGTGGGCCTACCTTAGAGGGATTGGCAAGAGGAGAAGAGGGCAAGATAAGAATTACTTAAAAAATTCAAGACAAATTTGTTCAAAAATTATCCAAAAATGTCTACCCGCTTAAGCAAAGAATTTAACGACAATCCCCCATTACTTATTATTTAAAACCCATTTTTTCTAGTTTTTAAAAAAACTAAGCTCTAAAATTATAACTTTACCAAACAATCTATTGTCAGGCTAAGATCTTAATTTTCCAAAATAAGAAAATAAGCTCTTATGAGTAGAGTTTGAAACGCCCTATGTAAATTTCTATTCTAAGAATATGGAGTAAATGTTTGGGAGTGCATTAGGTGTGTCCTGACCTTGGGGCCCACCTTGATGCATGTGTAGTATATCCATGCGGTCCATCCATTTTTCAGATCATTTTAGGGTATAAGACTAAAAAAAAAAAGAAGAAGAAGGGGATTTAAATCTAAGGTGGACTACACTACAGGAAACTGTGGTGATTGACCATATCATTAAAAACTTCTTGTGGGCCACAAAAGTTTTGGATCAAGCTGATATTTGTGCTTTCCCTTCATCCAGGTCTGTGCGACCTTATCAACATGCCGGATGGTAAATAAACATTAAGGTGGACCTTAGGAAGTTTTTAATAGTGCATTCACTATAGTATGGTCTACCTGAGATTGTATCTGTTTTATCTTTGGGCTCATGCCCTAAATGAGATGGAAAAACGGATGGACGGTGTGGATATACTACACATACATCAAGGTGGGCCCCATGGTGAGGGCTGCACCATGTTGTGTGAGGTCCGGGCCGCATCTAATCCACTCCCGGTATGTTTGCGGAACTCCACACCCTCTTATCGTGCAGGGTAATCTCTGATGGGCCCACCTAGAATTTATGTGCTTTATCTATTCTGTCCATATGTTTTTCCAGCTCATTTTAGGGGTTGAGCCCAAAATTTAAGCATATCCAAATCTCAAGTGGACCATGCCATAGGAAAAAGTGGGAATAATGATTTCCACCGATGAAACCTTCCCAGGTCCCACAGTGATGTTTATTTATCATCCAACCTGTTCATAATATCACATGGACATGGATGAAGGGAAAACACAAATATCAACTTGATCTAAAACTTCTATCCTCCGAGAATTTTTCAATAGTAGACATTCAGTTCACACTTTTCCTGTGGTGTGGTCCACTTTAGATTTTGATATGCTTCATTTTTTGGCACCATAGCTAAAATATTTATCTGTTAAGATGGATGGACAGAGGGGATAAAATACGTAAATCACGGTGGGCCCACAGAGTTTACTCCGCACGCAGTTACTCACTACGCGATCCGCTTCCGTTTGCGGCGTGGTCTATCTACAGTGGGACCCAGCAGCTCTAAGTACAGATTCACATACCTGTGGGACCCACTGTTCCCGGCTGAAAACCTGCGTGGTTAGTCAAAAGGGTCCGTTGCCAATCCTTTCTTTTGGCCAAAGCCATCCCACTAGGTTTGCTTGAGATGCACTCCACCCCATCAACGGTGTGGTCCATCATACCGATGGTCGAGATCTCTGAAGCATGAGAGACACTCGCATACAACATGCCACATATACCGGACCGAGTCCATGAGGCCTCGTAAGGCCTTGACATGGCAAGAGTTGATTGCGCCAAGTCCAGTAGTAGAAAGCTGGCTAGCTGTGCTGCCACAGCCACCCTTAATGGAACTCATTGAATTATGAGATGTGGCCAGTTAAATCAATCGATCACAGCCTTCCATTACATGCAACATGCATTTCTTGGGCCAAGATGTAACACCCATGAATGGCCTACAAAATTAACAAGATGACTTATTAAAGTAGGCCCATTAATGATTTGAACATCAATTTGTTGGGCATTATCATAGATATTTTGTACTTTTAAAGAATCACTTCTACCGGACCATCTAAATCTCTCGCCCATGGCCTGGAAAATGAATGTCTACTATAAGTAAGACCAACTTACATATTGATCCACCGCTCATTCTATGACTTAACCGTCCTTTCTTCGTGCCACAGAACATGTGGCTACCGTAGTTCGATGACATTGTTCTTGGAGCTATGATCCATCCATACTCTGGCCAACCAAATCAACGGCCCAGTCACAGATCCACAGTACACAAGTGCCACAAAATAGCATTCATTTATAATTTTAGTAAAAACATAATTAATTTCATTAATTGTTGGGAACTGCAAAAGTATAGAGGTGAATTAAACACGCAAAATACAAACGCACAAGCAAATTTACATAGAGTTTAGTTTACGTGATAAAACTCTTATAAGAAAAAATCATGGCACAAAGCACTATGTACTGAATTTCAGAAGTTATAAGAAATGAACTTATTTGGATCAAAGCCCCAAGAGAAATCCTAGCTTTCTCTATCATCAAAACCTCTCAAATAGGGCTCTCAATGGAGCGGGTTAGATCCGATATCCGATTCGCTCCGAATCCATATAATGCGGATTTGGATCTTAAAATAGGTCTGATTAGTTAAATGGACCGGATTTGGATCTTAAAATAGGTCCGATTACTTAAATGGATCGGATATGGATTCACAGGAACATATCCGAGTTCGATCCGAATCCGATTAAGATCCGACTCATTGTCACCTTACTGTATATGTTATATTCATGATGGCCATCCGTTTTACAAATTATTTTAGGCCATGTCGATCGTACCATAGTAAATAGTGGGATTTACATAATTTTTCTACTAAATTAAATATATTATATTATATACTTTATATCATATATTTTTTTAGATTTGTAATGGGGGTGGATTCGGACCTAGATCCGACCCGAATCCGATGGTTATATGGATTTTGGATCAGAAATGGATCTAATGGATTGGATATGGATATCACCTTTTGGATCCGAGTTGGATCCAAATCCGATCTGAATCCGTCTACAGATATACGGACTTGGAGTCGGATCCAACTAGATCCGATCCAGATCCGACCCATTGAGAGCCCTACTCTCAAACCCTTAAGCAAATCATAAACTTGCCCTAATCACGATTACACCCATTTATATAACCCATAACCGAAATTAGAAACAACTTATACAAAGCTGCGTAAAACTGTGGAAATTGACGGTTGATCAATCGATCAATCGACACTACCTGATCACCCATTCGGTCGCCCGAACATGTCAAAAATGTTAAGAGAGTTTTGCACATTATTCTGAATATTGTTGGTCATCCGACCCTGACCAAAATCGTCCAGAGACCAATCTACAATATATGGGATACTTTTTATTGCTCGATGGCCCCCTAACTTGTCCAGATTGAAGGCTCCATGTAACAATCTCCATTGAGGCTTCAATCAACGACATTCTTCCTTTGCTCCATACATCATCTATACTTCATCGTAGCTCCACCGATTCTTGTGTATACTGCGTCTTCATTCTATCTTTGCCAAGCTCAGATAAGTTACACAAAACTTGAACTTCTTTGCAGGGATCACCTTGGCAAGCATGTCTGCCGGAATCACGCTTGTAGGGATATTTTCCAGAGTCACACTGCTTTCCTTAAGCACGGGTCGGATAAAATGGTGATGCACATCAATATGTTTAGTACGAGAGTAATAAACAGAAATTTTCACCAAATTGGTAGCGCTCGCACTGTCACAATTAGCCAGCACGGCCTCCTGTTGAAGCCCCAACTGATTTATCATACCCCTCAACTAAACCACTTCCTTGAATGCTTTTGTCACTGCTATATACTTCGCTTCTATTGTGGAAAGAGCCATTCCAGATTGAAGCTTCGACATCCAGCTGATTGTTCCACCCGCTAGCACAAACGAGTAACTAGAAGTCGATCTCTTACAATCCATATTGCCCGCGTAATCTGAATCCACATACCCAATTAACTTATCCCCTGGCTTTTTAAATGTCAAGACGTAATCCTGTGTACCCAATCATAGTGTTGCTTGCCGGAGTTAGATTGCTAACAATACCTACCGTATGTGAAATATTTGGTCTCGTACAAACCATGACATACATCAAGCTGCCAACTATGCTCGAATAAGGCACACGAGACATAACTTCCTTTCTTCTTCTGTTTTAAGACACTGCTAAGAAGAAAACTTAAAATGAGTCGCGTGGGGAACGCTAACCGATTTTGCCCTGTCCATCCTAAACTTCACCAATACCTTCCCAATGTATTCTTTCTAAGATAACCAAAGCCTACTCCTTTGCATGTCTCTGTGTATATCGATGTTGAGAATCCTCTTTGCAACCCCCAGATCCTTCATCTCAAATGTTTTTGATAGTTGAGTCTTCAATACGTCGATATTAGACATGCTACAAGTGGTGTTAATCATGTCATCAACATATAACACCAGTATAGTGGACTTCCCATCATCAGTATCTTGAAATAGACACAGTGATTATACTCGCTCCCGATAAAGTCTTGACTCATCATGAAGGAATCAAACCTCTTATATAGCTGCCCAAGTGACTGTTTTAGGCTATACAACGGCCCCATTAACCTGTAAACCTTGTTCTTTGCCCCTTTCATTTCGAAACTTTTTGATTGCTTCATGTAAATTTGCTCTTCCAATTCTCCATGTAGGAAATGAGTTTTAACATTAATCTGTTTCAGTTCGAGGTCGTATTGGGCAACTAGCGCCAACATGAACCTAATAGATACTTCACTGGTGCAAAGTTCTCACTGAAGTTAACACCTTTATGCTGAGCATATCCCTTCGCCACCAACCTCGCCTTGTACCTATCCCATTTCTTTCAAAAATTCATTTATGCCTAATCGCTTTACGGTTCACAAGAAGCTCCACTGGCTCCTACGTCTCATTCTTATACAGAGAGCCTATCTCGTCATACATCACTACCTTACACTTTTCGGTATCTACATCATCAAGTGCCTCCTGCAAAGTAGACAGATCTCCCTTATCCGTAACGAGGGTGAATGTAATATTTAAGTCATCCATATACCTCGCCGGTAACCTGCAATTCTTTTGTGGATTTCTTCACAAATGTGACTGCTCCACCTGATCTTATACGTCTGTTCGCATCTCAATATCAGCTTATGTCTCATCTTTGTCTATCTGAACGTCAACGACCTCTGATTTTTCCAGTTCCTTGGGTTCATCCTTACGGAATAAGGATCCTTCATGAAACTTTACATCCCGACTGAATGTGATTTTTCGGTGACAGGATCATACAACCTGTATCCCTTCACACCATCACCATAGCTCACAAAGATGCACTTCATAGTCCATTGGTCTAGCTTATCTCTCTCAACTAATAGTATATAAGAGTAAGTCTCACAACTAAAGACATGCAATCCTGAGTAGTCTACTTGCCGACCACTCCACACCTCTTTTGGAATTCTGCAATCAATAACTATAAAAAGGGACCTATTCACCAAGCAACAAGCCATATTAACGACCTCATTCCACATTTCCTTGCCCAACCCAACATTATTGATCATGCATCGAGCCCTCTTCAAGAGAGTCCGATTCATCCGCTCAGCCACACCATTCTACTCTAGTGTGTGGCACACTGTGTTGTGCCTCATGATCCATTTATCTTTACAAAACTCGTTGAATTCACTAGAAGTGAATTCTCCACCATTATCTGTCCTCAATGCTTTCACATTATGTCCTGACTGCTTTTCCACCACCGGCTTCCAATACTTGAGGCAGTGAAAACATTGAATGTATTTTTAAAAGAATAAATCCACACCCTTCTGCTATAGTCGTTAATGAAAGACAAACTAAGACGACCCTCCAACAGAAACTACGGGCGACGGCCCCCATACATCTGAATGCACATACTCTAACACCCATTTATATACATGCTTTTTATATTTAAAAGACAACCTTGATTGTTTACCATATATGTAATGCTCGCATATACTAAAATTAAGACTTTTAAAGATTAGAATTAAGTAACGATCAGAAAGTACATTCATGCCCTGCTCGCTCATGTGGCCTAAGTGCACATGCCACATACGTGCAAACATGAAATTCGCTACAGACGCTGCAGCTCCACCTGATGAAGTGCTTCCAATCAAATGGTAAAGGTTTCAATTCCTCTGTGCTTTTATGACGGTGAGTGTCTCCTTGGAAACTTTAAGGACACGATCAAACCAGGTGAACTTGCACTCCATAGCCTCGAGTGCACCAAGAGATATCAAATTCTTCTTCAACTTAGGGACATGTCTCACATTTGTCAAAATGCATTTGATCTTATCGAATATCTTAATGCGCACTAAACCAATACCGACAACCTTACAGGTGTAGTCATCGCCTAAGAACATCGAACCACCATCTACTCTCTATATGCAGTGAATGAGCTCGGGTCAGGATACATTTGATATGAAGCACCTTAATATAAAAGCAAATCATCACTGAGATAACCGGATTTGAATATAGTTAACACCTCGCAACCATCACTCACATCCTCAGTAGATTCTGTGATATTATCCTTCCTGGAAGAATCTTCATACTCCTCTTTCTTCGACTTGGGATTCTGAAAATCCCTCTTAATGTGCCCCGTTTGTCCACAACTCTAGCACTTCAATTTTTCTTTACCCTTGCCATTGGATTTAGATATCGATCATGAAGATCTTCTATCTCAATTGGAATTTCCCCCCCCTCGTAACTAGTGCGTTTGTAGACGACCTCACATCACTGCTCTTCTTTCTCATCGCCTTTGACTGAAGGGTTGATATAATGGTCTCAATGATAATGGTTACCCTATCAACGCACAAAGAGTCCTTGAAAGACTCATACGATGCTGTGAGAGAGTTCAACAGGATGCATGCTTGATCTTCATCCTTGATTACCTTGTTCACGTCCAACAATTTACAAATATACCGGTTGAAGTCGCCCCTTTGCCATCTTCAGATTAAACAACTGTAGCTTTAAATACAAACGATTCTTAAGAGGCTTCTTTACGTAGATGTTCTTTAACTTCGCCAATATATCAATCGTTGTCTCCTCTCTTGTGATGTTATAGAGGACCTCATCTGTTACATATAATTGGATTGAGATATTGATCTTCTAATCCAACTTGTTCCACTCTTCCTTTTTCATAGTATCCGGTCGCTGCCCAATGCGTTTTTCAATCCTTGCTAAACTAGGAGGCCCTTTATCTTCACATTCCATAGTTTAAGTTGTTTTTACCAGAGTATTTTTCAGTGTCGAATTTCATGATTAAAACTTCTTCTTTTTTTTCTTTTTTTTTTTTAAGTTGACATGAAACATCCTATGTATGTGAACATTGCTCATTTATATATATATATATATATATATAAACAACCTTAATATATATTCAAAGAAACGATATACAAGATACTTTAGGGAGGGCCCATAAAAATATGGGCGGGCCCCACCTATCATATAAAGGAAGCCTACACAAAACGCCCCCCTCCAAAAAGAGGACCCGACTCAATGCTCATAATCCTGAAACCTAAGTGTCCAAGACCGGATCTGTCAAGATAGACTACCTCTCTGCAAATTGCGGGAAGCTCGTTGACAGAGTGCTATGTAGAATTTTGTTGGGTCACACTCCCCAACCGGGCCAACCCATCCGTCACCGTATTAGACTCTCTGGGAGAGTACGTAAAACGCACCTAGGCCTTATCCGCCAGGGACTTGATACGCTTCAGCCAATACCAAAGCCGCTAAGAACTCCCATTCTCACTATTAAGAAGGTCCACAATGAATTTAGCATCACTAGACACCTGGATACAAGGAAAATATCTTTGGATGCACATGTGGAGACCTTCCGCCATCGCTCTAGCCTCCACTCTGGCATTCGACCCCATACCGTAACCAGCTGCGAAGGTGAATATAACTTCTCCCGAAGGGCCCCTACAGACGCCTCCACCTCCCGATGGGCCTGGGTTACCGCGGGCCGATCCGCCCACATTTAGTTTCACCCATCCCTCCACCGGCTTCTCCCAGCTCACAATGAAAGCTTTCAGATGGTCAACTCCTCTTTGGACGATCCCAAGCTCATTGAGGGCAAACTTGAGGTAATGTTCGTTGGAGTTGGACTTGGAAGAAGAGGGTAGATGGCCGTCAGCCATGAAATGATCTTACGGATGACTGTTACTTTATCACTCCTAACTCCTTCATACCTCTTTTTGTTCCTGTACAACCATATCTCCCACAGCATCAAGCAAGGCAGGATTCCTCCCATATTGCCTACTCCCCCTCGAGTCTCCGCCACCGTCCACCACTGGCTCAACCGGACATCCAATCACTGACCCTCTATGAAGGAGACTTAAAAAACAGCTGAGAAGAACTTCCAAATAGTGGAGGCAAGCTCACCCACTACAAATAGATGGTCTTGAGATTCCTCAGCCCAATCCCGATCCCACCCCACAACACTCACATTAGGAAGTCATCTTGGCCCCTTTCTTCTTGATATTCAAATCCATCGAGATAGCGCACATGAGAATTTTCCAAACAAAGACTGAAATTTTTGGGGGCATCTTATTATGCCACACCCATTTTGCCCACGCCTTTCTCGACCCAGGAGTGCGACTGATGGCCTAGGCTGAACAGATTGAGAAGCGCCCCGACGGCTCCAGAGACCAAATATAAGAGTCTTCATCCTCTGACGTGCACAATCCTTCACTTTTGAGCCATTCGAAAATAATATCTGGGAAGAGATTGGAGAGAACATCTGGGTTTTGGAGACCTTCTGGACCCATAACATCTTTAGCCTGTAGGCCCCCTAGCTCTTGTTGGATAGTAGAGATGGTCATGTCTCCCAACCTGCCGAGCCTAGTCCAGTTGTCAAGCCATAAATTACATTCTCCCTTACCCATCAGCCATTGCGAGTTGTCCTCAATATCCTAGAACTGATGAACAACTTTATTCCAGAGAGGAGATCTGTTACCTTTGATCACATCACCATAACCAATGTTGAAGTTCGTTGGATGTTTCCCCTGCGTGAACGTTCCCCACAAACTCTGGTTCGCTGCTGTCTTCACAATCCACGCTAATTTCATCCATAGACCTTTCCTGACGTACCCTAGCTTTCTGAAACCTAGGCCACCTTCATCTGTAGGACGAGCCAAATGGTCCTAACTCACCCAATGAAGTTTTTTCTTCCCACCTGACCACCCCCAGAAAAAATCAGCAAGGTGCTTCTCAATTGACCTGAGCACTTTCTTAGGAACATCAACAGATGCTAGTGTATGGATAAGAATCCCTCCTTGGACATGTTTGATTAGGAAAGCTGTCATGCCCTGAAATTCGAGACTCAAGTATAACAATTCAAAGCCCGAGTTCCAGGGTGTGAAATTAATTCAAGCATAACTTTAGAGAAATTTTATTCCACACACCATAATATTAATTAAAATAAGGTTCTTTATTTATCATAGTTTAAATCTCAAACTGTAAATTAAATTAAACAACTACATCTACTCTACGAATTAATTAAGTCTACTAAAGTCTGTTTACATCAACTTTAAAGGAAAATAAATTAAACGACCTAATCTAAAATAAAGCTTCTAATAGAAGTAGCCGTCTAGATACTCCACTTCAACCGCTTCTTCTTCCTCCTGAAATCTTATAGGAACTGTGGTAATTTTGGTGAGCTAAAGCCCAGTGAGGTCATTTCCATCACAGGTAATATTTCAGTCAATAAGAGATAGGATGCGAATCATCAACGGATAGAATTGTATGAAATATACGAGGATGAGGTTATAATTGATACACTTTATGATTTATTATAAATGGAACATGATTATCATGATCTCATGTATGTTATAATACGTGTGAGAGTAGTAAACGTCTAGGAACTCGCTGCCATTGAACATTAGGAATCTGTCGCAAATCAACCATGCTCACTTAACCAGTACAGCGAGGCGGCAACTCAACCATTCACGCCTGTGGGCAAATCAACCATGCACCACTGATCCAACAGAGCAAATCAACCATGTTTAATAAGTGAAACGATCAAAACTCACCGCCACTGAACATTAGGAACCTGTCGCAAATCAACCATGCTCACCTAACAGGTACAGCGAGGCGGCAAATCAACCATGCACGCCAGGAGTCAAATCAACCGTGCTCTTGTTATGTCACAGTGTATAAATGTATGCACATGTCATGAGTTATGGAAGTACTTCTTTAAGCATACAATGCATATCCAAAATCTAAGCACAATCACACCATGCATGTGTTATCTTCATTCAGGTAATTATTTATCTTACTTTAGTTGTTGTCAATTGAGAAATTTAAGAAGGTCATCATGTAAGGTTTAGTGTGTTGACGAGCTAAGATTGTTCCAAGAGTTATGTATTGTATATTATCTAATCCTAAGTTGTTGTTTATAAAAAAGTTTAAGAATAATGTCACGTGGAATTTTGGGAATACTATGTGTATCTAGGATTGTATGTTGGCGACATCACATGTAAGAAATCCTAAATCGAATTGTTGTAGAATTCTGACATGTGCATTAAAAAAAAGAGAACTTAAGAAAATTAATTCAAAAAGATAATTGGCAAGTGAACTTTAAGAACAGAGATAGAAGATGGATGGATCCCTTACTTAGGATCCCATAATAAGGAAGGAAACATTAGAGCATGCCTAAAACTTAGTTAGGGAAGGATAATTTGGAATTTGGATGTAAGTAGGAAAGAACACTAAAGAAAATAAACACAGAAAGTTACGTGAGATGAATCACTCATCGATTTGTTGATCCCTAAGTTTCAAATAGTCTCGGCTCGAATTTCGAGTTGACTCAGCGAGTTAACTCGACTCAGAGAAGAAAACCTTCTTCCTTCTTCTTTCTTCTTTCTTCTTCTTCTTCTTCTTTGTTAGAAGAACTCCCCAACAACAGCAGTAACAGCAACAACAACAACAGGGCAGTGGGCCCTCTCTCTTTCTCCCAAACGGCTCTTCTTCTTACTCCCAAACAACTTCCCCTCTCTCTCACAAACTACTCTCTATCTCTATCTCTCTTTCTCTCTCACAAACAACTCTCTCTCTCTCTCTCTCTCTCTCTCTCTCTCTCTCTCATCTCTCTATGCGTGTTTTCGAAAGCAAGGGACGAGCGGATGTGTTTATAGTCGGTGGCTAGGGTGTGGAGGAAGCTTCTAGGTTTCGGTTTCATAATACAACAAGGAGAGGTGGGAAAATCGGATCTCTCTACACATCAACTCCTTACACACGAGAACCGTCCAACGAGTAGGTAGGGTCTACAAAAAGATCTTAGAAGTGGTCTCGTGTGCCCATGCAGAGTGGTGGATCGGATCTTGATCCTTCTTGCGTTGGACAGTAGATTGGAACGGGCCGTACAGGTGATGGTCGACGGAGATTTTCAAACGGACTACATTTGGCTGGCCCATGATTCGAATGGACGGAGTGGATTTGGCAGTGGAGTCCCCGATGGGGGCGATGTGCAATGCACAGACGGACAACGTCCGTCTGCTGTTGTTAGTGAAACGAAGAAGACGGAGGAGAGAGAGTGACGTGGTACGGAGACCGCGTGTAATGGCCTATCTCTGTAGGTGGTGTCCACTGAGGTGGGTCTGAGCAATTTGCTCCGACCAGTAGGTCGGCAGCATAATTTCATCCGCTGAAAAGAAAAATGAGGCAGATCCGAGTTAAGGTGGGCCACTTATATCCTAATTTCTGATTGGGCCGTTTGTAGGATGATCGGAGGGCTGCAATTCGACATGAATGGTTATTTTGGGCCAGATAGACGATATACAAGGTTTGGAGCTTAACCGATCGGCAAAAACTGGTTTACTGAAGCGAGGTCTTAACGTAGTGGTGTTTTCGTAATTATTATAAATTTGCGAGTTTTGTGAAATCTAATATTTCTACGCTGTTTTAGGGTTTATTCTAAATAAATTTAATAAAGGGATCCTACTTTAATTCTTTATGAATTATTTATTATTAATTTATCAATACTTTAAGTGATTTAATTACTTAAATAATTAATTAAAATATTATTTAAATTATTCCATAAACCTAAAATTAATAAAATTATTATTTAAATTATTAAAAAAAACCTGGGTCATTACAAAAGCTCTCCCATATGGATTTAGGCATCTGCCTTTCTAGTCCGACATTCTATTTACTATTTTATCCACCATCTGCTGGAAAAAGGAACTCTTCACCCTTCCTTTGAATATTAGAACGCCCAGATACATAAGAGGGGATGGAGATCTAGAGAATCCTAACTCCCTTTTTGTATTTTTGACCCTGGGTTCTGGCATTGCTTTCGGGTAAAAGAAGCTACTCTTTGCCAAGTTAGCTTTAAGAAGTCTGAATCTGATGGAGGAAACGGTTTAACTCCGCAATAGATCTGGAGCTGCCATTCATGAATATGATATTATCATTTGTAAATAAGAGGTGAGAAATCGTTGGACAGCTACGGGCAGTCTTTTAGGGGTTGCAACGCCCACTTTGAACCAGCCCCGATAGCCCTCTGCTAAGTCCTTTAGTAGCTAGGATGAAGAGTGAGGGCAAAATCGGGTCTCCATGTCGTAAGCCTCTTGACGATTGAAAGAACCCACAGGACTCCCCATTGACAAGCATCGAGAACTAAGAATTTGCCCAGCATTTCTCTACCATGTCCACCCATTGTTTGCAGAATCTGAATTTGTCCAGAATTGATTTGAGAAAACCCCATTCCAATGTGTCATACGCCTTCTCCAAGTCGAGCTTGACGATGATATTGTTGCCCCGGGTCTTCTTATCCAGATCTCGAAATAGCTCTTGTGTAAGGGTTATAGACTTTGTAATGGACTTCCCTGGAGTGAAAGCTGCCTGCTCTTTAGAAATGAGCTTATGAAACAGTTGGTTCAACCTGAAAGAAATGACCTTAGAGAACAACTTGTAAACGAAATTACAAAGACTGATATGCCTAAACTTAGAGAAATTCTTAGGAGAATTACATTTAGGAACCAGACAAATAAGGAAAGAGGTGAATGCCTGAGGAATTTTACTCCCCTGAACAAGAAAGATATGGCTTTGAAGATGTCTTCCCCCACGATTTTCCAAAAAGACTGAAAGAAAGCCCCGAGAATCCGTTCGGGCCCGGCGCCCCATTATGTGGAATTGAAGTAGCCGCAAGCTTGACTTCTTCTATTGTCGGATCTACGAGTAAGTTCTGATTGTCTTCGGAAGTAAGCAGTAAAGGAATTGAGTCCAATAACTCTCTAGTCGGTTCCACTGGCGCAGCTCGAAACAGATTAGAGAAGCAATAGATTGCCTCCTCTTTGATCTTGGAGTGGTCTTCTATTAGATCCCTATTGTGGAGCTGGATACCTTTGATTTGGCTCCTCCTGGCCCTTTCATTGGTGACGCTGTGAAAGAACTTGGTGTTTCTGTCACCTTACACCAGCCACCTATTTTGAGCTTTCTGTTTCCAATAAATTTCTTCCATAAGTTCAGTGCCTTGTAGCTCTTTCTTCTTAGAATCCAGAGATTCCATGTTCTGCGTATTTGGGTCCGCGATCATCATCTCTTCCGTAGTGATCAGATCCTTCTCAGCCTGTTTCACCTTTCGAAAAATATCCCCGAACACCTCGAAGTTCCACTTCTTCAAAGCTTCTTTTGTATTAGATAGCTTGCATTGTAAAGAGAAGATAGAATCTTGAGCACTCACCACAGCCTATGCTTCACTCACCACTTTCTGAAAGGAAGCTTCCAAGGTCCACATTCGTTGGAACCTAAAAGGTTTTGGACAAGCAAGAGGGTTGAGGGGGCAGGACAATAGAAGAGGAGCATGGTCAGAGTTGATTCTAGGTAGATGTCTGACTTGGAAGTGCTGGAAAATTTTAAACCAATCCGGGGAGCATAGAACACGATCCAACCTTTCCCACATCCTCGAGGTCTCAGCATGGTTGTTACTCCACATAAACTTGTTCCCATGGAAACCTACATCCACCAAGCCCGCTCGATTTATATAGTCTACAAATTCTGTATTACTCAGAGAGTTCGTTCCCCTCCCTCCGATTCTCTCATCACTACTGGAGATAGCATTCCCCTCCCACGGCTTAGGCCCCTGGCTGTGTCACAGCGAGGGCAACGATATCCTCCCGTAGCAATCTTCTCCCCATTCTGGAGCACTTAGCATAGACTACTAATAAAGTCACCCTCTCCCGGTTCCCCTGGCAGCCCACTTTGAGAGAGATCATCTGATCTGAGATGGACACCACCTCCACTACAAGTGCAGTAGAGAAGTAAATCCAAATCTTACCGCCTTCGAGGACATTGGATAGTGAAGCATGGAAGCCCAGCTTTAGCCCTGTTCTGACCCTATTGGAGCCCATGACCATTGGCTCGATAATGGCTACAATGCAGGGATTGTATGTAGTAATATACCTCTTCAAAGATCTGACAGTGGCTTCATTGCCTACCCCTCAGACATTCCAAATGAGCATTTTATCCATCAGTCACCCAGCCCTCGTTCACAGCCCAGTGTTCTAGTTTCCTGAGTCTTCCTAACCAGTCTACCTCTTTTTGCACTAACCCTACTTTCTTTTTTCCCTTGCTTGAAGCTGTTTTAAAAGCCATATAACTCCCTTGCCTTGCAAGAGGACGTCCTGGTTGACACTGCTTCTCAGACATCAACTCTTCGATTAGCTCCCGGGAGTTACAGTCCTCTTCTGACCGCTTGTGGGTTCTCTTATCACTTGAGCAGATTTGTTCCCCACTTGTACTGTAATCTTCAAGTAATTCTGAATTTCCATTCCCAATATCCCCGGCTATGTGGAAGAAGGTAGATACGTCTACCCTAAGATCCACCTCCTTCTGATTATTGAGCACATCTAAGGGGACGGTAGCTGCAGTTTGGATATGTTCTAAGAACACCTTCGATTGAAACATACTTTCCCCAGGTCCAAGGCATTGGTCTTCTAGCTGCAGCCCCAACTCTAAGACCCTACCTCCAAGCAGGCTCCTGTCAGTAGACAAGGATCTGAATTTGGTATTTCTAATTTTCAAACGTTGATACCAGGAAGAGTAGTCTGAGAAGGCTTTGTCTGGGCTTGATTGTAAAAATTCTAATAGGGCATCTTTGATCCCAGGTGGGAAGTCAGCAGTCTCAGGGTGGGGAGCATTATCAATATTCTCTATGGAGTTTCCATCCGATCTCTGAACTTCAAGAGCAGTTGTAACTTCCTGAAATAGATCGTCCTCCACAAGTTTGGAATTGACTGTTGCACCCAACGGGGTGGAGGTAATCCCTTTCCGGAGGTCAATTACATTGAGTATAACAATCCCTGTTGCGGCCTGTCTCTACTCCGCCTCATTAGTATTGCTTTCTTCCAGAGTTCCCACCGAGTTCTGACTATCTTTCTGTAGATCCACACTTATTACTCCCCTGAGGCAGGCTTCATTGAGAGCAAGGAAGGCATGAGTTTCCTGAACACAAAAGTCAGGCTGGGAGTCTAACACCTTTTCTAGAGAGATTGATATGACTTCATTGTCTACTTCTAGAGCTGTAGCATGCGTCTCCTCTCCCTCCTCGATCCGGGTGATAATCTCGAGATGTGGCCTGATGGGGGAACGGGGCTCCACTCCTACATTTTGTATCTCGATCACCCTACCATTCCCCTCTATCTGATTATGAGGAATGGCATTATCACTAATGCGTGTCGTTGTATAGTCCTGGATAGGCTCAAATGAACTATTCCCTCTGTCTTGGGGCTTATTCTCTTCTGGGACAATAACACAAGGGCTTGTTGTAACTTTCTCTGGATCGGTCACATTTGTACCTAGGAGCAAATTCGTCTCTGGGTCATTGACGCAAGCACCTATTGTGGCATTCTCCGGAACGGGCTTATCTCCACTTACCTGGACCAGATTCACCTCTGGGACATAAACGCAAACACCCACTAACGCATTCTCAGGTGTTCTCTTTGATCCTATACTCTCTTTAACTCCTGTTTCTAAAGCTGTAACTTCGTATACCTCTATCGGCACTAGAGCCTCCGAGTAGTGGAAGACCCTTTCTACCCATTGCCTCGTGTTTTTCCCATGTCCTGCCATACCCAACAAGGGACCCGTTCGATCATCCAGCCCTCCCGCTGACTTTGGAAGTTCCAAAGAGGCCCAAACTGTGAAGACCTTCCCTTCAACATTTAGCTTTCTAACCGTATGCGTGACCACTCCTGGCTTGAGACGAACCCTGACTCTTGCTACAGTTGGACTAGACTTAGTATCGAACACCTGTTGACCTCCAGAATCGTTCTGAAGTCCTACCCAAACCTTCAAAGACAGATTCCATCCAAGCATGAGTTGGGATTTCAATCAGCCGAATCCACACTCCCTCCTCGCCCAAAACATTAGCCGTAGTCCATGTTTCCACTTTCTTCAGACCCATGAGAGTATGTAGTGTTGAGTTTGAGAAGAACGAGAGGAGCTCCATTTTGGTTTTAAATATGATTAGGAACTTATCTAAGGCGATGCGAGAGATATCGATAGCTGAGGCTACATATCTAGAGTTTCTGATAGACTGGATCAATCTCGAAATAGTCACCGAGCGATTTACGACAATTCCTACAACCGCAAGCCCTAGCTCTCGAAGCTTCTTTCGAACTTCTTCTGGCTCTGCCTTGAAGGTAATGGCCTCTTCTCCCCTATCGTGCTCTAAGACATTGATATGCCCCTGTTCAGATAGATGCCTGGGGATCCGGAGATCTTGCCCCGAATCTGCAACAACTTTGAGATAGGATGTATAAGGATCAACCCTCCTAAAAGTATTAGGCTGAGGTTGCTGAAGGGGGCCGGATGGAGGTTTCTTAGAAATCGGCTTCCATATCTTAGATTCCTTTCTAGGTTTAGCTATAGAGATGGAAGCTACCCTTCCATTTATCATTTGACCATGAAGCATTTCGATTGCCTTGTTAGCATCTTCAACGAACAAGAATATGATGAAGCTAAATCCCTTATGACGACTTAGGAGCTTACTTTGAGGGAGGAAAGCATCAGTCACCTTACCATATTTCTCAAAAATTCTTACCAGATCTTCCTTACATGTATCGTAAGTCAGATTGCCTGCAAAGATGTTGTAATCCCTCTGAGAATAATGCTTGCTTTTGATGATACTCCATTCATCGCCATTTCTGATAGCCATCGCCGAACTTGCTCAGAGCTTGAGACCTAGCACATGTGTCGGTGGAGCAAGCTCCCCACAACACTTTGCACTCATGGGTTGGGAGCAATCTGCCGCTCATTTAATTGATGCCATTGAAACTTGTCTTCATATTCGAAATGTATCCCAACGTTAGCTTTGATACCACTTGTTGGGAACAATGGAAGCACAGAAGTGAATCAAACAAACAAAACACAAACGCATAAGCAAATCCACACAGAGAGACAATTCGTTTTACGTGGAAAAACCCTTGCGGGAAAAAATCACGGCACAAAGCGATATGCACTATGAATTTTAGAAGTTACAAGAGATGAACTTACCCGGATCAAAGCCCCAAAAGAAACCCCTAGCTTTCTCTCTCACCAAAACCCCCTCAAACCCTTAAGCAAGTCATAAACTTACCTTAATCAAGATTACACCTGTTTATAATATAGCTCATAACCAAAATTAGAAACAACTTATGCAAAATCGTGTAAAACAATGGAACACTGCCCGATCACCCCTTTGGTTGCCCGACGACCACATGTCCACCGAACATATCAAAAAATGTCCAAAGAGTTTTGCAGATTATTCCAAATATCGTCGGTTGCGCACCTCCAAGTTTAGTTGCTTGAACTTGACCAAAATCATCTAGGGACAATTTGCAACATACAAGATATTTTTTATTGCCCAACCATAGGAGTCGGTTGATCGATGGCACTTGGAACTTGTCCAGATTGAAGGCTCCATACAACAAATACATCAGATAGAATGGCTGTTGGTTTCACATCCTTTCATTTTCTCCAAACAACTAACACTTATTTCAGTTTCTAATACAAACCATAATCGTGATTAACGATTCGGCATTGCTTCCTAATCTTAACGGCATTGCAGGTAAGTACGCGGACCGCTCCCAGACTCAGCGATCTGGTCTAGGAATGCTTTCAGCATCTGTAGTTGTTGGGTTATATATGGTGGCAGACCCTTGTTCTGATTGAGAATGGCCATCGAAGGAGGAGGAGCTCTGTGGGTCCATCTGGACCGTCATCGTGGGGTCCACCGCAGTGGGCCATTTTCTCCTTAGTTCATCCACGTACATTCGATCTAGAGAAGGATCTATGTCGCCATTTCCGGTGAAATTGAGCCTTCTTGTGAATGCACCGCAATGTGCGACGCCGATGGTAGGCGCACCTGATCGACACAAGTTTCCAATGATATATGGACATATGTGTATGTATTCATGTAACGTATATGCGCATGTTCACATACATACATGAATGCTAGCATAAGTAGAGGCACACATACATCCACACATCACGAATATATGGTCAGTTACAAGTGGTTGCATTTGAACTTCAATGCAACCAAGAGGACAGATTCACTGCAAAGCTTTTGTAGGTTAAGATTAACGTGTACAAGCGTGGTGTGTGGGGCCCACCAGGTGGGCCACACATGTGCATTGAATAGCAACGGTCGCAAGGTGATGATAAGTGCATGTACGCACCAACATTCATACAACAGCTACGTATGTACCTGAGAGTGCCATACCGTCCCTTCTACCGATCAACACATCCCATAACGGTCGTTTGAACTGCAATAAGTGTACGGTTGCACGTGAGGCTGAGTGGATACACGTGTGAGGATGAACACCCGCACGCGCAGGTGGTTTGTTCTTAAACATAAAAGGTGCTAACGAGTCATGACTTATTGACTTGGAAATGGTTTGGATTTGAACGGCCAAGGGACCTATTTAAATGCAATGTGTAGCTGTGTATTTAATAGAAGTCTATATCACATAGGAATTAAAAATTAAGCCAACACAACTTAGACCCGACTGGAAGTGTTCTAGACACAACTGGCACATGTATGTGTGATCTAATTCAACCATTCAAGTGGTCAGACCATGTGAATGCTATTATTTGATGTGGGCTTGACCTGAACTCGATTGGAAACCAAGGTCCAAAGATCCCATTATTGGTACTAGAGCTGTACACAAACCGAGCTAGATCGTAAAGTTCGCTCGGCTCAGCTCGAAAAAATTTAGTTCGACTCGATTCACAGCATGGATCAATAAATTGAGCTTATTTTTTGGGGTCGTTGAAACTTCGAGCCAAGCTCAAGCTTGGCCTGAGCTCGATTCGACTCGGCTAGAAATCAGGCTCGGTTCGACTCGAACCAGGCTCGGATCGACTCAGTTTGTTTTAAAAAATATATATAATATAATATAATAAAATATATTCAAGAATTGAGTGCCCTAAACCTAATCTCTTTTTCATTCGAGTGTCCTTTCCCCCCGCACTCTAGTTGCCGACTCGCCCTCATTCGGCCTGACCAGTGATTCCTTCCGGCCGTTTGGCCTCCACTCTCTCTCTCTCTCTCTCTCTCTCTCTCTCTCTCTCAACTCCTCTCTCTCTCTCATCTTTGGTCTCTTCCCTTATCGCCTGACTAGCCAACGTCCAGTCTCCAGATAACCAGACCGGCTCGAATTAGGCTCGAAAGCTCATCCAAATTAACCAAGCCGAGCTGCCAAGTTGGGCTTGATGACTAAGCCGAACCGAGCTCGAGCCCAGCCACTTTGCTAGTCGAGTGAGCCGAGCTTGGCCAAGCTTATGATTTCTATTAAGCTCGTGTACAACACTGATTGGTACCTCAAACCAAATGGTAGGGTAGGTTGAGACGGATCGGGTCAACTTGGAAGTGCTCTAGACCCAACTGATGGGTCCAAGTTCAGATCTAGACCCGTTTGTTATTGGGACGGGTTAACCCAACCCATTTCCATAAATAATTATTTAAGGGGACAATGGGCTAGGTAACCACCCAACCAGCGAGCCTGACCTGGGTTTGGGCCAGTGTTGGACTTAATAGATTGGCCTGTGGGCCCGGCTTTGCCTTGGCATGCATGACCTGATCAATATTTGGGTTGAGTTAGGCTCAATAGATTTCAGAATTTCCGGCCCAGCCCAGCCAACGACTTAAATGGACATGTGCTATATCTGACAAATCTGCCATTGGTTAGGCAAACTTGAATGCGGACCACTGGTTTCATTATTCTAAAATGTCTATTTCTCTGTGCAAGCATGGCCCAGTTCATCAACAGATAGATTGGAAACATTTCAAGTGACACATACGGATTTTTATCAATTTTCAGGGTGGGCCTGGTTTCGGCCAGGCTGGGTCCTGCTTTAGGTCCATGCCTTGCTTATGCCGGGATCGGGTCTTGAGTATTAAGTGTCAAGCTGGCCCAAGGCTAGCTGGCCATGCCCAAACCCCGCCCATTCCCACCCCTACTGAATACGATTCAGGTCTGAGTCCTAACAAACAAGAACCATACCCGGCAAGACCCGATTCGACGGGATCCGGGAGCTCTAGCATCCGACCGTTTGACGGCTATAGATTAGGCCATCCATTTTGTAGGGCCATGATGGTAATGATGCATTTTCTAGTCAAATTTACACAGATTAGGCTGGAAGGCTAGGCTCAAGCCTCATAAATTTTTATGGGGCCCAGTGTTGGGCTGAACGCCTCAACTCTTCATGCGTGAAGACCACCGACCGGCGATGGAGCTTTCCTCCTCACTGACAGAGGAGAGAGGTTGGACAGAGAATGGCCGGGCGCCCGGGCCCTTCAGTGGCCGGGCGCCCGAAATTCAGTTTTTTCCCGCTGGACTTTTTTTTGGTTGGCCGGGCGCCCGACGGTCTGGTGACCGGGCGCCCGACCCTGCGCGTACTGCTTGTACGCAGTTTCCTTCTTGGACTTGGTTTCTTGCGCGGTTTTGCGCAAGGAGTTTCTAATTCCGGTTTTCTCCTATTTAAGGAGATGTAATCCGAGATTAGGGTTGCCACTAAGGGCCGCCAATGAGCCGAGGGATTGAGAGGGTTCTAGGGGAGAGAAAGAGCTATGGAGGAAGCTTGGAGTTCTCTGGGTTGAGGGAAAGGGATGGGTTTGTCCTCCTCATATGAGAATTAGCTTCGGGTGGCTTGGGATTTCTCTTGTGGGCTGTGATCTATGGTTTTCTTCTGTAATCTCTTGTAACTTCTGATTCATAGTGGATTGGTGTCGCTTTGTGCCGTGGTTTTTTACCCGTGAGGGGTTTTTCCACGTAAAAATCGGTTTGCCTTCTTGTGTGTGATGATTTGCTTGTTGATTGCCATTGTGGTGTGTTCCTCGCCTGCTTTGATTGTTTCCACTGCGGGGCTCCTAACCCCAACACCCAGATCTGGGACATGAACTTTAAAACATTTTATGCATTTTTGGGGATGTGTATGAATGTTTGCAAGCATCTTAGGATGCAAAATAAGAAGTAGCTGCTTCACGTGTGTTTAGCTCGTGCAATAACACAAGTGCATGCACATAGCTACATGCGCAGGAGTGCATATGGGGGTGGTAGTGTCGACACATATCTAAAATTCATTGGGTCGACTCAGGACTCAGCCGAGTAAACTCGACTTAGAGAGATTTCAGGTTGAGTTGCAAGGAAACTAGGTTTTGGGTCTGCTTGGATCTCATACCCCAGCGATTCATTGAGTTTACTCAGCCACTTGGTCAACTCGAACCAAGTCAATATGTTGCAGCGCGAGCATTAATAAAATGCAAACATCTCAAAGGTGAGTGTCCATTCTTAGAGCATTTTATGCTTGCATGCATGAATGGGACGATTACATATAGAAAGTAATTTACAACATTTTTTGGGTAATTAGTTCACACATCCCACTGTTAGAACACCCACCCACACTATTAGTCACCCATCAATGTTAGCTACCCACCTTGTTGGGATTCCATACCTTGACCTTAGTGTTGAGAAGAGGTTATCTTCACTAGTCTCTCATTGTTCCAAAGGTGTGGGTGTCTGACAAGTCACAAACATCTTAAAGGTGAGTGTCCACTCCTAATTTGTACTGCATGTTGTGGCCCATCTGATTCATGGATCAATATTCCTTTGGGGATATAAAGTAAAGGAGTCAGATTGCGTCCTTCCTCATTATGGACGCAAAGCGTCCAAACCAAGGTGGAAGGCCCCACCGTGATGTATCTGTTTATCCACTTCGTCCATTCCAATTATAAAATCAGATTGACCACATGAGACAAAAAATGAGGCAGGTCCAAGCCCCCGCAGTTGCCAAATCTGCAATGCATGCACGGTTGCAAATAGCACTCCTCATTCCTCTGTCATCAAATGATCTTAGCCCTACTTTAACCCTATGTGGTCAAACGATCTTAGCCCTTCATTAACTTCAAGCTCAAGGGTACGACTTTGACTTTCATGGCATAGAAACCCTTGTTTTTACGTGGAAACGCGGTAAGAGAAGTCGGTGGGTCCACCTGTACACTGGCAACAGCACGGATTGCTTGTGTTTTAAAATTAAAATCCATGAAAGAATCCTATCCATAGCTGTTTCTACAGTTTCTTCCACTGCACGTTTGATCATTAACTGTTTTTTTTTTGCATCGTTACTTTTAATGGCCACAGATCACATGGATAGGATTGTCTGATAAGTTGATTTTTGAGATATAAACTATCCATGCTAGGGACGTGCAAATGGACGGACCTGATTTCACGTCACACTGCCACGTGTCCTTAGACAGATGGATGTATGTAATATTGGGTCCCACCGTAGCATCTACCTAAAAAAGGCCTTTGTGGTGCCTGGCAGCCTTCTAGAAGTCCAAGCCAGTGTTAGTTTTGAACCATTTAAAATGGTGGTGATTGATAGCCTCACATCCGACACTGATGTACAGCTATTCGGATCGATACAAATTGTGCATGGAGAATATGTCTGAAGCCACAATGATCAAGAAATCCTAACCATTTCTATTAAGTGGATGGTTACAAGTGAAATAGTGAGTGATCTAGATACTACGGAAGCCAAATCAAATGGTTAAAATTATCTTCTTAGTGTAAATTTTAGGCTATGCTCCATACACAGTTGGTTAAGAGATTTGGACGGTCTGGATTTCCGAGAAACTATATACTGTATTCGATTGAAGAATCAGCACCACATTTTAAATGGTGCAAAACTAACGTAGCTGTTTGCATAGTTGTAGCAATCCAATGCAACTGCTATGGCAGCGAATGTAGCTAGGGCTGTAAATGGTCGGGTTCGGGGCGGGTTTAGCCAAAAACCAAACCCGCCCATTTACTAAACGGGTATGGGTCCAAATTTTAGACCCAGACCCTTTTACTAAATGGGCAGGTCCGGGTCGGGTCTAAGTCAGCCCATCAGACCCATTTATAAATGGGTCCGGGTCTGGTAGAGGGAGATCCACCCAGACCCATTTATAAATGGGCCCGGTCTGGATTAAGTATGCAAACATTTTACAAGGATTAAAATCGGGTCTAGACGGGTCTGGGCTGGACGGGTCCCTTGTAACATAGGCCAAACCCGCCCACTTACTAAATGGGTTTGGGTCGGGTCGGGTCGGGTCGGGTCGGGTCGGGCCTAATATAAAGGAAACCAGACCCAGACCCGTTTAACAAATGGGTCTACTCTTGGACCCAGACCCGTACCATTTAACAAATGGGTCGGGTCTGGGTCGGGTCTAAATAGGTTGGGTCTGGGTACCCCATCGGGTCCACTGACCCATTTACAGCCCTAAATGTAGCCTCCATAGTTTCATAATAAAGGGCGCAGACATGCAGATTGCGTACATTATTTCTCACCGTTTAAAGATGGTTGGCGGGAACTAGCAGTATTGCTTAAATAATAAATTTTGAAAGTCCATTTTCCTGAAGGACGCGGATTGCTTGGGACCCAGCCCCAACTGCAGAATGTTCTGGATAGGGGCCAACATGATGTTTGTGAGAAATCCACCCCGTCCGTCAGTTTTGCCAGCTCATTTTAGGCTAAGAGCTCAAAATTGAGGTCGATTCAAATCTCAAGTGGGCCACACAACATTAAAAAGTGGGGAGGGTATATCTACCGTCGAAACCTTCCTGGGTTCCACCTAGATGTTTAGGTGCCATCCAAATCGTTCATAAGGTCATTCCCATTGGTATGAACAAAAAACATAAAAATCTTAGTTGGACGGCTTCTTCCAAATGTGTCGCCCACTTAAGTTTTGGGGCCCAATATGATGTTTGTGACCTCAAAATTGGTCTCATGTCAAAACTAGAGCTTTACAGGAGCTGAGTTGAACCGAACTTTGTATAGTTCGGCTTGGTTTTGTCAGCGGGCAACCTGGGCTTGGGCTTGGCTCGGCTTGGTCATCGAGCCTAACTAGTTGGCTTGGCTTGGTTTGGTCGAGCTTTCGAGTTAAATTCGAGCCTGTTCGAGCCTATTCAAGCTTCAAGCTTTCGAGCCTAAATTCGAGCTACCATCGAGCTTGGGCGTTGAGAGAGAGAGAGAGATCAGAGGATCGTGGTCCTCGTGGAGGCCGGAATGCGGTTAGGTAGCCACAGGCAAGGGTGCGACTTTTAGGATTTTTTTTTTTTTTTTTTAAACATTTTTTATATATTATATAATAATATTAATATATGATATATAATATATTTTAAATACCGACCCTCTACATAAGCTAAGGAGAATCGAGCCTAGTTCGAGCCAAACCAAGCTTGATTCGAGCCGAGCATAATCGAGCTCAGGCCAGGCTCGAGATTGGTTTGAATTTTCAACGAGCCCATAAAATAGGCGACTTGACTTGTTCAACCTTACGAGCCTAGCTGAACCGAGCTTTTTCAAGCCGAGCCGAGCGAGCTTTTCGAACTAACTTGGTTTGTGTACAACTCTAGTCAAAACAGATGGATCTAGTGAATTTCTCACAAACATCACAGTGGGCCCTACTGGGCTTTGGAGGGTGCTAACTCCAACGGTTTGGGTTGGGGAATCCGCTTCCTTGGGATCGAGTGACTCAAGCAATCCTATAACTTAATAGATATTTTATTTTATTTCGTTTCTCTTGAATGCCTTCTTTATTTGTTAAAAATTAGGCAATTTCATCATTATATTGTAGGCCTTGCTAATACAGCCCAAAAATCACCATGATTAGATCATGACCACAATGGTCTTACTTCAACGCCATAAATCGGACGGTTCAGATCATCGGACGGTCTTACTTCGATGCCCTATTGAAATCTAATCCTAGGTGGGTCGTGGCAGATGCTTCCTGTCCGATGGTTCGGCACGATCATAGGTGGGGTCCACCACGACCCACATAGGATTAGATTTCAATAGTCATTTTCTCCCTAAAATTTTCAAAATCACCACACACATTTTCCTAATTTTTCAAAAATAAGAAGGAAGTTTAAATACATGAACATGATCACGTTGAGCAATATGGGACAGACAGGACACGCGCTCAACGTATATATTTTAACCCGTGATCCAACTACCCATTAATTTCATGCATGGATTCTAGGGTTTTATCAGCAAGATCGTACAATCTTTGCCACCTTCATGGAAATAACGTAAGCTTTTCTTTATTCATCAGAGGTTTGCTACAATGCATCGCGACATATTGGAATACAAGACGTCAGGACTTTAGCCTTTGTATCTTGAGTCTTTTTTCAATCATCCAAACCGTCAATATGAGCCCTTTGATCATTTGACTCTTTCCCTTTGAATATGGACAGTCTCCTTAACATTCAATTAATCAAGTGGTTCAAATATTTCAATCTGAGAGCCTCTTATTTTTTTAATCTCCATCCACCGAAAGACCCATCATATAAAGGGTTTGGATCATCCTAAAAGGACCTCAATCCAACCGCTAAAGTCTGATGTATCCTATTGCAAACCGTCGGAATTTATTCTAGCAAACCACCTCTGTTAAAGCATTAGAAGAGGGAGAATCCTCGGGAAGATAAACAAATACAAGTTGGGAAGACCCTGAATCCATGGCGCATTGCAGGTTGGACTCTATACACCATTCAAGGGTCGTGTTTGGATGCCTATAAAAGGTACCCATCTCTTTCAACGTTCTCATTCAGCTCAAACTCCTCTCTAGAGTTCTTTTTTCCAGTCAGTCTCTAAACAAGATGAGAGCTGGATTTCTTGTCTTGCTTGTCTGTTTTGCTGTCTTTGGAGGTTTTGGGGTTTGTAGTGGAGATGGGCTGAAGAATAATTTCTATAAAAACAGTTGCCCTAATGTTGAGAAGATTGTGAGGACCATCACATGGAACCTCACCAAAGCTAACCCTGTCTTGGGTGCAAAGCTGCTAAGGCTACACTATCATGATTGCTTTGTTAGGGTATGATGCTTGCATCTCTCTCTCTCTCTCTCTCTCTCTCTATATATATATATATATATATATATATATATATATATATATATATATATATATATATTGCATGGATGCACAATAAGTAAGTGCATATATGTGTACAACCATGTTGGCACACACAAAAAATGCGTCACATGGCATGTGCAATTAGGGCTGTAAATGGGTTAGTGGACCCGATGGGGTACCCTGACCCAACCCATTTAGACCCACCCCAGACTCGACCCATTTGTTAAATGGTACGGTTTGGGTCCAAGAACATACCTATTTGCTAAACAGGTCTAGGTCTGGTTTCCTTTATATTAGGCCCGACCCGACCCGAGTCCATTTAGTAAGTAGGCGGGTCTGGTCTATGTTTCAAGGGATGCGTCCAGCCCAGACCAGTCTAAACCCAATCTTAAGCTTTGTTAAAATGCTTGCATACTAATTCCAAACCCAGACCCGTTAGACCCGACCCATTTATAAATGGGTCTGGGTGGATCTCCCTCTATTAGACCCTAGACCCATTTATATATGGGTCTGATGGGTTGACTTGGACTTGACCTGGACCCGCCCATTTAGTAAAAGGGTCTGGGTCTAAAATTTAGATTTAGACCCATTTAGTAAATGGGCGGGTCTGGTTTTGGCTAAACCCACCTCGAAACCTACCATTTACAGCCCTATGTGCAACAAAAATGAATGCATGCTTTTTATTTTATTTTATCGTATTGGGTCCCTTGAACTTGTGGTCTTGATGTTGGCTTTGTTCTTTCATTTCTTGCAGGGTTGTGATGCATCCTTACTACTGGACCGCGCCGGTAATCAAACAGAACCCAGTGAGAAAGAAGGGTTTCCAAACCAATCGGTTTCCGGCTTCGATGTTATCGAAACCATCAAAACTCAAATCGAGCAAGTATGCCCAGGAACCGTATCGTGCGCTGATATCGTCGCTTTGGCAGCACGAGATGCTGTGTCCTTCCAAGTAAGTTAGGAAGAAGCATACTAGCATGAATGCATCGGATGCGTTTATACATTTCGCATGAGCGACCATTCTCACACTCTTATATACTCATTTTCATGTGGCATCCTACATGTCTGTTTGCAGTTTCAAAAACCCATTTGGGATGTGTTAACGGGTCGAAGGGACGGCAACGTTTCGCTTGCATCTGAGCTCACAGCCAACTTACCTTCGCCATTCGCAGACTTCTCTGCCCTTAATCAACTCTTTAAGAGCAAAGGTTTCAATGTTAAGGATCTTGTGGCACTATCAGGTATGCATCTATGTATGAATATTGAGCATACAACGTCTACCTATTCAGGAACATGCATCCATGTGTGTGTGTGCGTGTGTGTGTGTGTTACATGCATGTGAATGGACAATCTTCTGAATATCAGCGTGCTTGCATGCATGAGTGTTCCATGCATGTAAATGCACCATGTTATCACAACCATCTATTTGTGTACTTATGTATATATACGTCGAAAACAAGATCAGTTTAACACGGATCATGGCCCACCTCAGGTGCACATACGATCGGAGTTGCACACTGTGGCGCATTCGCAGGAAGGCTGAACTTAACAGGAAATGGGGATGTGGATCCATCTCTGGATCCATTTTATGCGGACTTCTTGAAGAAACAATGCCCCACTCCAGCTGATCCGACGACCACAGTAGAGATGGACCCACAGAGCTCACTCTCCTTTGACAGCCATTACTTCACCACTCTAGATCAGAACAAGGGGCTCTTCCAATCGGACGCCTCACTTCTCACGAATAATGATTCCAAGAAGATAGCCCAAAGGTTGAGGAATCCTAAAGCTTTCCTGGGCCAGTTTGCAAAGTCTGTGAAGAAGATGGGAGCTATCGACGTACTAACCGGGAGCGCCGGTGAGATTAGGAAGCAATGTAATAAAATAAATTCTTAATTGGAATTGGTTATTATTGATTAACATGTTGAATAAATGTAGGCCTAAACGGCCAAACTCTTGAAATAAATTGTATTACTAATAAATAGTCTTTTGCATGTAATTTCTTATTTTGCATTTCATGAGAGAGAGAGAGAGAGAGAGAGAGAGAGAGTTTTTTGTGCTTGAGCCATCGTCCTTGGGGCCCATCAAATCAACAGTTCGAATCAGTACACCGTGCCCCACAAATTGAAAATCCTATTAAACTATATATACTCCCGGGTGAGTGATTCAGTGGTTCTAGAGCACTATATAAGCACATCCAACAAGTGACGTGTTTTCTCACACAATTTTGGGAGCCCAGGTTCCCTCTGTTCGGACCTCCTCGTGGAAGCACAAAGTAGAATCAAACAACTAACCACACGATACACAATCAATCTCACACAGAAGGCAATCTGATTTTACATGGAAAAACCATTGTAGGGAAAAATCATGGCACAAAGTGATATGACACGATACACAAGCAATCTCACACAAAAGGCAATCTGATTTTACTTGGAAAAACCCTTGCAGGGAAAAATCATGGCACAAAGCGATATGACAATGAATCTCAGAAGTTTACAAGAGATAATCAACCTACAAGCAAACCCCCAAGAGAAAACTCAAGCTCTCTCTCTCAAAACCCTAATACCCTTGATAGAAAACGTATTAGCATACCCTAATCCTGGTTACACCATGCTTATAGAGTAGAAGAACTGAAAATAGAAACAATTTATGCAAAATTGCGTATTTACATAAATCACCACTATCTGTCACCCAGTTGACACCAACTGTCGGCCGATCGACAGGACTGCAAAAAGGTCAGAGAGGCCTGAAAAATGGCATTTCAAGCCTCAAATCGACCGGTAGCTGGCCCTCTGTAGGCTGGTTGACATCCACCTGTCTGCTGGCCGATCCGGTCCGAAACTATCCAAAGCCAACTGTGCCTTTCCGGGGTGATTCGGTCGGTTGACTAGACTGGTTGACAAGTCAACCACCCCTGCTTCAGCACATTATTGAAGGCTCCACCAACAGCCCCCACATCGTTCACCATCTAAACGGTTTAGTTTGAGTTAGTTCTGGGCAACGTCTATGATTTCTTAATGCATGCACTGTATCAACATCACACTATGCCTGTGTATCAAAATTTCTATTCCATTATAACCATGCATCTTTTACGCCATATGGGATAGTTAACATGGTGTGGGCCCGAACGAGGCTCCAAACATGTGACCCTTATTAGTTTGTTCAGCTTGGCCAATTAAGCTTCATTTGATATTTATATCACTTGTCTTGCATCCTATTTTTGGAGTATCAAATGATACTAGAACAATGTGAACTTGGTCTCATTGGAAATATTATTGAGTTAATGAGCCTAAGATTATGTAAATCAAATATTTTTTAAGCGAGTCATGGCCAAGTTACCAAAAGTACATATAGTTGTGACAAGATTAATTGATATTTTCATCATTTTTTGACATTTTCTTCAAATAGAGGGGTAGAATAAGATATAATAGATGGTTAAGATAAACACAATGGATGGAAAAATATAAGTAAAGTAAGAAGAATCTCCACATGGTCTTAAGTGACCTAGAGAAAGCATATGATTGTATGTCTGAGGGGTGTTGAGAAGGAAATGGGTTTCAAGAGGATATAATGACGAATATGTATGGAGTAGTAACAAATATGAAGGCCACCAGTGGAGAGACAACTAAGTTCGCAATTACTATGGGCTTGCACCATGGGTCAATATTGAGCATGTACTTTTCATATTAATCATGGACAAGCTAACAAGACATTTGCAGGAAGAGATCCAATAATGTATATTGTTTGCAGATAACATAATTTTGATTAACAAGATGAAGGTGCACATAAACACAAAACTAGATTTATGGAAGACGCTTCAAAATCTAAAGGATTTAAAATTAGTTAGATTAAAACAAAGTATATACATTGCAATTTTTGTAGCAATAATAGGAATAAAAATAAGAAATTATTTAAGAAAATTATTGACCAAGAAGTTTTCTAAAATGACAATTTCAATATCTTGGGTTAATAATTAATAAGACTAGAAAGATGAGAAGGATGTTGCCTATAGAATTTGTTGCGCGGCACACCAATAACGTCGGTGAATCGAGATCTAATCTTCGGTCTCACTCACAAACAATAAACAGGAAGAAATAACAACCACAAGAGGAATCGAAACAAACCAACAATTCACAAGACAAATTTTACGTGGAAAAACCCCAAACAAGGGTAAAAAACCATGTTGCAAACTTCCACTATGAAGAAAACAAAGTTACAAGCAATACACTTACATCCTCCGATGCTCCCATACACAGAGATGACTCTTTTTGCTAACCTCTCGCCTTTTCCTCACATTGGACGTATAGAAATCCTAATCCCATAATCCCGGATTACAACCCTTTTTATACTAAAATCCGAAAATAGAGCCCAAAATAGAAAATCCCGCACTTAACTTCACGGCCGGTCGGGCGCTCGGTCAGACTAGGTTGGGCGCCTGCCCATTACAAAAATCGTCCAGCAAGAAATAACATAAAATAGACAAATATCAGGCGCGCGGTCATAGACCGTCTAGGCACTCGATTGTTCTCAGAACAGTCCAGAGACTTCTGTCTCAAATATATTGAATATCAGGCGCCCGGTCCACTGACCGTCCGGGCGCCCGACCATCCCCAGATGTGAATGGCTCCACACCTTAACGTACAATCTCCCACTTGGAGACACATCACCATCGTCCTTCGTCTTCTACATCTGGAGTGCACCACCTCCCCGTCTTCAAGCCTGAAGACCAATCAAAGCTGAACAGACCTTCAGCTTCTCCTTTGTGACCGCCTTGGTCAACATATCCGCAGGATTCTTACTTGTATGAATCTTCTCCAGAGTAATAAATCCATCTTCCAGTAACGAACGTATGAAGTGATATCTGATGTCAATATGCTTGGTCCTTGAATGAAAGACTGAATTCTTAGCCAAGTGTATTGCACTCTGATTGACACTGTATAGCTTGCAATCTACTTGCTTTTTCTCCAACTCTTCCATAAAACCTTGCATCCACACCATCTCCTTGCACGCTTCTGTAGCTGTAACATATTCTGCTTCTGTTGTACTGATGGACTCTATCTTCTGTAATTGAGAGACACAACTGACTACAACACTACCCAGGGTAAAGACATACCCTGTTGTGCTCCTTCTACTGTTAATATCTCTTGCTAAGTCTGAATCGACGTAGCCCTGTAGCTCGATTTTCGATCTTTTATAACACAGCCCTACATCCACAGTCCCTACTAGGTATATGAGAATCCACTTTACAGCTTCCTAATGTTTCTTCCCGGGGTTATTCATGAACATGCTAACAGCTCCTACTACTTGAGCAATATCTTTCCTCGTGCTAACCATAGCATACATGAGGCTCCTTATAACTGATGCGTATGAGACTTTAGCCATGTAGTCTCATTTCTCCTGCATCTTACCTCCTTGCTCCTCAGAAAGCTTGAAGTGGTTGGCTAATGGAGTGTTAATCGGCTTAGCACCTCCTATGCTGAAGCGATCAAGTACCTTGGCTATGTACTCTGCCTGCGACAAAACTGGCTTCTTGTTTTTCCTGTCACGCTTTATCCTCATGCTTAGGATTTGTTTTGCAGCTCCTAAATCCTTCATGAAAAACTCTCTAGACAATTGTCTTTTAAGATCTGAGATGTCCTTTATGCTTGATTCGGCCATAAGCATGTCATCAACGTACAGAAGAAGGATGATGCACGACGTATCAAACTTCTTCAAGTAGCAATAGTGGTCATCATGACATCTCCTGTACCCGTTTTCCGACATGAAACTGGCAAACTTCTTGTACCACTGTCTCGGAGCTTACTTCAGGCTGTATAGACTCTTTTTCAGTCTACACACCTTGTTCTCCTTTCCTGGTGCCACGTATCCTGTCGGCTGATGCATGTATATCTCTTCTTTAAGGTTCTTATGAAAAAAGCTGTCTTAACATTTAGCTGCTCTAGATGTAAGTCCTCTGTAACCACTATACTCAAGACCATGCGAATCGTAGACATCTTCACCACTGGTGAAAAGATTTCAGTGAAGTCGATACCTGCTTTTTGTTGGAAACCTTTCACAACCAGTCTGGCCTTGTATCGCTTCGAACCATCGTGCTCCTCCTTCAGTCTGTAAACTCATTTATTACAAAGAGCTTCCTTACCCTTAGGTAAAGTGATTAGTTCCTACGTACGATTGGACTCAAGAGAGTCCATCTCATCATCCATGGCCTGCTCCCACTTAACCTGCATATCTGACCGTAATGCCTCTTCAAAACACTCTGGTTCACCATTATCTGTCAGTAGATAATGTAAGGAGAGTGAGTATCGAACCTTGGGTCTCCTCTCTTGAGTATACCTCCTCACAATTGGTGTCTGCGGCTCTGCCTCATCATGCTCCTGTGCATGCTCATCCTGTGGCACTATGGCACTTGTGTCCGATAACTGTTCTAACTCTACGAATTCCTTCTTATCGGCCTTATTCTGCTTTTGCTGCAAACTGTCCTTATGCATTACTTTTTCATTGAAGACTACGTCCTTGCTTCTGATGACTTTTTGATTTTCTGTGTCTCAAAACCGGTAGCCAAAATCATTCTGCCCGTAACCTATAAACGTGCACCTCTTGGACTTCGCATTTAGCTTGTTCCTGTGCTCTGCATTAATGTGAACATATGAAGTGCAGCCAAACACTTTGAGATGTGTAAGGCTCACTTCTTTTTCCGTCCACGTTTTTTCTGGTAACCCACCATCCAAAGTGCTGAGGGACTTCTATTGATGAGATATAAGGAAGTATTCACACCATCTGCCTAAAAGGTCTTGGGCAACTCTGCATGTAGCCTCATGTTCCTGGTGCGCTCAAGGATGGTCCTATTAATGCGCTCAGCCACACCGTTCTGCTGTGGTGTCCCTGGAATCGTTTTCTGATGTTTGATCCCATTTGCTGCACAATACTCCTCAAACTTCTTATCACAGTACTCTCCCCGAGTATTAAATCTGAGACACTTTACAGTTTTACCTGTCTTATTTTCTATCATAACCTTCCACTTCTTAAATACATCAAATACATCAGACTTGTGCTTTAAGAAATAAACCTATAGTTTCCTACTAGCATCATCAATGAAAAAGACAAAATAACGTGAACCACCAAGAGATGATATCTGTGCCGGTCCCCACACATCAGTGTATACAAGCTCCAATAGATGCGTCTTTGGAGCGCGTCCTGTCTTCTTAAAGCTTACTCTCTTCTGCTTGCCATACACGCAATCCTATCAGAATTTCAGGTTGATAGACTTTAACCCTGTTAGCTTCCCCTTTAATAATAACACTTTCATCTCCTTCTCACTCATATGTCCTAACCTCTGATGCCATAACTACCCGTTCACTCCAGTTCATGTGACTGCGAGTGAACTATATAATCCGGAAGTTACGTACAAAGTACCTTCTTTCTTGCCTCGAGATATCACCAAGGTGCCTTTTGTGACCTTCCAGGAATCACTAATGAATGTCATCACATATTCGGTATCGGCCAATGCCTCATTGAGATCAAATTTTGTCTCAAACTCGGTACATGTCTGACATCCTTAAACTTTAAGACCGTTCTGTCTTTCTAACTTAAGTGAATGTCTCCCTTGTCAACAATATTGCATGGCTCATCATCACTCAGGTGACTCTTCCGAAGCCACCTGACACATAATTAATCACAAAGAACTTCTTTCGACAAAGTAGCATGAAATGAAGCACTCGAGTCTACAACCTAAGACTCATTCCGTGCATCAAGAGACAAATCAACACCTCTGTGTCACTCTCCTCAGATAGATTCACTGAATCCTTCCTACCTTGAGAGCTTCGTTCTTGTTTCTTAAGCGCCTTGCAATCTCGCTTCATGTGCCCCTTCTTCCCGCAATGCAACACCCGTCCTTGTCTTTTGGTCTCTTGGACTTATTCTTCGACTTAAAATGCCTGTGTTTATTACTTCATTTGTTCGAAGATCTTCATATTCCTTCAACATTTAGAGCATTCCCTGAATCCCCTGAAGCTCCCGATGCCTTCCTTCTAGATTTTTCGCTGAGAATTAGATCGGCCCCATCATCGAATTTCAACTTTGTAGACCCTGAGGAATTGCTCACGACAATCACCAAACCATCTTAACTGTCTGGCAAACTGGACAAGATCAATAGTGCCCTGACCTCATCATCAAAAGTGATGCCAACGGATTTTAATTGGCTCGTGACTGTATTGAACTCGTTTAGATGTTCAGCCACGCCCCCACCATCTGACACCTTCATGTTGACTAGCTGTTTCATGAGATGAACCTTGTTGGACGCCGATGGTTTCTCATACATCGTAGCCAAAACTTGCATTAATTATTTTGTGGTCTTTACTTTGGATATATTGAAGGCGACGCTCTTAGACAAAGAGAGTCGGATCGTTTCTAAAGCCTTCCGATCCACTAAAGTTCATTCATCGTCTGTCATCTTCTCTAATTTCTTCTCTTTGCCTTGTAGAGGAATATAGAGGTCCTTTTGATACAGATAATCCTCTATCTGCATCTTCTAGAAGGCAAAGTTTGAACCATCAAATTTCTCAATTCTAGTTTTTCCTTCTTCCGTCATTGCTCCCACTTGAACTAAACCAATAGTTCTAATACCAGTTGTTGCGCAGCACGCCAAACAATGCCGGCGAACCAAGATCCAATATCTGGTCTCACCTACAAACGATAAACAGGAAGAAATAATAACTAGAAGAGGAATCGAAACAAACTAACAATCCACAAGATAGATTTTACATGGAAAAACTCCAAACAAGGGTAAAAAAACACCAACATGAATTAAAATGAGGTAGAAGAAATGAAAATGTGCCTTTGGGGGCAAGACAAAGAAGGATAAAATTAGAAATAAATGCATTCAAGAGAATGTAAGAGTAACACTAACATTTAATAAGATGAGTAAAAGTAGCTAGACTTAGATGGTTTGGTAATTTATAACTAAGAATAAAGCATGCACTGATTAGAGGAGTGAGTTGATATAAGTTGAAGGCTCTAAAAGTATAATGGGAATGCCTAAAAGGATATGGATGTAGGTAATAAGAAAATAATTAATGACCTATGGACATTATCACCATGGCTTCCTGTGACGTGGTCCACTTGAGCCTTGGATTTGCCTCATCTTTAGACTCATAATCTAAAATGATATCTGTGGTGTAGTCTACTTGAGCCTTGGAGCTGCCTCATTTTTGAGTTCATAAGCTAAAATGATATGGAAAAACGGATGAACGGCATGGATGAAACCCATAGATCACGAGCCCTTGCCTGGACCAATTTACGTCCAGGCGGGGGCAAGACACCGTTATGGTGCAGTAAGAAAACACAAAAGCAAAGAATGAAGCAAGAAAGACACAAGGTTATATGCGGAATGCAACAAGGATGAGTATGCCAACGGGAAAGAAGATAAAGGAGATTTTTCGTGATGAAGAATTCTAGTATAAGGTTTTCCTTCACGGAACCAAAACCTGCGACCAAACCCAATTTGAATGATACCAAACTCTTACTTGGAATAGACAGAATGAAGAAGGTCCAGCCGGCAGATTATCAGAATCTGTCCAGCCATCATGGGCCATGATCAGTCCCTGACATCTCTATGCATCAACATGTCCATGCGGCGGAAGATCTCCACCATCTATTTTACACGTACGGTTTGCTCGCCTCTCAGGTCTAGGCCCACTTAAGTCGTCTTTTTTTATTTTTTATTTTTTATTTTTGTAACTTTTAATTGTTTCCTATATGGTTTTTGTTTGGTTCTTTTGGAGCCGTGGCCCAATTATTCCCTGGTTGCCCGCTCTTTCTATGCATAGCCTTTCACACATCTTAACACAGTTGCAGCCGGTATACTCCCATTTAAAAAAAAAAAAGTAGGAAAAAAATCCAGTCAAACCTCTAAAACCTCAATCAATGCAACCCATCAACGTACTTCATAAAAGGTGGCACTCTCTTTGGCCCACTTCATCTTCGCCTAGGCCGATATAAATGTAACATGGAATTTGGGACACATGACAATGGTCTTGCTTTTGAAGCCTACTTAATATATAAATGTAAAATGGAATTTGTGACACATGACAATGGTCTTGCTTTTGAAGCCTACTTAATTAATAAGGTCAGGCCAGAGCCTATGTTCTGCAAAGTTTCCTATTTGCAGCTGGCTGAGATTTTTGTTAATGGGTGTGCTTGGGCCCAAAATAAAATGCCCAGTTACTAAATGGACCATTCCTGGACTGAGGTTTAGGCTTCATTGATAATCAGGTTGGGTGAAGGTCAGACGCTATGTAATTTGCATACATGTATCTCAAATTAAATTGTCCCCATGAAAGGGGCCCACCTTACTTGTTCATAAATCCTCAATAAAATTAGCTGGCCCACCCTGTTTGGGCTTCAAAGCCAGCTCTAGGCCTCACCCATGCACCCCTATTACAGGCCAGAGCGCGGCCTATAGAAGGCAAGGACTCAAAATCCAACGGGCTGGGCCAGTTTTGAGGGTCGAGCCAGAAGTTTATGTTCTGAAATCTTAATGGGCTGAAATCAGGCCAACCAGGCCTGACCAGATTGAGGCCATTCTCGCATAATAATAATAATAATAATAATAATAATAATAATAATAATAATAATAATAATAATAATCTCACAGAGATATTCTGAGAGACACGAAAAATAAAAAGAAATGCAAATGGAGGAATTGAGCTTTATTTGTAGCGAAAAACACACTCAATTAAGCAAGATGAATCACATCTTCCTAATTCACGACGTGACATTGCTTCCTAATCTCCTTATCTCCTGGTGAGTACTTTGGTGGTGGCTCCTGTCTTCTTCATTGATTTGGCGAAATGGGTGAAGAAATATTTATGTTCTTGTAGCCGTTTGGCTGAGGCAGCGGAACGAGCATTGGTGAGGAGCCGCGTCGGATTGGAAAGGCCCTCCTCATTGAGATTCTTGTAGTAATGGGCATCGAACGAGACCGAGCTTTCCAGGTCCACTACTACGGTTTCTGTATCGGGGTTGAAGCGTTTGGGATTTTGCTTTCGAGAATTTTGCATAATCTGCTTCTGAGGAAGGACAGAGCCATTTCCGCTGAAATTATATAGCTTCTTTACAAATGCGCCTTTCTGATCACATGTGCACCAGTGCGATCCAATTTTCCAATGTTGATCACTCATTTTGTACGTTGAAGGCTGACGATGGGCCAGGCCTGGGCCTAGCAAGTCTAACCGGTCCGACCGGCTTATGGGTGAATAAGTGATGTCAATAAATAGACTTGTGAAAAGGGGTGGGTGGCTCGAGTGGACCCCACCATGGTGTTTATCTGGAATCCCCTTACTACATGTGTGTCACCACCCATGTTAGCCCGGTTGGGAACTCGTGGAATTATGGAATAGAATTAAATAAAGTACTATCAATATCGATCGCACAAGCAAATTCACACAAAAGAACAATTCGAATTTACGTGAAAAAACCCTTGTGGAAAAAATTCACAACACAAAGCGATGAATGCATTATTAATAACCGAAGTTATAAGAGATGAAACTTACCCCATTGAAGGTTCCAAGAGAAACCCTAGCTTTTTTTCCCTTTATAAAACCCTCTCAAACCCTAATATGCATTTTAGTCCTACTTTAATCCTGATTACACCCACTTATATATCATATAATCAAAATTAGAAACAAAACAACGTATTAATATAAAACTACGGAAACCAACGGTCGATCGACATCGCCTGACCATCCCTCGGTCGCCTGACAATAGCAAGTTCAAACGATCGACATCAGCCAACAGTTTCACCTGTGATCTGTGCATACAAGTCTTTGCAATACAATAGATCTTCCATCTTAGCTTTCCAGATAGGTTAGTTAGACCCATTCAAGCTTATCATCCTTAACCAATCACCCTCCATAATTCAAACGATCCCACAGTCCGTTCTATACAACCTGGACACTCTGGTACCACTTTTGTTGGGGGAAAGTTGCACAAACCTTCGGATTCACAATCCCCAACCAACAGAATTATGGAATATGAATATGAAACAACGAACAAACAGTCACCACACACGAGAAAAATTATTTTTTATATGGAAAACCCCGTAAAAATAGATGTCAAAACAACAGGACCTTGTCCAACCAACAAATCAACTATATAATGCAAGTTACACAACGATCACGAGTTTCACACACTTGGATCCAATAAACTTCACCCTAAGGGTGGATTACAATAAAAGAGAATAGAAACAGAGAGATCTCACCAATGAGATAACTTGAAAAGGCTTTGAACACGACCATGTCGTGGATAAACGTCATGAAATGGTCTTCTTCTCTCTCTCTCTCTCTCTCTCCCCCTTTCCCAAACTCTTCTTTATTTTCTTTCTCTCTCTTGCTCTAGACGTGTAGGAATATCTATTCTAACCTAATTCTACATTAATATGTGTTTATATAATACTTACACCTAAAATTAAAAACAAAATAAAAAACTATGCAAAGGAGTCGCGCGATCATCGATCGACCGAGCCGACGCTGTCGGTCGCTTGGCAAAGACTAAAACTGTCTAGAGAACAACTGAGAAAATACCACTGAGTTTTGATTGCCCGAACATACCCTTTGGTCGCCTTATCCTGAGCCTCAATCGCTCGATCACCAAACGTTGGTCGCCTGAAATTGTCCGAAACAATCCAGCAAGAAACTAAACAATGTTGGAGAGTTTCGATCATCCAACCCAATTTTGTTAGTCGCCAGACAACCCCTGAACTGTACATCTCCTCTCTCATTAGGAGGAACACCCCATCAGTGATCTCCAATCTTTTCTCAAAAAAAAAAATAAATATCCGTACATGATTGTGCAGCTGCCATGTATTCTGCTTAGTAGATAAGCCACAACTACCATGTCTCCTAACGAATGTATTTATGTGATAAAGATCATCTATAGTGTTTTAAAAAAACTTCCTTTTGACTTGGTATGTAATTCACTGCTGCCTATAAGTGATCAGTTATCCTTTGGTAAACGTGCAAACAAGATTGATTTTTTGAACACCCAAAGACTATATAATCATTGGCAAGAAGTAAGAACCTCTCTTGCATGCTAAGATGAAAAGTTTTCACAAATATTAAAGGAAATATTGGACAGCCAAGAAGACAAATCACCAATAATAATCCCACAGATATTCCGAGAGAGACTCAAAAAAATAAATAAAATAAACAAATCTAACACAACTGAAGTTGGGCTTTCTTTTTAGTGAAAAATTGGCTCATGAATTAGCATTATGAATCACTTTTTCCTAATTCACTGCGTGGCATTGCTTCCTAATCTCCCCATCATGTCCAGTCAGTGCTTCCATTGCTCCCATCTTCTTCATCGATTTGGCGAACTGGGTGAAGAAATATTCACGATCTTGTAGCTGTTTAGCTAACATCGCCGAATGAGCATTGGTGAGGAGCGCCGCGTCGGATTGGAACAGACCCTTTTTCTCGTAGAGAATCTTGAAGTATTGTGTATCAAATGCGACTGCACTGTTTGGGTCCATTACTACCGTTGTATCAGGGTTGAAGTGTTTATGGCACTTTGCTTTCAAGTACTTCGCATAACTCGCGTCTAGGGAAGGATCTGACCCACCTTTTCCATCGAAATTAGACAGCCTCTTTTCAAATGCATCGCAATGCGCCTCGCCAATTGTATGTGCACCTGCCCAGTCCAAAATTTCCAATGTTAATCACCCTCATTGTCTGTACAAGCTGGCAATGTGGCTGGGCCCAGGTTCAGCCCAAAATGGTGCAAAAGATGGGTTTCAATCAATTCTAGCCTGATGATTGCCACCCTTAAGTGTGTCTATATACCATAGTAATAAGACTCACTGAATCAGCTCTAAACTCACCCAAGTTGGCTCCACATAGTCTAATTTTAAGGTCGAATTCCACCTAACTTGGTTTGGCTAACACTCAGTCGACTTGCCTAGTCACTGAGTCATGTTAGGTGAGTTTTAGAGGAAAAATAATTAAATTTTCACGAAAATTTGGCTTAATGACATCACTGGCGGACTATCATTTGCATGTTCTTAGAATAGTAAAATATAACTTTTTGTATTTGTAAAATTACTCGTAAATACTGACTCAAGTCCATCTTTGAGACTCAACTGAGTCTAGGACAGAGCCTCGAGTACTCTGGTTTTCGGTTTTGGAACAATGATACACAAACCATGAAAAATGGAAACAATACCCACATGGTCCTTTCGTTATTAAGCAATAGGAAAGAAGCATGTAATCTGTGCATGGGACAGATCCTTACCTGACAATGCCACAAGATCCTTAACATTGAGATTTTTGCCGGCAAAGAGGTGCCTGAGGGTGGTGAAGTTTGAGAATGGTGAAGGTAAGTTGCTTGGCACCTCAGATTGAAGTGACACTCTCCCATCCCTCCTCCCAGTCAGCACCTGCCACATGGACTTTTTAAACTGCAAAACCATCGGTTGACACGTGTCAGTGAGCATCCTTAAGAGTTGGTGTTCACACATGTGAAGTACACATGGAAGCAACATGCATCAAACACTTGGGTTGGTTTTTTCCCATGATGTTTGTAGAGGGAATCCGGATAGTCTGCTTGGCTTTAATAGAAAAATCCTGTTTGCAGAGCACCTGATAGGTCTAGGTCAGCACACATCAACCCTGACTACATTAAATATAGCAGTGCTCACAATGCCAGTGCTGAGCTAGACCAATAAGTGCTCGGCAAACAGAACTTTCCTGTTGAAGCCGAGCAGACAATGGATTCTACTAGAGGTGTTTGAGTAGGCCCATCCTAGAACTTAGGGTTCTGACTCGGGCAACACTTTTTTATTTATTTATTTTTTATATCAAAGGCTGAAGCAGCCAGCATTTACATTCGGGTGGGCCCGGGCTAAAAAATCTAAGACCCTCCTATCCTATCAAGAAAAGAAAAATCCTCCTGAGGGCTTAGTCCAACCTTCCAGCTTCCCTGATAGTGCCCAACCCCACCATGTCTAGGAAAAGATTACCATGGATCGATGGTGGGAGATCCACATCGGAATGGAAGACCTTTTCTACTTGGGTTCTGCTACCCAGGCGAGCGAGCCCATCAGCTACCTCGTTAGCTTCCTTAGGATTATACCGAATGGAAATATAATTAAGCTACTCTTTTAAAGGTAGCAACTTGGGTCCACCAATACCAAATGCTCTATCTCGATGGACTGGCCCACTTGAAACTGTCTACAACTTCTTTGGAATTGCTTTCCACTAGAATGTTAGATAACTCTCGACTTAGGTTTGTTTGGCTGCAGAATTTAGATTCTAGAGAAAATCCAAATTCCAGTGTTGGAATCCAAAATTGTAGAAACTGAATTGGAAACTTATATTCCATCTAGAAATCGTTGTTTTCATTGAAAACTGTGTAATTTAGATTTTGTTTAGTTGAAAACTGTGTAATTCAACCGTTACTTGTAGCATGACCCACTTGGGCTTTGGATCCACCTAAGAACTTGACCGCTGGCCTATAGTAGTCCCACAAGACAAATGGCTAGGTTGGATGGCAAATAAACATTATAGTGGGCCCTAGGAAGTTTTTAATGGTGGACGTTCAATCAACACTATTTTCCTGTGGTGTAGTCCACTTGAGATTTAGATGTGCCTCATTGTTGGTCTAATGCCCTTAATTGAGCTCTCAAAATGGATGGACCATGTGGATATAAAATGCATAAATCATAGATGTACAACACATACATCGAGGTGGGCACCACCCTAGGGGTATTATCATCAATATTCTTCCGCCTCTTTTTTCCTTTTGTAGAAACAGTCCCCCACACGTTTCCACTAATCCTGATTCCAATAAATTTAGGTTTCCAGATGGAATCCTATTTGGCAGGAATTTGCCGCCAAACACACCAGTTAAAATTGGATTTCATTGGAATCATGCAAACCAAACAGGTCCTTACAAAGAAATGCTCTCAAGGCAAGTAGGATACTCTTATAGGTGGGAAGCTCCTATCATGGACAAAACCATTATCATGGACAAAACCATTTTAGGGTACATGGCTAAGAAAAATTGTGTGGCTGTGATCTGTCAGGTCCTAAGCCTAAATAAAAGAGGATGGTTTATGTTAAGTTGTGAATGGTCATTAAACTTTTGTCAAATAAACATATGAAAGAAAAAAGTTAACACCAAATAATTGGTACGCAACTGTAAAGACGCTTATAGGATTGAGGTGACTACTAATTAATACTGAAACTTGCTAATACTGAGTGTTAGTTCTAACAATTTAATGACATTATACCAGCAAATGTATGTCTAACCCACCATGCCGGGTGGTGATATTTTTCTTTAATTTTATTAAAAATCCTTGACTAATTAAAAAAAAATGTACTATTTTTATGTAAGCATGTTCTACTAGTGGTTGTATTGTGATCTGGTGTTCTAATGTTAGTATGACTATGTTCGCGCCATTGTAAACTTACTTGGAAGGCAACAGCATCACGCGCTGCCAAGGCAATAATGTCAGCACATGAAACAATTCCTGGGCATTCTTCTTCGATTTTACTCTTGATTTCATCAATTTCTTCGAAACCTGCTAGAGATCGGTTTAGTTCGTCTTCCTTTTCTGATTGATCGGTCTTTGTTGAATCTAATAGCACAGATGCATCACAGCCCTTCAAAACACAAAAGGCAAATTGAGGACAGTCACACAATCTTCAATACAAAGAAAAATAATGTGATAAAAGAAATAATTGTACACATGCACATTTTGTACGATCATCTGTTGTGGGTATAAAGCTATGCACTAGCCAATCCCAGCTCATGTAAAAGATGGTTAATGTGAGCATTCACAGTTGTTCGTTGAACTTTTGCCAAGCAATCACCACCATTCATGAAATCAAATGTAGCTCTGAGATAAGACTGTGACGACAAGGATTACAATGCTCATGTTGCATGGATCACTACATTATGTTATCGTACATGCCCAAATGCATGTTTTCACATATACATGCAAACGACAATCCATAAATTTACGTGTAAATGCGTTATTTCCCAATTGTATGTATTCACAAAACAAACAAACAACTGCATGTAAATGTAGGCAGGATGTCTATGTGTATGGTTTGATAGATGGATTGATGGATAGATCATACCCTAACAAAGCAATCATGATAGTGTAGTCTTAGTAGGTCTGCTGCAAGGCCAGGATCAGCTGCAGTGAGGGTCCATGTGATGTTCCTAACAATCTTCTCAGCTTGAGGGCAGCTTTTCTGATAGAAGTTCTTCCTCAGACCATAACCACTACATTCACCCAAAACCCCAAAGACAACAAAAGAAACACACAAGAAAAGAACACCTGCCCTCATTTTGCCCAAACACCAGAAAATTCAGAGCAATTGCATGTGTTTGGTCCTGCAATCTACAATCTTTCATATTACTACCCTTTTATAGGCACCGTATAACTCCCAACTTGCTTTATGTTTGATTATTTATCTGTTAAGGTCTATGGTGGGAGTTCATCCACCCTACACATGGCATACAATGTAATGTGATCAGGGCCGTTCAGACCATTGGGCCATTCGTGGCTGGAGCATAGCCTGAGAATCACACCGATCAGACGGTTATAACCATCTGATTCCACTAATAGAAGTTTGACAGTTGACCACTTATTTTTATTTTTAGCTGTCCATTTGATAGCTATATTAATTGTTTAATTTGAACGTGATTTTCAGGCCATGTTTCATTTACAATAGGCGCCCAAGTTCTGGACAGCCAAATTGTAGCCACACATGTGACACCTGCATGTGTGGATGGGTCACCACTTTTTTAAAATAGGACGTGCTGTATTCTCATCCTATGAAAGCTAATCATATATTAATACCATGTGCCTTAGATGATTATGAATATTTTATAGAAGGAAGGTGACAGCTCTATCTAATTCCGAACAAGATGATGAATATGAATATGATTACCACCATACAAGGTTGGCACGTTATGGTTTTCCATTAATAAATGGTTTAGATCAAGACCTTAGAATTAATAAGAAAAGGTCTGTTGTGCTCCACACGCCACCTATCAGTGGTTTTACAAAATAGTATAGATTAAACTTTGGTTTTATTTTATTAATGGTACATTTGTAAATGTCTGATTAATTAAAAAGCAGTTTGAAATAGACCCACATAGTGCATGTGGGAGATCCAATCCGACCATTGTTCATGCCCTCCGTCATTTGGGCAGGCACCAAAAAATCATGCTGATCCGTGACTCAGGTGGGCCACACCACAGGGCATAGTTGAGATAGGATATCCATCCTTGATTTTATGGAGGGCCTACAATGTTTTGTATGTTCTATATCTAATCCATTATTTCGAGACATCTGCCCCAGATGCAGGGATGCTGCAAAGAGCACACCATTCTGATACTCGGGCAGGGCCCTAGTGCAAACCAATGGTGGGTATTCCCCCCTCTCAGCTGTTCCAGCTCATGTGGTAACATCAGTTTCCAACGTTTGGCATGATTTAAGTTCATGCCCAAGCGAGGGAGGGTGTGCACAAAAGCTGGAATGGATGTCCCACTTTTATCGTGTGGGGCCCATTTGAAAACTTTTTGCCTTGAATCATTTGTGTGGTGTGTTTGGTTTTAATCTCTTTTGTCGAAGAGTTCCCTATGCTCACACGGTGGGCAAAAATCCCTAGTACATGCCACTACATGGGCCACTGTGGGTTTACAGGTAATATCCAACCCATTCATCAAATGGGTCCCTTGAAGATGTTCTGGCACCTAAATCAGGTTGGTCCACAAATTTTGAAAGGTGGACAGTATAGAAAATTTCAGCCTAAATTTCTTCAGTTCTACATTTATTCCATGAATTGTGACCCACCTGATTAGCCGGATGATTTTTTTTTTTTTTTTGGGTCAGGGCATCTAAATAGCAGGACCCCATATCCCTATCTAGTAGCTGTCCCATGGTGGCACATATAATGACATGTATATGAATTGCATTACAAGATGCAGGACTTAGATTGGGTGAGTCCTGCCTCCACCTGTGCCTGGCAGAGCCCGGCCGCGTGATGCCAGGATTTGATTGGACAGAATGCCAAAAATGTCAAACTGGACCCATGTTTGAAAGTTGTCGAGGATCAGGACTGAGACCGGCCCATCTTTAACAGCGACCTGCTGGCCAGGCAAATCCAGCCATGGCGTGGCAGTACCCAATGTGCTGTGGCAAAGCTCTTTCTTACAAATACCTTTTTATCATAAATGTTTAGTACAATGTGGGATATGTAGGAGGAGACGGCATTTCATAAAGAAAGCTTACCATTTATGGTATGTTATCATATGGTATGTATCAGTGGCCCGATCGAGGTAGTAGGCAAGGACAATCAGTTGGGAATGTTGCATGGCATCTTGCATTGCTTTATTTATTGGGAAATATGGTGGGACAGAAGCAGTTGTAGATTTGAAGGTCGTGATCTTCAGGTGGAGTAAGTGATTGGTGGGATCAAGAAATAGGTGAATGAGATCTGCGTCAGCTTAGATGCAGATATAGAAATATCATTCTCTGATAGACTGACGTTTTGAATGGGCTGATTTTCATATGCCCTCTGGAGACTAAGAAATACATTCCATTTGGGTATGGTAGTGCAATCCCACGAGAAGTTTAAAATTAAATGTAGATGGATTATCCAAAGGTTACTTTAGTTTTGAGTAGAGGGGACTCTGTTGGGCTTGGATGCCTCAAACCTTCATGCATGAAGACCTCCGATCGGTCGGCCGACCGGTCAGTCGCGATGGAGCAAGACAGCAGGGTAGCTGGAACTTTTCTGGGCCATCCAGCCGGTTGGCCGACCGGCCTGTGGGGGGCCCGACCGGTCGATAGTTTTCTTTTTGGTCTGGGTTTCTTGCACGTGTTTGTTGCGCAATGAGTCTCTAATTTCGGTTTTCTCTATTTAAGGGAATGTAATCCGAGATTAGAGTTGCCGCCAATGGGCCAAGGGATTGAGAGAGTTCTAGGGTGAGAGAAAGAGCTAGGGAGGAAGCTTGGGGTTCTCTGGATTGAGGAAAAGGGCTGTGTTTGTCCTTCTCATGTGAGAATTAGCTTCGGGTAGTTTGGGATTTTTCTTGTGGGCTGTGATCTAGGGTATTCTTCTGTAATCTCTTGTAACTTCTGATTCATAGTGGATTCGTGTCGCTTTGTGCCGTGATTTTTTTTACCCGTGAGGAGTTTTTCCACGTAAAATTCGGTTTGCCTTCTTGTGTGTGATGATTTACTTGTTGATTACCATTGTGGTGTGTTCCTCGTTTGCTTTGATTGCTTCTGTTGCGAGGGTCCTAACCCCAACAAGTGGTATCGGAGCTAAGAGTTAGGAATGAGGCAGAGAGAATCTGAGGTGAGGCATCAATGACGTCTTCTAGTATGAGATTCGTTGTGGAAAAGGATTCCGTGAAAGAAAAATATAGAAAACGATCGGTATCTATGAAAGAAGTAGAGTTGAAGAAGGTGGATTGGTACGCCAATATTTCAATCAGGTTTGTCGACTGCGATCGGGTTTGATCAGGAGCACTATTCATGGTGGAGCTGCAGGATTGGCAGCGGGATCCACGGTTGCTCGTGTGTGGCATGCGCAAGGGCCACATGAGCAAGCGGGGTAATGAAGGTGCAAGGATGAAGTTAATGAGGCATGAGAAGTGGTGGAACAATGACGACGACGAAGTAGAGATGAAGATGGTGCGTGGTAAGGTGTTGTATGAAGATTTGAGTTGTGGTGGAGTTTGTTGAGCTTGTACGCCTCAAACCTTCACGCATGAAGACCACCGACCGGTTAGTCACGATGGAGCAAGACAGTAGGGTAGATGGAACTTTTTTGGGCCATCCGGCCGACCGGCCTGTGGGGGGTCTGACCGGTCGACAGTTTCCTTTTTGGTCTGAGTTTCTTGCGTGTGTTTGTTGCGTAAGGAATCTCTAATTTTGATTTTCCCTATTTAAGGGGATATAATCCGAGATTAGGGTTGCTGCCAATGGGCCAAGGGATTGAGAGGGTTCTAGGGGGAGAGAAAGAGTTAGGGAGGAAGCTTGGAGTTCTTTGGGTTGAGGGAAAGGGCTGTGTTTGTCCTTCTCATGTGAGAATTAGCTTCGGGTAGCTTGTTGATTGCCATTGTGGTGTGTTCCTTGCCTGCTTTGATTGCTTTCGCTGTGAGGCTCCTAACCCCAATAGACTCTTGTAGGGATGATTTTTTTTTTTTTTTTTTTTTTTTTGCATTCCACAACTACTATGGTGTGGCATGAAATTCAATCTTGGATCTTTATGAAGTAATGGTGAAGTTTGGAATTTCATGATGTATATGAATGCTCTTGCCAGGTCATTGTATAGCACATTGTGTAAAATTAATATATTATAGGTAAACACCTTGTCTGAATGGGTGTTTAGAGATCTCTTTTCAAATTAATATATTATAGGTGGTCTACTCCCACCTTTTGGATGTTTACCCGGGCACAACTTGGCTGGAACTCACAACTAGCCATTTGGGTGCTACATTGACTATGGGGCCATGTAACGCCCCGTAAAATCGGCCATCCTTAAGACTCGAACCCATGCTCGAACCCGCTAGACACATATCATCCTTTGGACGAATAATTGGCCGCACATGACTAAGAGAACCATAGTCTAATGGTATCAGGAACTTAGATACGCGCGTAGGAGTCCGTTCCGCCGCCTGTCCCGAGACTGTTAGGCCCGAAACTTGTCAAGGACCACCCACGTACTGGGCTTGACACTCGTAGGCGAGCGTTACGTCGAAATTGGTACCCGAAATCATAAATTGTAGTGTCCTGCAGTTGCACATGGGAGTGCAAGTATACTTGCACTATACCTTTAGTGAGTAATCATTACTCATCCTACACATGTTCTCATTATGCAAATCTTCTATGCTAAGATGTCTTAGAACTTATACCAATACGTGATAGTTGAGATTCTAGTATTACATGTTTTGTAAATTGAATTATGCATGAGTTAGGGAATCGGGAAGTGTTTGGGGTGACGGGTAGTAGCTTCCGACTCGGCAAGTACAATAGTTGAGGCGGCCGCACCAGGTCGGCAGCCTCGGGAGCAGGGTGGTCGACTATGGTGGAAGTCGGGGCGATCGGCTGTGATCAAGGACCACGTGGGCGGTATGTGCTCAAGGCCGGTCTTCCCCTTACTTCCCCTAGCCGAGGACCTGGCCCACCCCCGGGTCGGGTGACAATATATGTATCAAGTGTTTGAATGTCTTTCTATCACTTATGTAGAATCCATGTACCTGCGCACCCTTTAATGGGCCCATTAGAAAGCATACGGCGTACCGATCCCTCAAGACTCATGAGTCGGGGATGGTGGTATGGGCCCTATTCCCGTGCTGTTCGCCTACGCTGGGGTGATGCCTCCCCATAGTGTCCGTTGAGTATCGTAGAGGTGACGCACCCACTACTCGACTATAGGATAGGGCGATGAACCCTATTTCGCCCGTGTTAGGCACGTCTGACGAGCCGCGGCCAAACCAGGTGCCTTAGGGCTGTAGACCCTAGATAAGATCGAGGGGCTACTGGCTATGACCTGCGTTCTCCCCCGTAGGGAGTCAGGTGGTCCCAGTCGACCAAATTGATAGAACATTGGTATAGGGACTTCGCCAACCGGCTGTGTGATAAAATGATTTAACCAATTACTCGGCTAATCATGTGTAGTTAAGCATGACATACATTGTCTGTGCGGGTGAGGTGGTGGTGCCACTCACTAGTGGCTTTAACAAACATCGGTGTTCGGGCATGCATCTGCATTACATGCACTCATCTTATTTAATAACCATGCTTGTGATGACGTGTTATTCTTTGATTCCATCTTTGAAAAATGAAGTTATTATCTATATTGTTGGTATTGGTGAATGTGTAACCTAAGGAAATGAAACCACTGAGTTGGCCACTCACTCCCCTTTCTGGGGTAGTGGTTTAAACCACCAACCAGATGACCCATGTGACCCAGGTATACAGGAGGCGGTCGAAGCGACCGAGTTCGTAGAACTTGGAGAGGACGCCGAAGAGTACCTTCAGTACTCAGGCGATCAGGACTATTAGAGTTGAGATGTCGGGAGTATTCTTTTGGGGTTTGGCACCTACACGGCATTCCTGTACAGCCTTTTTGGGACAGTATACTCTGAACTTGTAGTGGGGGACCTAATGGGCCCCAATGTGAGGAATACAGTTTATATACATTTTTTTAGAAATTATATGTACACATGTTCCTCTTTCTTTGGAAATATTTTGCCCATGATTAAGCTATTTATGCTTGGCTAAATCTACAATTCTGCAATTAACTGCAATACACTCATGCATCGCATAATATGGAGCCCGGGATATCAGGGGCCGAGGGCAACCACGGACCCTGGCATCTGGGGTGCCGCAGGCCACCTTGATTTATGCATTTCATATCTATGCCATCCATCCATTTCGCCAACTCAATTTATGGCATGAGCCCAAAAATGAAGTAGACATAACTCTCAGGTGGACCACACCACATGAAATAGTAGTGAATGACTACTTAAAACTTTTCGTGGGCCGTGAAAGTTTTGGATCAAGTTGATATTTGTGTTTCCCTTCATTTGTGTCTTTGTGACCTTATAAAGAAGTTGGATGGCAAATAAACATCACATTATATTGTTGTTCAACTTAGACAAATGGTCACACGTGTTACAAACGGCTCGAATTTGGTCAAAGGTGTGTGATTAGATATAGTGTTGGGCGTGTTAGAGTCGTATTTGACTTGAATTTATTAAACGCTTGTGAACCTAGGTGTTGAACTAGTCGAATCTAGATTAAATCTGTGATGATTAGCCTGATTATTTAGACACCAATTGTTATAGCGATCATTCGATTTTAGAAGGGAAAGATTAATCATTTTTTAATGAGATTTTTTGCCTTAAAGGCAATGATTTTTTTTCCAATGATGATAGCAAATCTAGTTTCTTAGTAAAGCAATAGGGATCGAACAGAATTAAAAATAAAGTTGGATTGTTGATTTTATTGATTGGAATGTAAAAGTGGTACAATCGGTGAATTGAAATAAAACTAAGTAGAGCAAAAGATAAAATACTCATGGCAACTAGTGTTGGCAAAATGGTTATGAAAACTACTAGAAGGTCGTGAGACAGTCATGGCATAAAGTCAACAAGAAGTAACTGGATTTGTATGAAATAAGGACTTATTAATCTAAAGATCTAATAGAGTCGTTGATATTTAACCTACTGCTAAGTGTGTACTGCAACGATGCATGCATTTGATAATAGCGATTTTAAGCTAGGTACTATTGGCTTCAGACTTTTTTTTTTTTTTTTTGGGTTAGTACACCCACCCACATTGTTAGTCACACTTCAATGTTAGCTACCCCCCCACGTTGGAAATCGATACTATATTGGCTTCAAACTTGCTGTAGCATGGCTAGACAAAAGTGGATTGACTAAGCTAAGAAGCTAAACTAGCAAAGGTTCATGGAGGACAAAGGGATAAGCAACGTAGAGTTGTAAAGATTGATTGATTGTTGTTGGTGAGGGCCCAAAGTTATTCTTCAAGTGTTGCTTTTATAGACTTTTGAGAGGTAGTGGTCGTATCTTATTAGGATACAGAATCCTTGTTGTGCAATACCATTGTATGTGATTTACTTCTATTTTCAGATGACTTTTCGAAATTCACTCCTAATTCCTTGCTACCTTTGAAAGGATTTCAGATGTCCTTTTGGAAAAAATTCCCTTTGAGGTTGATTCGGGACAATCATGCCATGCGTATGTTAGACTTTGAAGAATTTAGTGTCAACATATCTTTTTTGAAAATTTTGTTAGCACGCTAAGAGTCACAAGTGTATGACATATATTGGTCATGTGCCTTACAAATGATAACTACTTTTCCGAGTGTAAACATCTAAGCCTGTTCCTTTTGGCAAGCTATATATGTGTTGTTGAGAGATAAGCATAAGATTTTTATCTGCTTCATTTTTTGGCTCATGTTATAAAATGAGTTGGAAAAATAGATGGAAAGTATTGATATAACAATGCATACATCGAGGTGGGCCCTACAGTCAAAGTACCACCCACATAGTTGGTTTCGGGGTCCTTGCCAAGTCGTACCAGTGTGCTAGGGTTAATCTCTCTTCAAAGTAATATATTATTGGTGGTCTGCTCCCACCTTTCTTTCATATATATATATATATATATATATATATATATATATATATATATATATATGGGAAATGGTACTATGAGGTCGACCTCATGGGAACTTCCCATGATGTCGAGCTGTGTGGGCCCCACTGTGATGTGTATCGGACATCAACAACGTCAATCAGATACAACATTCCATGGTGGGCCATGGGCTTAAAAATCAGGTCAATACATGAATTAGGTGGGCCACACCACATAAAAAAGTTGAGGGGGGTTACCCACCCATTAAAATCCTCATGATTGTTTATTGGGCCCAATGAGATGTGGTTCATAACTCCAGCCCATTCATTGTGTGTGTCCCACTTGGATGAGGGGTTAGAACAAGTTTCAACAGCATTCAAAACTTATGTGGGCCCCACCAAGTGATTTTAGATGTTTTAGGCATGTATTGACATAATTTTAGATGGTATGACCCACCTTAGTTCCATATAAGACTGATTTTCGGGATATCCCATAAACTAAAGGGGCCCTGTCAAATGGACGGTGTTGATGTCCAGTACACATCACAGTGGGGCCCACACAGCTCGACCTCATAGTACCATTTCCCTATATATATATATATATATATATATATATATATATATATATATATATATATGCACATGTGCGCGAGTCAATTTGACTAGACTAGGTATACGTCCAATTGGGAGGGATCTGAGTCATTACATCGTTTGGATTGGATTGGGTGCAGTCCAAAACATTTGATTGGTTGTGCGGTGGTGTGATTATTTAGAGTTGATTGAACAATCACCTCAAGGGCAGATCATGTGGCCCAAAAAAAAAAAAAAAAAAAAAAAAAAGCAGCCTGTTAGACTATGATAAACCACATGCAGACGGAATTAAACAATGGATGGTAAACCGTCCAATGTTTTTATATACAAGTGGGCCATGGCAAGTTTTTGGCCACATGATCTTACCTATATATGATTGAGAGAGAGAGAGAGAGAGAGAGAGAGAGAGAGATATGGATTTTAAATGAATGAAAATGCAAAATCAAAGCCTTTCACTTTCTTAATTATAAGTCAACAGAGAAGTTGTACATACACCATGCATTTCGGGGAAATTGTATTTGTTCATGTCGACATGGTCTTACCTTACACTGTAACACATGATTGAGAGAGAGAGGGAGGGATGGATTTTTTATGAGTGGAAATGCAAAATCAAAGCTTTTGACTTCTTAATTACAAGTCAGCAGTGTACATCGAAGAGGGGGTCGGACCTTCAAGTGTCTGACCAGATCTGTGTGGGGACCCACCGTGATGTATTTGTTTATCCAAACCGTCCTTACCTTTTCTCAGATCATGTAAAGGCATGGGCCCAAAAAATGAAGCAGATCCAACATTCTAGTTGACCACACCAGAAATGACTCTTGCATTTAATGCAACCCAAGCTTACTATTTGGTGTGGTCCACTAGAGGGTTGGATCTTCCTCATTTTTCGGTCCATTCCTTGACATGATCTTAGAAAAGGGTTGGACAGATTGGATAAACAAATACATCACGATGGCCCCCACACAGATCTGGTCGGATGCAATCAGCTTCTGTTGTACATGTACCATTCATTACAGTGGGATGGTTGATATATATCCGCGGCTTGAAAATTGTATTTGTAGAAAAAAAAAATTATCTGAAATGGAACTGTTCAACTTGTGTGGACCACTTTAGATAGATCATCAGCTCAAAATCAGATTGGTTGAACAATCTTAACCTTAGATTTGCAGGCACTTGTCCACTGTATTCGTATTCATGATCGTTTTTCATCTGGTCCCAATTAATCTCCACAAATCCAAAAATAAGTGACAAAGATAGTGTGATTATTTTTTACTTTTGATCAATCTAAATGGTTTCTCAACATTTGGACGGCTTGTTTGAGTTGATTGTATTCCACGGGGCAGCTTCTTAGAGGTAGAGTACCAACCACCAAACTCTCTCAGAGTTTAAAGTTTTTCCCCAACTAAGAGGCTGCAGCTTGACGTTAGAGCTGCACACGAGCCGAGCTCAAGTCCAGCTTTTCAAAGATTGTACTTGGCTTGATGAGTGGCCCACTGAGCTTGAGCTTGGCTTGGCTTGAGCATCGAGCTCAAAACAGCCGCTCGAGCTTGGCTTGCTGGTCGAGCCGATTGAGCTCTGTTCGAGCCCAGCCGATCGAGCCGAGCCGAGCCAAGCCGAGCTTCGTCTTTTGTGTCCTCTTTTTTTTTTTTTTTTTTAACTACAAATTAACCCTACTCGACCCAACCCTACCCGACCCACTGACTCAGCCCAACAAACTAGACCTAACCCTACTAACCCATTGACTCAGCCCAACCCTACCCTACCCGACCCACTGACTCAGCCCAACCCACTGGACCCAACCCTACCCGACCCACTGACTCAGCCCAACCCACTGACCCAACCCTACCCGACCCACTAACTTAGCCCTACCCACTGACCCAACCCTACCCGGCTACCCTACCCTACCCAACCCAACTAAACCCACTTGACCCAATCCCTACACAACCCAACCCAATCAGCTAACCCGACGGCTACCCCAATTCGATGGCCCGACCCCAAAAAACCCCTAACGCCATTCTCTATTTCAAAAAAAAAAAAAAAAAAAAAACCTAAACAAGAAAAAAATTTAAAAAGGAGCCTACCTGGTTGCTCGCTGCCTCGCCGGGGCGTTCGCTGCTGGGTCAAATGCCAGGTCCGGTCGTGCGGACTCGAGGAGTCAAATGCCGAGTGCGGTGCGACCATGCGAGCTATGAGTCTTGTAACTCGGGCGTTCACTGCCTGCTGGAGTGGAGGGTGGAGGAAGGAAGAGAGAGAGAGAGAGAGAGGGAGAGAGAGGGCTGGACTCCAGAGGGGCAACCGGGCGGAGGGCGCGGCGGGCTGAGAGTTTTTTCTTTTTAAGAGAGAGGGAAATGAAAAGCGTGGGGTAAGGTAGGGTTTTAGGGTTTTTAGTTTTAATATATATATATATATATATATATATATATATATATATATATATATATATATATATATATATATATATATATATATATATAAACGAGTTCAAGTCGAGCCGAGCTCAAGCCGATCGAGCTTTTTTCGAGCTATAAGCTTCGAGCCAAGCCGAGCCAAGCTCTCTCTTACTTGAGCTTGGCTCGTTTTCAAACAAGTTTTAAAATTAAGCTTGAGCTTGGTCGAATTAGCCTACGAGCCAAGCCAAGTTGAGCTTAAACGAGCCAAGCCGAGCGAGCTTTTCGAGCTAGCTTGGCTCGTGTGCAGCTTTACTTGTCGCACCACGTTACCATATTCATATTGAATCTGGATCCTTTGCTTCAGCGGAGCAAGAAACCTTTCTGCTCTCGGCCTGATTGGTCCAGGTCAGCCTGACATTGTCAGGGTATAGCAGCATTGACAACATCAAGCTGATGTGGACCAATCAAAGAGGTGCAAAACAGGGTTCCTCTGCTTGAGCCGAGTAGAGGATATGGATTCATTCATATTACGGATTGAAAAATGTGCCACATTTGTCAAGGTGACTTTTGGAGGTAAATAACACACACACACACACAGTGTGTGTGTGTGTGTGTGTGTGTGTGTGTGTGTGTGTGTGTGTGTGTGTGTGTGTATATATATATATATATATATATATATATATATATATATATATATATAGTGCACAACCCCATTGTTATACACCCACCCCCACTATTATTCACACCACAATGTTAGCTACCCCTCACTTGGGAATGGATATCAACAATAGTCACTCCATAAATAGCCACCCCCACTTGGAAATTGATATCAAGACTTTGGTGTTGAAACTAAGGTTATCTTCATTCAGTGTCACTGGAGCTATGGATAAGGGAAAGGGAATATATTTAATGCTCCGACTACTTGTGAAGGTAAGAGCTCAGAAATGTTACACATGTCATTTACTGTTGGTTTTCTAATATGTTTTTTAAAAACAAAAGGGAGAAAGAGGAGGAGAAAAAGTGTTTTCACTTTTTGGTTTTTATGTTTGTGAGAATAGTTCCACGTAGGAGAGATAAAAAGAACTTTGTTCTTTATATGTAGAAATATGTGGATAGCTTATGTTAAGCTCTTGGGTATGCTAAGCCTGCACCCGCCCGTTGCGTCGTGCATGCCAGGCTGGGTTAGGCCCGGGCTTGTCTACGAGAATTTTTTTTTCCTTTAATTTTCTTTGATCGAGTCTTTCGTTGACACATTGTGTATCATTGCAACATTGTTATTACCATTGCTTAACAAATGTTTACGTTGGCTGAAACCTCAGCACTAGGTGTCGCCCTGTGTCATCCACATAAGCCCTTTTTACTTACTATTTATAGTAATATTCGAAAAAATCCAAGGGCATTCTATAAAATCCTGCGACAAGAAAAAAAAGTTCCAGCCGCTCTCTCCTTCATCCACTTTGGTTTCTAAAACAAATCCTCCATTACTGTTTTGAGGTAGAGGTATTTTGAGCATCGGCAACTGTGTGGTGGGACAACCTCTACTAGCCGATTGGTGGTTGTATTCCAAGGACTTTCATTGCAGGAGATCTGTATCATTCATCTAAGTTGAGAAACGAGCGCGGATTGTATTTAGGAAAGCGACATGGGTCCATGCCTCCATTGAGTTTGTGATATTATTTCTTCAAATTTCTAGCTCCTTCATCAATCCAGGTGCATTCGTTCAGATTTTAATATTGATTAATTTAATAATTCATTATCTACTATTTATAATTGTTCATTTATAACAATTCATATTGGTAATTTTTGTGCACTGACATAACATTTACTAACTCAAATTAAACTAAGGGCTTGTTTGCCATTTTTATTTTCAAATAAGTGCTATTCTAATAAGTTTTTTATTCTAGCTCTTGTTTTAAACAAATTCCTTTGATAAAATTACTTTTACAAAATTGAAAAAAAGTTTTTATTTAAAATGGAGAATTAAAAAAAATACCTCATTAAATCATATTTACAAATTGGTACCTTTTAATAAAGTTTTCATTTAACTACCTCATTAATATTGTATTTACAAATTGGTACCTTTTTAATAAAGTTTTCAATTAACTACTTCATTAATTAAGTTGTTGTCAAATGGATACCTTCATTAGTTCTCTCTAACGTTTGTTATGTTAAAGAAAGATTTTTTTTAAATGACAAAAATGCCCCTAATTAATGAGGTTGCTTAATAAGATTAATCAGATACCTAGATGTAAATATCATTAATGATGTGTTATTTTAAAAAAGGAAAAAAAAATCAATGGACCCGATTGCACAAGGGAACATGGCTATTGGTTTATGCTTTGTGTGAACCACCAATGATGTATCTACATCGTCCTTCCATTTTTTTATGATCATTTTAGGACATGATCTAAAAAATGAGGCAGATCCAAATCTCAGGTGGTCCACGCCATTAGAAACAGAGGTGATTAAATGACCACCACTAAAAACTTCCCAAGGCACACCTTAATGCCTACCATAGTGTTTATTTTCCATCCAACCTGTTGATAATTAGGCAGACCTTGATGAAGGAAAAAAAATTATTAGCTTGGTCTAAAACTTTTGAAGCCCATAAGAAGTTTTTAATGGTGGTCATTCATCACCATTGTTTCTTATGGTAGATTTGTATCTACCTTATTTTTGGGATCATGCCCTAAAATGATTTGAAAAAATGGATAGACATCTTCAATAAGCATTATGGTGGGGCCCACAGAGCTCTATATGTAATGTGGGAATGGTAACGATTTTCCTAGCCTACCGTGGGATAATAAATTACCAAGGCATATTTGCTGCTCTCGGGATTCAAACACAAGACCTTCTACTCTGATACCATGTCAAATCACCACTTGATCTAAAGTGCTCAAGTTGTCAAAGGATTGCATACCAATGTATGTCAAGCACTTTAACAATTTATATAGTTGTTTTTGTGGATCTCACCATGATGGACCATGCCTCAAATGACAAAAGAATGGATGGCTATAATCTTCATGTTTTAAGACACTTGGGTTGTTCATTATATCGAACATGGATGTGGATCGTCCATCATATGGAGCTCATCTTTGATATGGATTGTCCATCATGTAAGCCAAACCTTCAATGTGGGTTGTCCAACAGTCAACTGAACTGCACCTACAACAGATTAAAAGCAGAATCCAAGGCATCCTGTGTTGGGACTTATAGAAGCAATACATAGAAGAATCAAACAAAACACTCTAATCACACAAGCAAATTCAAACAGAGAACACATTGGATTTACTAGGAAAAACCCTTGCGGGAAAAACTACGGCACAAAACAATAATGCACTATGAAAACGAAGTTACAAGAGATGAAGAACACTTACAGATCAAACCCGAAGAGAAACCCTAGCTTTTCCTCTCTCAAAACAACTCTCTCAAACCTAGACACGTCTTAGAATACCTTAATCCCGATTACACTTGCTTATATATCATAAGACCGAAATTAAAAACAAAACCTGTAAAAACGCACAGATTGTTAACCACTCGATCAACCGATATCGAGACAACCGTTGACTGGTTGATGACACATATTCGACCATTCAAACATGCAAAAAAGTATTCAGAGAGTTTCATCCAAAATTTTGAATTTTGTCGATTAATATAGCTCCAAAGTTCGATCGGTCGAACCCCTCCAAAATTATCCAGAGACTTTTTTGTGTAATTCCAGGCATGTTTAATCGGCTGACCAATCGAACATCCTGTTTTCCTAGAGATTGAAGGCCACATACAAACATCCTGCACAAACAGATACTATATATGAAAAGGACTAAATTAGGGTTAAAGCTTCCCCTTCCCCTCCCCCTCCCCCTCTTTTATTTATATTAATAAAAATAGTGTGGAAAAATGTCTGGTAGTTTACAGGACTCGTATACAATATACCCTCAGCTCTTGATATATAATCTATAAGAATGCCATATACAATACACCCTCACCCCTTAACAAAATTATGGGACATTCTCAGAATGTGGCCCTACCAACCACATTGTTCTTAAGATGAGTTAACAAAACTGCATTTCTCCCTAATCTCTCCTGAACTGCTAGTGAGGACTTGGATTGCTCCCATTCTCCTCATAGAATGCGCGAACTTGGTGAAGAAATCAATCATGTTGGTCAGCTCATCAACGGCCGCATGTTTGTTCGTCAAGAGCACAATGTCAGATTGGAAGAGACCTTGGTTTTGCTTCAAGATCACATAGTAATTGTTGTCGTAAGAGAGGGAGCTCTTTGGGTCCATTTCTACGATGGTTTTCTTGTCTGAAAGGTTCTGGCATTTGCTTCTCACAAAATCTGCATATGTTGATTCGAGGGTAGAGTCTGCATCCCATTTCCCTTTGAAGTTGTAAAGCCTTTTGTTGAAGATATGGCAGTGGCTTACTCCAAGTGTATGTCCACCTAGGCCCACCAAAACCAACGTTCCATATTGTTCCTTCTTGGATTAATGCATTAATATCACAAAAACTTACGAAATTGAAATGTGTTTATAGCTATGAAGATGGTTTATGTGGCCCACCCTTGCAATCAGAACTGTTCATCCAGTGAGCCTCAATATGGATGGTTTACAGTGAAAAATAATGCACCACTTGCATAAATTGTACAATCTTAACTGTCCAACTTCAATTAGCCTATTTCTATTTATTACAATATTAGATTGGTCCAAAACTTTTGAAGCCCATAAGAAGTTTCTAATGGTGGTCGTTCATCACCATTGTTTCCTATGGTAGAGTCCACGTGAGATTTGTATCTGCCTTGTTTTTTGGATCATGCCCTTAAATAATCTGAAAAAATGGATAGACAACTTGGATTAAGCATTATGGTGGGGTCCATGGAGCTCTATATGCAATCCATGTTAAAGCATCACTATGGTGTCTTTGCTCGAAGTGGATTCCTGTATCCAGAAACAATGTTGTTGTTGTTGGGTGCGTTTCACAAAGCCTTAGGATCTCGCCCCCCAAACTACTAGAATTATGGGTTATGATAAAGCACGAAACTAAATCAAATCAACAATCACACGATGAAAGAGATTTTTACGTGGAAAACCCTCAAAGATGTAAAAATCATGGGACATCGTCCAGATCAACAATTCACTATCAAGTAGAACCGTTACAACCTCAATCACAAGCACACACCGCTTGGATCAAACCTTCTTCACCCACGCAGGGATGAATAACAATAAAAGGACTAGAAACTGAGAGATCCCACCCGAGCACGAGCACGTTGAAGAGCCGAGATGTCGTTGCACTGTGAATCACCTTCGCGCGAAAAGCCTCCTCTACTAACAAGCTTCCTCTCCCTCTTTCTCTTCCTCTCTTTCTCTTTTTCTCTCTCTCTCTCTCTCTCTCTCTCTCTCTCTCTCTCTCACCTTGGACGTGTAAAATACCTTATAGGATGCCTAAATCCTAAATTAGAGCTCTATATATAGCCTTTTGCATGTATTAGAGTCATATTAGGAAACTGCTATAGCAGTCCGTGCACACAATCGACCAAGACCGTCGGCCGGTCGGCCACACACAAAAACTATCCAGAGAGTCACTGTGAGAAAACTGTGTAATCCGACCTGTCTGCCTACCAGTCGGTCGGCCGGTCGGCCCGGACCCCCGACCGGTCAGACTAGATAAAAACGGTCTAGCTTGTATGTGCAATTTCAGCCTCATGTCCAGCCGGTCGGCCAGGAGGCACCGGCCAGTCGATGACCACCAAAAACCACATCTCTCTCCTCTTCCACTGAGGAAGAAAACTCCAACATATCTCCCCCTTTCTGACTCAGGAGGACTTCACCGTTTTTAAGCCAGCCTAGCTTCTACAAGCCTCAAATTTGCCCTTGAGCAAAGACTTAGTCATTATGTCTGACCTGTTATCGTCCATGTGGACCTTCTCAACCTGTAACACCTTCTGTTCCAAAGTATCCCTGATCCAGTGATACCGAATCTCTATGTGCTATGACTTGGAATGGTGACTTGGATTCTTACTCAAGTGTATCGTACTCTGGCTATCACAATAGACCACGTGCTTCTCCTGCTTCAGGCTAAGTTCTTGTAGGGACTTCTTCATCCAAAGCATCTGCTTGCATGCTACTGTGACTGTAATGTACTTGGCCTTTGTTGTCGATAATGCTACGACCTTCTGTAGCTTTGCTTTACCAAGAGACCGCTCCCCTAGCAAACGTGAACTTGAACCCCGATGTGGACTTCCTGGAGCCTATGTCACCTACCATATCTGCATCTGTGTAACTCTCTAACACAGGTTTCCCGTCACCATAGCATAGGCTCAACCTGGATGAGCCTTTCAGATACCATAGTATCTACTTCATCACTGCCCAATGTTCTTTGCTAGGATTGGTAAGATACCGGTTGACAACACCAATCTCATATGCTATGTCTGGGCGCGTACACACCATAGCATACATCAAACTTTCTACTACCGAGGCGTAGGGTATCTTCTGCATCTCTTCCACCTTTGCCTTCGTCTTGGGATACTGCTTGTCGCTTAATTTGAAGTGACCATCTAGTGGAATACTGATCGGTTTCGCTGCATTCATATTGAACCGCTCTAGGACTTTTTCAATATACCTCTCCTGTGACAACCAAAGCCTTCTGCTGCTTCTGTCACGGGTTATCTTCATTCCTAAGATCTGTTTGGCTGGGCCCAAGTCTTGATGTTTTTCTCATCGCAAACGACTTGCCCAACTCTTATTTTAGCCTGTCAATCTTCTTGATGTTTTTCTCATGATGAGCATGTCATCAACATATAATAACAGAACTAAGAAATTACCATCTCAGAACCTGCGAGTGAACACACAGTGGTCTGACTCCGTTCTATCATACCCATGTGTCAACATGAATGAGTCGAACTTCTTGTACCATTGCCTAGGAGCTTGTTTCAGCCCATACAAGCTCTTCCTAAGCCTACACATCATATGCTCTTTGCCCTTGACTTCAAACGCCTCTGGTTGGTGCATATAGATTTCTTCTTCCAGGTCACCATGGAGGAAAGCAGTTTTAACATCTAACTGCTCTATCTCCAGATCCATGTTAGCCACCAACCCAAGCAACATCCGAATGGATGTCATCTTCACCATTGGTGAGAATATCTAATCGAAGTCTATACCTTTCCTTTGACCAAAATCTTTCACTACGAGTCTGGCCTTGAACCTTGTCTGTGAATTCTTCTGCTCAATCTTCTTTCTGAACACCCACTTGTTGTTCAGAGCTTTCTTGCCCTTAGGCAATTTCATCATGTCATAGGTGTGGTTCTTATGCAAGGATTCCATCTCTTCTTGCATAGCTTTCAACCACTCCCCCTTATGCTCGTCAGCTAGGGCCTCAGAATAATCTTCTGGCTCTCCCCATCAGTAAGCATAATGTACTCATGCGGTGAGTACTTCTTGGACGGGTGCTTGTCCCTACATGTCCTCGATCCTCACCTATGGCTCAACAGTTGGATCAAGTGGGGGCTGCTCCCCTTGTCCATCTCTTGTAAGAACTCCCTCGTCCTCTGCACCTTACTAGACTCCCCCGTCATCAGGCACCACGGGAGGAGTAATAGGATTCAAATCTTCTTGTTCACTTGAACTGGGCTAGATCTTCTCTGGCTTTCCAATGTCTTCTATACACTGATCTTTAATGAAAACCATATCTTTGCTCCTGACAAGCTTCTTTTCGGTTGGATCCCATAACCTGAAGCCAAATTTCTCATCACCGTACCCCAAGAACACACACTGCCTGATCTTCATATCGAGCTTAGACCTCTCGTTCTTTGATACGTGAACGGATGCCCTGCATCCAAATACCCTGAAATGACTGTACGGAGGATCACGTCCAGTCCATACCTTCTCAAGTACTTCTCCTTGATGGAGACTTGTTTATCAAATACACTACTGTGTGCATTGCTTCTCGATCCCAGAACATCTTGGACAACTTCGCATGGGATAACATGCATATGATTCTCTCTACAATGGTGCGATTCATACGCTCAGATACACCATTATATTGGGGGATCTTGGGTACCGTATGTTCATGCCGTATACCTAGGGACTTATAATACTCATGAAAGTCACTAATGTATTCACCACCATTGTCAGTGCGAATGCACTTCAATGATCTACTTGTCTCCCTCTCGACCATGGCATGAAATATTTTAAACACACCGAAGACCTCGTCCTTGGATTTCAAAGCATAAACACAAACCCTCCTAGATGCATCATCTATAAAAGTGACAAAATATAATGCCCCACCCAAGGTTTTTGTCCTCATAGGATCACAAACATCAGAATAAACCAAATTTAATGGATGCACTTTCTTAACATGAGAATCAATTTTTACAAATGAAACTCTATTCTGTTTCCCTGATAAACAATCAATACAGGTTTTAAGAGGTGTACTTGCCAACTCTAGAAGGAGGTGCTTCTTTGCTAGTAGCTGAAGCCCTTTCTTGCTTATGTGGCCTAGTCGTCTGTGCCACATGTCTATCATTGAATCTTCTGCTGCGTTCAACTCACCCTTGCATATACTGACACATATCTTGTATAGGGTGCAACACATCTTTCCTCTTGCTGCGATCATCAAACCCTTGATAAGCTTCCAGTGCCCACCAATAAACCGACTCTCATAGCCATGCTACATCCAACCTTCCCATCGACATTAAGTTGAGGCGAAGGTCTGGAATATGTCTCACATCTTTTAGAACCAATGTACAGCCTACATCGGTTCTCACACAAATATCACCAACTCCCATAATCTGGGATATTCCAGAGTTCCCCATCTTCACTGTACCATAATTGCCTTGCTTGTAGCTTGTGAAGAAATCCCTTCGTGGAGTTGCATGAAATGACGCTCCCGAATCGACCACCCAATCGGTGTTCTGATTCGCAGCCGTGAGACAAACATCATGATCCGTTAAGAGAATGACTACAACGTCGCCATCTGAGGTGACTGTAGTAAAATCTGATTCATCATCTTTTTCCTTCCATTTTCCTTTCTGATCCTTTTTCTTATGACATTTACTTTTGTAATGGCCATTCTTACCACAATTCCAACATTCAACATCTCTCCTGACATTAGACTTGCCTCTGGATTTATCTCGGGCTTTCCCGCCCTTTTTGTTCTTTCCTCTCCCCCGATCCTGTGTCATAAGGGCCTCTTGCTGAGTAGACCCTTGAGATTTCCTCCTTGTCTCCTCATTAAAGAGACAACCCGTTACCTGTTCCATGGACATCTTTCCGCCTGGTGTGGAGTTACTTAGAGACACCACCAATGTCTCCCAACTATCAGGCAATGAGTTAAGCAATAACAAAGCCTGTAGTTCATCGTCCAGGACCATCTTCATAGCGGAGAGCTGGTTCACAATATTGCTGACTTCATTCATGTGCTCAGCCACATAACCATTATCTTTGAACTTGAGATTTACAAGTCTTCTAATCAGGAATATCTTGTTGCCGGCTATCTTCCTCTCATACAGCCATTGTAATTTCTGTCATAGGCTAGCGGCTGAGGTCTCTGTAGACATGTGGACCCTCGCCGATTTCTCCGTGCTCCCACACGACGTTCGTTCTCCCTTTCCTTTCGGAAGAAGAAGAAGAAGAGGTGCGTGAATGTGAAATCGCCGTTTGTGCCACTGGCTTGCCTCGTTCTCGAGGGCTTCGTTTGGTTGTCGTATTAAGCTGGATGTGTTTAAGTGAATTTATATAAGACCAGAGTCGCCACTAGCCAGTTACTTCGAATCTACAGTCGGCTAGACCCCGTAGAAACGTTAGAGAAGGGAATCTGAAGATTCCTTCCTCTAAAATGACTCCTGTTGATCTGCGGCCAGAGATTCAAGGTAAGGGATCACGGTTACAGGGTGGGAAGAGGTTAAGCACCCCACACACTGCCCGTACCGAAGTACGGTCTCTACTTCACAGAATCGATCGAATACTTGAAAGTCTAATTTAATCCTCGTATATTCTCATGAATGACGTGATGCATGAATGCGGGTCTGAACAGTAAGAGTTTCTGATGGGCAGGTTCCAACAACGGGCAAGCCCAGAGCGTACGCTCGAACTGACAGGTGCTTAATATAAGACGTATGCAGTGTGCTTGAATGATCAAGGTGTTTTATGGTGAAGCATGAATGCAGGTCTGAACAGTAAGAGTTTCTGATGGGCAGGTTCCAACAACGGGCAAGCCCAGAGCATACGCTCGAACTGACAGGTGCTTAATATAAAGACATATGCATGTGTGTTTGAGTAATCAAGGTGCTTGTAGTGAAGCAGGGGGGTTGGAAGAAAAGTAAATGTTGCACTTATGCTAGATGCAAATGAGATGATGCTGGAAAATGAGTAGCTGGGTGGACGGAGGTGTCGCAAGGATTGGCTTCGAGTGGCTGGATCAAGACTTGGGTGGCTTGGGAGGCTTGGACCAGTGATCAGGCTGGGCTGGACCTGGGTTAGACTCTCCTCACTCGGGCTCTCCTTGGTGGAAAAATGGGCTAAAGGGTGGAGATATAGACTCAGAGCTCTCGGGCTGAAATGGACTCGAATGGCTTCGAAATGGATGTTGAAATGAGAAGGGGAGGGGGGTATTTATAGCAGCGGAGAGTGGCAGCTCTCGTAATTTCGTCCGGGCGGCCTGCCATGGGCCGCCCGTACGGCCGCTCCTCGGTTTCCAGCGAGTACGGCCGTTCCCTCGGGGCTGCTGTTGGACTCGCTGGTCGACTCAGTGAGTTGACTCAGCGGGTCGACTAGGTGGTTTGACTCGACGGGTTGACTCGGTGTTTTGACTCGACGGGTTGACTCGACGGGTTGACTCAGCGGGTTAACTCAGCGGGTTGACTCAGTGAGTTTGACTTTTTTTTGGGTCTTTTTTACTGGACTTTTTTATGGGGGGTTTTTCAGGGTGGTGTTTAGGACTGGGTTGACTGGGTTCAGGCTTGAACTGGGCTATGGAATGGGGCTTACAAGGGTGAGTTTGGCTGAGTTTGGACTTGGGATTTGGGGGTATGGTCCTCCGTTTAACCAGCTATCTCTACCAACAGTGTAGCCGAAGGTGGGGTGTCTACAGATGCCCCTCTTTGGCAGAGGTTGCGTGCAACCGAATGCCAAAGCGAGTGGACACCCCACTTCTGACCCGGTCATTCATAGATCATGTTCTGAAATCTTTGCTTGCCTTTGCATCTGTGCCAGTTGATCGTTTGGAGATCGCTCACTCGCACATACCGCGAGAGTTTGGAGAAAACGTTGCGATTGTCCCTGCAGTTTGCTGCAACCTGGGTACCCAATCGCAACCCTTCCATTCCCGATCGGTACTAACATCGGAAAGGTACAGCAGAGCCTCTGCGTCGACAGTCTTACGAGGTTACTGACCCTGTGATTGATGGTATGTTTGATGTTTTCCCAGATCACTCCAGGAGTACTTGTTTCGCTTGACTGTTAAAGTGGTTAGACGCCCTGCGTCAGATAGTTTTACGGGATTCTACTACGCCGACTTGGACTCAGTCAAGGTACTTCAGGCATCCACGCCTAGGTATGTGCGGGTGGGCTTTTTCCACCCGATCTGCTGGTTTCGATGCTTGGTTTGCAATTCATTCTTTCCTTGATTGTGGTCTGGAGTCTTTGTTGTCCTTTGTATCTGAGTCAGTTGATTGTCTGGAAATTGATAACTCGCACATACCGCGAGAGTTTGGAGAAAACGTTGCGATTGTCCCTGCAGTTTGCTGCAACCTGGGTACCCAATCGCAACCCTTCCATTCTCGATCGGTACTAACATCGGAAAGGTACAGCAGAGCCTCTGCGTCCATTAGTCTTACGAGGATACTGACCCTGAGACTGATTGTGTGATGTTTGACGTTTTCCCAGATCACTCCAGGAGTACTTGTTTCGCTTGACTGTCAAAGTGGTTAGACGCCCTGCATCCGATAGTCTTACGGGATTCTACTACGCCGACTTGGACTCAGTCAAGGTACTTCAGGCATCCACGCCTAGGTATGTGCGGGTGAACTCTTTCCACCCAATCTGCTGATTTTGATACTTTGGTTACAATTCATCGTTTCCACCTGTTCAAATGGTTTCTGTGACCGAGCCATTTGGCTTTTCATCTTTTCGTATCTTGGCATGTGGTACGACCGCACTGACACTGGAGTTCAGTTCGACCGTACTTTGAGTGCATTGGATCCGATGATCTTCGGGGAAACCGCGAGACATTGGATCTTATTTGATTTTTGCGTCGGCTCCTACCCATAGATATGGAAGATCTCCTGGCGTTGGAGGCAGAACGCTCTACTGAGAAAATATTTTTGGATTTTGAAAAGATACCCACTCTGGGGAGTGATACTCCGTGGGGTTTTTATTTGCAAATAGAAAGATTTTTTGTCTTTTTGAAATGGAAATCTGGTTTGCACGTGCCTCCACTAGGGATGCCTGTGGGGTCTTTAGCTAACCGACTTTTATTTTGAAAGTAGGTAAACATGATGATTGATGCGATGGATGCTGATGCATGGAGATGCGTGATGAATGCATGGCTTTGGCTCATCCTCTTTTCGTTTGACGATTTTGCTTTTGCTGTGGGTGCAGAGAATTTTGAGCTTATTGCTTGCAGGGTTGTACTCCCTTGGTGATTTTTCTTTTTGATACGGAGGTTTGGACAGCGGGTTGGTCAAGATCCCGACCCGTGGTCGATCAGGTCCATCGTCCCAAGATGCTGTTTCTTTGCTAATGAGAATGTACGAGGATATCTTTCGACTTCAAGATGCTCTTCTGGGCATACATATGATTGAGATGGTGTTTGGTTGCCCGTTTTGGTCAAGATTCCAATTTGCGGGCGATTGGATCCGTCATCCCATACTGTGAAGTGAGCGGAGTTCAAGACTCCTGAATTGTAGTGCTGGGGATGCTAATTTTTGTGATTTTTGTAAATATGTGGTCCGAATCTTTACCTGAGAGGGTAGAGATTGGTTTATTGAAAACACAGTAAATACTTTTGTATTTTTGAGGATATTTTCTTTGAAAGCAAGAGAAATATTTTGTGATTTTTGACAATATTTTGATTGAAAGCAAGGGAAATATTTTTGTGATTTTTGCAGATATTTGATTGAAAGCAAGGGAAATATTTTTGTGATTTTTGAAGAGGTGATTTTGCAATGTTTTTGTATTTTGTGATTTTTTCTGAAATGCAGGGAAAAGATGTGGAATTTCCATCCACTTCCAGCTTCTACTACTGGTAAGGTACCCGATCCATTTTACGTCAGCGAGCAAGACGAGTCTCACACAGTTAAGTGCCGTAGTTTTACATCTTCGGATGAGGGAATTTTGAGGGTTTTCAGTCAACACGCCCACAAAGTTGCCTGTTCCTCATGTGCAATGCACATAGACCACGTATCGTCCGACAGACTCCTTCGGCCACAAAATGAGCCACATCCTCACATTTCCCTTAGTCAATCCAGTTTGGGGTCTTACGTTGCTCACAATTCCGTGAGGGTGAGCTCCACCTCCCAACAGCCTTAATCCCCTTCATGAGTTCTAGGAACAGGGAACATCCGTCAGCTTCAACAGCGACTTCCAAATCAAGGTTGTCTATCACGGTGCGTTCAACACGAACAGGATTGCGGAGTTCTGCCCGCCACAGCCCTTACCTGTTTAAGAGATTCCAGACACCCGTACGATCAAGTGTCAGCCATGCCTGGAACAGGTTAAGAAAGAAAGCCCCCGAGAAGTTAATCCCAGTGTAGTTTAAGGTCTTCGGACCGCTGGGGATAAATTGGTGCGTTTAAAACTAGTGGTGAAATTTTTTTTTGTTTTATATTGTATCTATATATATATATATTTTTTATTTTGAAAAGGTTCCAGATTTCAACTCGGGTGATCAAGATTGATACTGGTTTTTATGGAAAGCTTTAAAATATTTTTGGTATTTTTGAAATGATCTGGGTTATCGAACCATGATCCGTACGGTCGAGGCCGATGCCGGTTTTTGGTTGAAAGCGAGAAAGGTCCCCCGAGAAATTAATCCCAGTGTAGTTTAAGGTCTTCGGACCATGAAACTGTACAAAAGAGGGGCAAACATGTTTTTTTTTTTTTTTTTTTTTTTTTTTTTTTTTTTTTTTGGGAAAATGTCCGGTGTCAACGGATGGACAATCTAGACTGATGCTGGTTTTTATTGAAAATCTCTCGGGATGTCGATCCCGACGTAGTTTAAGGTCTTCGGACCAAAACTTTAAAAACGGGGCCGGTAATATATTTTTATGATTTTTGAAAATGTCCGGAGTCATTGATCTTGATGTGAGCAAACAAGACCGACGCCGGCTTTTATTGAAAATCTCTCGGGATGTTGATCCCGACGTAGTTTAAGGTCTTCGGACCCAAAACATGTACAAGAGGGGGCAAACACTTTTTTTGTTTTTTTCAAAATGATCCAGATCATCAGATCTTGGCCTGAAAGGCTGGGATCGATGCTGGTTTTTATTAAAAATCTCTCGGGACGTTGATCCCGACGTAGTTTAAGGTCTTCGGACCCAAAACATGTACAAGAGGTGTTGGAAATGCATAAATATATTTTTTTTTGTGGTTTTTGAAAGTACCCGGTATCGTCGGCTCCTGATTCGATCAATCAAGATCAATACCGGCTTTTATTGAAAATCTCTCGGGATGTGAATCCCGACGTAGTTTAAGGTCTTCGGACCCAAAACATGTACAAGAGGTGTTGAAAATGCATAAATATATTTTTTTGTGGTTTTTGAAAGTACCCGGTATCGTCGGCTCCTGATTCGATCAATCAAGACCAATACCGGCTTTTATTGAAAATCTCTCGGGATGTGAATCCCGACGTAGTTTAAGGTCTTCGGACCCAAAACATGTACAAGAGGGAAGACATTTTTTTTGTTTTCTTTTTTTGAAAAATATTCTGGGTCATCGATTCTGATTTTGATGGTCGAGATCGATACCCATTTTTATTAAAAAATCCCTCGGGATCTTGATCCCGACGTAGTTTAAGGTCTTCGGACCCGTTTTTGGGGTTAGGCATACTTACCTTGCTTTATTTGGCTTCTGACGGGGCTGACTGTGATTTGAGTGGTCCGAATTGCTTGATTTGGTCCTACGGGCCATTTGATGATCGGATCTTGGATTCCGGCCTTTCTTTTGATGATTGGACTTTTGATCTTGCCACTCCATGACTTGTGTAAGCTTTCCAATGGTTTGGATCTTGACGATTTTGGCCCTTGAATAGTTCAGATTGATGGATTTGGCCCTGTGGGCCCACTTGAGGCCTTGGCTTTACTTTGGGGCAACTCTTCTGATGACTGGTGAGGCTAAGAAGGCTGCTCATGGTGTGGATGATGGCTTGAACGCCTCAGATCGCTTGATTTGACTTTGTGGGCCCACTTGATGATTAGATCTTGGATTCTGGCCCTTCTTGTGATGATCAAACCTTTGATCTTGTTGTTTGACGGGTCATGTAGGTTCTTCAATGGTTTAGATCATGATGATCTAGTCTTTGAATGGCTTGGATTGCTTGTGGCCCCCACTTGATCACTTTCCCCCTTCTTTGGCTTGATCATCCATATTCCGGCCACATTGCTTCGTGATTGGACCGGTGGGGCACCTTTTATATGATCTTGATCAGCCTCAATCGAAATCTGGAGTGGACCGGAGCCTTGGGCGGCCCACGGAGTGCCACCTGCTGATGTGGACTGTCAGCCTCACCTACCAAGAACCTTGGAGCCAATCCCGCGGAGAGAGAGGAACCTCGTCCGTACGGGCGGCCTAGAGCAGGCCGCCCAAGGCTCGCCTCTTGAGCGGCCTGGGCTGGCTCTGGTTCGGACATTCTCTGTTGTCTATTGTCTTTGTCTCCACCTGCTCTGTACGTCCAGGTTCGATCTCGACCATGAATCTTCCCTTTGTCTCCTCTTTCCTTCTCATCTTGTCCTCATCTTGCTTTGTCCTTTCTTGGGCAATGGATGGTGGAGATTTAAGGGTTGTGGGGGCTGTCCATGGTGGGTCCTACACTTCAGAAAGTATTGAAGGCTTTAATGATGGAGGGATTTCCTTAATGGATGGTGGAGATGGGGCATTGAATGGGGGTATTGATGAGGGGCTAGAGATGGTTGTTGGTGGAGCTTTGAATGGCCCCATTAATGGCAGCCATGCTGAAATTCCAGATTTGAATGGGGCTTTGATTGTGGGAGAAATGGATGGCATGGATGAGATGAGGAGATGGGATATAGGTAAGGCTATGCATCCCTTGAATGTGGGCCACCTAGATGATGTGATTGATGGTGATGATGGGACTATGAGGGACATAGATGGGCTGATCTCATGTCTGGATGGTATGGATGGCTCAGATGGTACCTTTGACGGTTTGGATGCTCTGGATGAGGGCCAGGATGTGCGGTATACTTCTTTGGGCGGTCTTGATGTGATCATTGATGATGTCCCCTTGATGATGGACGGTGTAGATGCCTCGATGATCCCCTTGATCGCCAGGATGATGACTGGATACATGATTTTCTGTTGGAGGGGGCCGCAGGTCCGGATCTGACCGTTGATTCTTTGATCGGGGTTGCCGGGACCCCTTTGGATGGTTCAGATGCATTCTTTGACGATCAGATTAGCCAGGGTGCCACGATGTGCGGTGTGATCTTCACTAATAGCCCTTTTGATGGAGAGCATTGTCCTTCCCTTGGTCATCGGTCCTTTGCGCACTCTGTTCATGAGGTGGGCGAGTCTTCCCATGCGGCTGAGGTTATGACAGTTTCAGATGGCGATGTGACTATATCAGACATAGCCGTCACTGAGGGCCGATCAGGGGTTGTCGAGTCGGCAGAGGTTCCAGCTTTTCCTTCTCCTTCGCCCGTTGACCTTCCGATCCTTGATGAGTCATTATTGATTTCTGGGCCTTTTGTTCTGGATGGGGTACCAGTGAGGACTTGTCAGCTGCTTCCTCGTCCTTCTTGCTCGCCACGACTGCTTGCTTGGCTTGACAGCTTGTCGGTTTATGAGATTCGAGATTTGGAGTCCTATGGCTTTGGCAGTCTGATTCATATGGCTAGAGTTGACATTGACTGGAGGATGCTCGGAGCTGCCGTGATTGACTGGGTCCCTTCGTTGAACTTGTTTGCGTTCAATGATATGGAGATGGGGCCTTCTTTGGAGGAGCTTGCACGCTTGACTGGCTTACCCTTGGATTACATTCAATACTTCTCGCCGAAGACATCTCCGAAGACTGCTACACCGCAGAACTGGTTCGGGATTCCCTATCTTGTTCGGCCTGCAGCCGGTGGCCAGGACGCTGTCGTGTTCTCTTTGGACTTGCTGTATGATCTTTTTTCGGGTCCTCAGGGTACGGCCGGTTCTACCTTTGCTCGGAACGCACTGATGTTCTGCTTGATCGCTGAGGTGCTGTTCTCGGGATGGCGCAGATCCCAGACTCCTTTACTTTTTGAGGTGATGAGCCGAGCTGTCCGTCGGCAGGGGATCATTTCTCTCATCTTGGCCGAGCTATTCGATGGGCTGACTGACTGCGCTTTGGGCCGCACTCGTGTCCTTCGCGGCTGCTGTGCATTTCTTCAGGTATCTTTTCTGCATCTTTTTTTTTCTTCTTGCTTTGTTGGGGATTGCTTTGCTTTAGCTGAACTTCTTTTCCTTTTTGTGATCAGGTCTGGTTATGGGAGCATCTTTCTCTGACCGTTCCTGTACCTCTTCCTGGTATCCCGGGCTCTGACATCATGCGTTATATTATGGAGTTCCTTCCGCCTTCAGCTAGGATGAGCGAGCCCTTGTATCGCAGGATGTTCGCTGAACTTCGTGACTGGAACGTTCGTTGGGAGTCATCTTGGCTTTCACTTCCTCCAGCGCTTTGCGATGCACACCGCCATCCTCTGATGTTGGTAGGCTTTCGATCCTACTTTTCTTACCATCCCATCCGGTTCCTGCGGCAGTTTGGGTATGAGCAGGATGTTCCTCATTTCGCTTTTACGGGTATCAGGCGTCGAGTACTCCCCTCTAGATCTTCTGACTTCAGGACCCGGATTGATTGTTCCTGGGCGAGTTATTTGATAGCTGATTTGTTGGGATTTGAGCTGCGGACTTTTCCGATGGCGACCACCCCATATCAGTACTGGGTTGCTGAGCAGTCTTTGTATCGACGTATCCCTTGTTGGCACCAGACTGCTGATGAGGATGAGCAGGATATTCTTGGAGATGCTGGCTCTTCATCTGGTTCATATGAACCTTTTGAGGAGCGCCCGTTTATCGATCCTGGCTTCCTTTTGGCCACTCATGGCCATTTGCTGTCTGAGATCTCCACACTTCGGTATCATTGTGAGATGATGTCGAGGAGATTGGCTGCCGATCGGAGGTTGTCTGATGAGGAGATAGCGATCCGTACCCTTGAGCGCGATGAGGCGCATTACCTGCGTATGGAGGTGAGCAGGTTGAGAGCGAGACTATCTTTTTATGAGTCAGAGGACTCACCTGATGTGGCCGAGGAGGAGGGTAGAGATTGATTGTGTTGGCCACCTGCACATTCTTTTTTTGCATATATGATTGATGATGATGCATTTTTGTATTTTTTGAAAAAGGTGATATGTTATATGTAAAAGAAATATGATGCATTTAATTAAAAAAGAGAGAACTGTTTGAAAATCTACTGTGCCATGAGTTGTCTTGTGAGTGTGTCTGGATTTGTGTCAGGATATAGGAATCAGAACTGGGGCTCGGCCAATGATTTGACCGATGTCTCGAGATTTGTCTTGCTTGATCCTTTGGTTCCCTAGAGATATAGGCAATGGAAACTCTTGCTTCCTGAGATTGTCAGAGTTTGTAGAGTTCGTCGCTCCTGACTATACTTCCTCTTGTTCTTGAACTGTAACCGCTTGAACTGATCTGGACCGTCTGCTTTCTTGGTACCTGCACTTTTATTTTTTCTTCTTTTTTTTTTATTTTATTTTGAGCCATTTTTGCCTGCAGTGCTCTTTCGAGTTTTCACCACAGCCGGCTTTTTCCCGTCATTTTTGCCCGTGGCGCCCTTTCGGGTTTTCACCACGTCCCGGGTGTTTGATCTTGCCTGCCCCTTGGCAGCTGTGCTGTTTTTACCCTTGGCGCCCTTTCAGGTTTTCACCAAGTCCGCTGTATGCCTACTGTTTTTACTCGGAGCGCCCTTTCGGGTTTTCACTCCGCCCTCTTTGTTTAGGCATACATTTTCTTTTTTCTTTTTTCTCTTTTTTTTTCTTGATCTCTGGATAACTGCGGCGGCTAGAGGTCGGGATTCCGTCGTTGCCGGCCGATGGCAGTCTTTCAGCCCTTATCCTAAGTTACGATGATAGAGCTGTCGGTCTTTGCTAAAGACCCCTCTGAGATGGATGGATGGATGACTGTGTTTCTTCTTGAGTTGATTTTTTCTTGGGTGCCTTGCTTTGGCTTCCCTTTTTCTTTCTCTTTTCTTTTTTCTTTTCTTTTTCTTTTTCTTTTGCATTCTTTTTCTCTCTCTCTTTTTTTTTTGTCTCTTTTTGAATCCCCCCCCTTTTTTTTTGTATTTCTCTCTTTTGGAATCCCCTTATTTGAAACACTTGTTGGTGGACGGAATGATTTCTCAGAGGTCTTAATTTTGACCCCTTGACTTCAGCTCTATTAAAGTAACCTTTGATAAGGTCAGAATAACTTACCCGTGAAAGATCTTCACGTTGTCGGCGTTGGTTGGCTCAGGAAGATCCACCCCTCTCATGCTGGTGAGTCTGAGGGCGCCTCCATGAAGTACTTCTCTGATGATCAGCGGCCCGTCCCACGAGGGTTTGAACTTTCCTCTGGGATCCGGAAGGTGCGACGGTAGAATCTTCTTCATGACCATGTCGCCTACCTTGAAGCTTCTTTTTCGGACTTTCTTGTTGTAAGCCCGAGCGATCCTTTTCTGATAGCATTGTGAATGACTTAGTGCACGCATGCGCTTTTCATCTGCTAGCTGCAACTGATCGAATCTGGCCCGTTGCCATTCTCCTTCTTCCATTCCGCTTTCTAATAACACCCGAAGTGATGGTATTTCCACTTCGACTGGTAGAACTGCTTCCATTCCATAAGTAAGCTCGAAAGGAGTAACTCCCGTAGCAGACCGTACAGACGTTCGATAGGCCCAAAGTGCATATGGGAGCATATCTGACCAATCTCGATAGGTCACGACCATCTTCTCGAGTATCCTGATGATTGTCTTGTTTGCGGCTTCTACCCCACCATTCATCTGGGGACAGTAGGGGCCTGATCGATGACGTTGGATCTTGAATTTGCTGAGGAAGTCATCCATCTTCTTGTTGACGAACGGGGTCCCATTATCTGTGATGATAGCATTAGGGATTCCATATCGGCATATGATGTTGTTCTTCATGAATTTGATCACTTGAGATGCTGCAATCGTGGTGTAGGAGGCTGCCTCTACCCACTTGGTGAAGTAGTCGACTGCCACAAGTATGTATTCGTGACCATTTGATGCTTTGGGACTGATCTTGCCGATGATGTCGAGTCCCCACATGGAGAAGGGCCAGGGGGTGGTCAGGTTGTATAACTCTGATGATGGGGCATGGATTTGATTTGCATGCTCCTGACACTTGAAACATTTTCTGACGTGCTGGCAGCAGTCTGTCTCCATGGTGAGCCAATAGTAGCCGAGTCGTAGAATCTTTTTTGCCATCATGTGCCCATTCATGTGTGGGCCACAGATTCCTTCGTGTATTTCTTCCATGATCTTTGCAGCTTCTGTTTCATCGACGCATCGAAGGAGGATGTGATTATAGGATCGCTTGTAAAGAACTTCGCCACTGATGGTGAACTGGCCGGCCAAACGCTGAATGGTTCTGCGATCTGTTGCCGTTGCTGATTCTGGATACTCCTGGGTTTCGAGGTATTGCTTGATGTCGGCATACCAGGGTTTGTCAGGGACAGCTTCAGCTTCTTCTATTTGCAGGCAGAAGGCAGGTTCTTCTTGAATTTCGACTGTGAGCTCCCATTCTGAAGCTCCTTTTGGTATCTCGAGCATTGATGCGAGCGTGGCGAGAGCATCTGCGAACTGGTTCTTGGCTCTGGGCATGTATGAGAAGGTGATTTCCTTGAATTCTTCGATCAGATTGTCAAGATACACATGATATGGTATCAGCTTCTCGTCCTTGGTTTTCCATTCGCCATTGGTCTGATTGATGATAAGCTGTGAGTCTCCAAACACTCGTAGCTTCTTGACGCCCAAGATTATGGCTTCCCTTAAGCCAGCGATGCATGCTTCATACTCTGCCATGTTGTTGGCGCACTCGAATGCGATGCGCCTCGAGATAGGGATAGGGACATCATCTGGAGAGTAGAGGATTGCTCCAATACCACTCCCTTTAGAATTTGCTGCGCCGTCGAAGAATAACGTCCACTCATCTTTTTTCTTCTTTTCTTCCTCTTCAATGAGCAAGAGATCTTCATCAGGGAAGAATGTCTTGAGCGGCTGATAATCCAGGAGAGAGTGAGCGGCAAGATGATCGGCGAGGGCCTGCCCCTTGATTGCCTTCTGAGTGACATAGGTGATGTCAAACTCAGACAAGAGTAGCTGCCATTTAGCTATCCTTCCAGTGAGTGCCGGTTTCTCGAACAGGTACTTCAGCGGATCCATGTGAGCGAGGAGGAGAATAGGGAATGCAATCATGTATTGACGGAGTCGCTGAGTTGCCCAGACTAGGGCGAGGCAAGTCTTCTCGATCGGGGAATACCTGGTCTCGTAGTCGGTGAACTTTCGGCTCAAATAATATATTGCTTGTTCTTTCTTCCCGGTTTCGTCGTGTTGGCCGAGGACACAGCCAATGGCTTCTGCTGCTACCGAGATGTATAACAATAGTGGTCGTCCGGGAGTGGGTGGCACTAGGACTGGAGGATTCATGAGATATCTCTTGATGCGATCGAAGGCGACTTGGCAATCATCATTCCATTCTTTTGGGACGTTCTTCCGAAGGAGCTTGAATATGGGCTCACAGATAGGTGTGAGCTGTGCGATGAAGCGACTGATGTATTGAATTCTGCCGAGGAAGCCACGAATTTCTTTCTCTGTTCTAGGAGGGGGCATCTCGATGATTGCTCTGGTTTTGGTCTCGTCGACCCTGATGCCGTCCTCGCTCACCATAAAGCCAAGGAGTTTGCCTCCCATTGCACCGAAGACACATTTCTGAGGGTTGAGACGGAGCTTGTACTTTTCTAATCTGTTGAATAATTTCTTCAGATCTTCAAAGTGTCCTTCAATTGTGCGAGATTTGACGATCATGTCGTCCACATATACTTCAAGTTCTTTGTTCATCATGTCGTGGAATAATGCTGTCATTGCTCGCTGATATGTTGCTCCTGAGTTCTTCAGACCGAACGGCATTACCCTGTAACAGAAGGTTCCCCAGGGAGTGATGAACGATGTCTTCTCGCGATCTTCGACGGCCATTTTGATCTGATTGTAACCTGAGAACCCGTCCATGAATGAGAAGACCTTGTATCCAGCAGTGTTGTCGACCAGAGTGTCGATATGTGGCAAAGGGAAGTCATCTTTAGGACTGGCTTTGTTGAGATCTCGGAAGTCGATGCACATTCGAACCTTGCCGTCCTTCTTTGGTACTGGCACGATATTGGCGAGCCATTCAGGGTAGTTGGAGACTACCAAGAATCCCGCGTTGTATTGTTTGATGACTTCATCTCGAACTTTCAGAGCCCATTCTGGCTTCATTCTTCGGAGTTTCTGCTTCACTGGCTTCATATCTGCCTTGGTTGGCAGATGGTGTACAACGAGCTCTTCATCGAGCCCCGGCATGTCTTCATATGAGAACGCGAAGTTGGACAATCTTGGAGCTAGGAACTCTATCATTTTCCGTTTCATCTCAGGTGGCAACGATTTTCCAATGCGTACCTCCCTAGGGATCTCAGGTGTCCCCAAGTTTATTATCTCGAAATCATCGGCTACAACATTAGCTTTGGATTCGAACTTTTTGAGGAGATCCTCAAGTTCAGGATCATCATCTTCCTCGTCCCGAGCTTCGTCCAGACCCATGAGTTCGAAGTCTAATTCGATGTCGGAATCATATGATTCGACTTCAAACTCATGCGACTCTTTAGACGAACTTGGCACACTATTGAATGCAGGAAAAGAAATGTTTTTTGGTTTTTGAGATTTTTCTGAAATTGAAATGATAGATGTTTTTGGTTTTTGAAAGTTTTTGATTTTTTTGGGTTTTTGAAATTTACAGGACTTTGAACAAGCGGGCATTGCAGACCATGATTGATCCCAACTTGTTCCAAAGTTCCGGTCGCTGCTTAAACAGGCGTTTTTTTTTTTAGAAGCCAGAGCCCTCAGATGGCTCTTTGGCTGATTCAAAAGTGAGGGGAACAGATGACCATTCAGGACCCCACACTTCCTCCCCTGAAGAGGTGGGGGTTGATGATTTGGGCGAAGAATCATGGTCTGTCCCAATGACCATGACTTCTCGCTGGTCGGGTTCGAGATCTGAGTCGCACTCAGTCCCTCCCGGATCACTTACCTCGCATTGCAGTTCGTCTGGTTCCACAGCTAGACACATGTTTGGAATCTGGACATCAGACCAATCTAGGGCTGGCCACTTCCCTTTCTTGGTCCAATGGATGGGCTGCTTCTGCCCTTGGCTGATGATTGATGATGTTGACTTTGCAGAGATGGGCAAGTCGTGCCCCTTGCCAATTGGTGTTGAGATGGGCGAGTTGTGCCCCTTGCTGATTGAAATGGGCAGGTTGTGCCCCTGGTTGAGAGAAGTGGGCAAGTCGTGCCCCTGGTTGATTGAAGTGGGCAGGTTGTGCCCCTGGTTGATTGATGCTGACGTGAGCAGGTTGTGCCCCTGGTTGGGAGCAGGTGTCAGGGTAACCTGGTCCTGAAGCTGCTGTATTTGGCTTCCTTCTTCGTCTTCATCATTTCCTTCTTCTTCTGGAGGCTTAGATGGTTCGAGAATCTGATCCCATCGAATGGGGGGCCACGTGGCCCAAACTAGGCTCATCGGGAGGCCTTTGTGTAGTGCAGTCGGTTGATTCCCTCCTGGATCTTTGCAAGGTTCTCCCGGCTTGACGAATTGGATGGGTGAGCATCGAAATTTCTTCCTCCTTTTGTCCATGAATGTTGAGCTGTATCCGAGTCCCCATTTGCGTTGGTTATATATCAGCGGTACCTTTCTAGATTTGAAGTGATTCTTCATTCGGTATTTGAGGCTCAAACGCTCTGCCGGTGAAAAGACACGTTCCACCCTTATCGGTTCTGGATTGGCGATAGAGTTCACAGTCTCGAATTCGAAACTGTGAAACGGGATGTCTTCTTCAGAGTGCTAGATATCAATGACCGGGATGTCTGGTTCAGTGGCAGCAGCATTGGAGGGAATGATGAGTTCCTTCTCTGCATGGATAGAGATCACTTGATTTCCACAGATGTACTTCACTCGTTGATGCAGGGTTGATGGCACAGCTCCAACCTTGTGCAGCCACAGTCGTCCGAGCAACATGTTGAAAGAGGCTGATATATCCAAGATTTGGAACGTGATGGTGGAGACTTCCGGACCTATCTGTACCTCTATGTCGACTTCCCCTTCCACTGATCGGCGGGTGTTGTCGAATGCTCTGACGCATATGGTGCTGGGTCGGAATGAAGAAGGACTGATTCCCAGGCGTTCCGCAGTCTTGAGTGGGCAGACATTTAAGCTTGAGCCATTATCGATAAGGACCAGCGGAACACAGAGGTCTTTGTATCGTAAGGCTATGTTGAGCGATCGCCCATGATCACGTCCCTCTGGTGGCAACTCATTATCTGTGAAGGTGATGGCGCGCGGAGCCAGTAGCTGTCCAATCATCAATGCAATCATCTCTGGTGCCGTATCAGAGGAGACATGAGCATCATTCAAGGTCTTGGCAAACATCTCTCGGTGTATGCGAGATGTGCAGAGTAGCTCCCATACTGAGATTTGAGCAGGGATTGACTTGAGCTGAGTTGCTACATCGTATGCGGCTTCATTTTTGTTGCCGAGGCCTGAAAGGACGCCTTTGGGATCTCCTTTGTTCTGATTATCTCTTCGGATACAACGCCCATTGGGATTCATGTTCCCCACTTCCGCACATTCTGGATAGTGCCATGGAACCTCTTTGTAGTTTTCCTCACCCTTGCCTTCTAGGACCACCGGCTCTTGCAACGGTGCTTGTGTGGGTACCAGATCTTCCTCGTATGGAGCTTTTGCCTTGAGGACTACATTGTTGCCTGTGCTGAAGGGGTAGTATCGAGGCTTGTCTTCATAGACCACATAAGGTCGTGGTCCTGGCTTGACTGTTCCTGGGGCAGGAGGCTCCCATGGAATGAATACTAGTCCTCTTGATATGGCAGGAGGTTTCTCTGTTCGTCCCAGCTGCCGTAGTGTGATTGACACGCCTCCGGGATTTGCCCCTTGCAATATGACTGGCTCAAATGGAGGAGCTCCTTCCAAGATAACAGGCTCTTGCTGTTGATGAGTATAATCCTTCCATTGCGGATTGGATTGTTCTGGAGTTGCCCCTTGCAAGATGACAGGTTCGTATGTGGGCTCAATGTATGATTGTGCTCCTTCCAGGACGACTGGTTCCCAGCTTGAATGGTTGTAAGGTGCCCCTTGAACAACTGGTATATCATATGGAGGTGCTCCTTCAAGCACGACTGGCTCGGAGATTGAAGGAAGAAAGGGACTTGCCCCTTGCAAGACTGGAGGAGGATTTGTCGGCTCATAAGTGTAGACATGAATGGACTGGATAGGGGAGAAGAGGCGATCGATATGGTCCCCTTCTTCTATACTATTGACTGCAGGGCCACGAGACGAACTGGGATCCGTTGGATGTTGAGGCAGAGGATTCTGAAGGATGTTGGTGGAAGCTGCTGGAGAAGTTCCAGGGACCGAGATGACGATCTTGCGGTCATCAATTAGGTCTTGTATGGCATTCTTCAAAGTATAGCATCGATCAGTGGCGTGGCCACGTCCTTGATGATAGGCGCAATACTCATTTTCTCGGTAGTTTGGAGGCAAAGGATGAGGAGGAGGCCTAGGTGTCATCAGAGTGAGTAACTGCTTTTGTACCAGCGTAGTCATGATTTGACTAAGTGGTTGACTGAGTGGAGTGAACTTCCTGAGCTCCCTGAAATTCTGCCTGTTCTGGTATGAGTATTGACCGTTTCCTCTGAATTGCTGTTGTTGTCGAAGTGGTTGTGGCTGAGGATTTGGTTGTGGCTGATACCGCTGATGCTGAACTTGATTCTGCTGATACTATTGACGTCCCTGTGGAGGAGCACGTTGATTCCCTTGAGCAGTGGTGTTGATGTTGTTTACCTCTGTCGGGCGAGGAGGGGAACCACTGCGGTTTCCGTTCCCATGCCCGATGGGTCTTCCTTCCATTCTGTTCCTCTTGACTGGAGTGGCTTGATGAGGCCATGGGGAAATCGTCCCGGCACGGATTCCTGCTTCGACTTGCTCTCCAGCACGGATTAGCTGCGAGAAGTTCGCGTACGGATGTGAGATGAGATACCCGGATATGCCTGGATATGTTGAATGAACAATCATGGAGATTTGTTCTTCATCGTCGATGGGTGTCCGCATTCTGGCTGCCATAGCTCGCCAACGTCCCACATAAGCTGATAGTGTTTCATCACTCCTTTGCCTGAGTGCTGCGAGGTCGGCTCTTCTGGGAGCCATGTTGAGATTGTATGCAAATCTGTCGACGAAAGCCTGGGAAAGCTGTTCCCAAGTCCTGATGCGGTGACAGTCCAATGAAGTGTACCAATCTAGGGCATCGCCCTTCAGAGATTTTTGGAACAGACGAATGAGGGCCCCTTCATTTCCTGAGATTGCACTCAGCTCTCCACAGAAGGCCTTGAGATGTGCTGTGGGACAACCGCTGCCGTCGTATCTTTTGAACTTTGGAACCTCAAAGTTTTGAGGTACCTGAGCATCTGGGAAAGGACACAAGTCTCTGAACTTGGTCGAAGGTAAGTCGATTCCTTGCTGTCGCTGAAGCTGATTTTGCAAGATCTGGAACTGCTCCCGCAACTCGTCCAGTCCTGAGTGATCTGTTCGAGCGACTGGTGCCTCCTGGAGTAAGGCACGTTCTTCTTCGGCATAGTGGTCGATGTCTTCGACCCTATGGGCTTGCTGAAAAGCAACCGCGGGTTGCTGAAATTGATTTGATGATTGAACTGGATTCTGATGAACTTGGGCTTGAAATGATGGTAACTGAACTGGAGACTGTACTGAAGGTTGAACTGGAACTTGCTGGAAATTGACTGGATTTTGCTGAATTGAAGATTGCTGAAAATTAACTGGATTTTGCTGAATTGAAGATTGCTGGAAATTAACTGGAATCCCATCGGCGGGGATGTGCTGGAATTGAAAAGTGCTCCTGTTTGCAGGAGGCTGAGATGTTGGGAAGTGACCCCCTTGTTGGGTATTCGCCACTGTCCGCTGATTGATGTGGGCTTGACACTGACCCCCGTTGTGGGCATTCGCCAGTGCTGTCCCTGTTGCTGGAAATTGAATTGAAATCCCATCGGCGGGGATGTGCTGAAATTGAAAAGGTGTCCCATCGGCGGGGACATGCTGAGATCTACTGAGATTGTTGTTTGCAAGATTGACTGGAAGCTGACTGGATGTTCCTGCAACGGAGGTGCTCTGAGATGGCCTTGTCGTCGCAGGAAGATATTGAGGAGGATGCCCCATAGCGAAGGGCTAAGATGGCTGTTGTCGGTAGTCTTGGGCAGACTCCGATGGTTGTGCTTGATTTGAACTGGAGGCCGGAAGGGCCCGGCATGGTTGCTGAGATTGCTGAACTGGGCCAACCTGATTGTTGGCTGCTGCGGTGGCTTGTGCTTGCATGAATTGCAAGAGCATTTCTTGCATTGCTCTCACTCCATGTGCCAATTCTTGTATGATTGGCGTATTATCAACGGGCTGTTGCGCTGGAGGTTGCGCTTCGGTCATGTCAAGAGCAGGGAAGTGATGAGTTTCTTCTTCGTGGTCGGACATGGCTTGCTGAGCCCGAGTGCGAATTATACTGCGGTAGGGAAGTTGTCTCCGCGTACGTTGAGCCCGAGGAGGCGCAATGGTGAGGACTATACTCTTTTTGGGTTTTGGGATTTTCTATTTTTTTTTTGTTTTAGGATTTTCTATCTTTTTTTTTTTTTGGCTTTGGGTGTAATGCTATGCAGATGAGATTGTATGAGGATTAATGACTTTCAAGTACGGGAAGGATTCTGTTTTCAAGTCGGATCACGACTAGTGGGACTAGCTAATCCCCAGCAGAGTCGCCATTCTGTGGACCCTCGCCGATTTCTCCGTGCTCTTACACGACGTTCGTTCTCCCTTTCCTTTCGGAAGAAGAAGAAGAAGAGGTGCGTGAATGTGAAATCGCCGTTTGTGCCACTGGCTTGCCTCGTTCTCGAGGGCTTCGTTTGGTTGTCGTATTAAGCTGGATGTGTTTAAGTGAATTTATATAAGACCAGAGTCGCCACTAGCCAGTTACTTCGAATCTACAGTCGGCTAGACCCCGTAGAAACGTTAGAGAAGGGAATCTGAAGATTCCTTCCTCTAAAATGACTCCTGTTGATCTGCGGCCAGAGATTCAAGGTAAGGGATCACGGTTACAGGGTGGGAAGAGGTTAAGCACCCCACACACTGCCCGTACCGAAGTACGGTCTCTACTTCACAGAATCGATCGAATACTTGAAAGTCTAATTTAATCCTCGTATATTCTCATGAATGACGTGATGCATGAATGCGGGTCTGAACAGTAAGAGTTTCTGATGGGCAGGTTCCAACAACGGGCAAGCCCAGAGCGTACGCTCGAACTGACAGGTGCTTAATATAAGACGTATGCAGTGTGCTTGAATGATCAAGGTGTTTTATGGTGAAGCATGAATGCAGGTCTGAACAGTAAGAGTTTCTGATGGGCAGGTTCCAACAACGGGCAAGCCCAGAGCATACGCTCGAACTGACAGGTGCTTAATATAAAGACATATGCATGTGTGTTTGAGTAATCAAGGTGCTTGTAGTGAAGCAGGGGGGTTGGAAGAAAAGTAAATGTTGCACTTATGCTAGATGCAAATGAGATGATGCTGGAAAATGAGTAGCTGGGTGGACGGAGGTGTCGCAAGGATTGGCTTCGAGTGGCTGGATCAAGACTTGGGTGGCTTGGGAGGCTTGGACCAGTGATCAGGCTGGGCTGGACCTGGGTTAGACTCTCCTCACTCGGGCTCTCCTTGGTGGAAAAATGGGCTAAAGGGTGGAGAGATAGACTCAGAGCTCTCGGGCTGAAATGGACTCGAATGGCTTCGAAATGGATGTTGAAATGAGAAGGGGAGGGGGGTATTTATAGCAGCGGAGAGTGGCAGCTCTCGTAATTTCGTCCGGGCGGCCTGCCATGGGCCGCCCGTACGGCCGCTCCTCGGTTTCCAGCGAGTACGGCCGTTCCCTCGGGGCTGCTGTTGGACTCGCTGGTCGACTCAGTGAGTTGACTCAGCGGGTCGACTCGGTGGTTTGACTCGACGGGTTGACTCGGTGTTTTGACTCGACGGGTTGACTCGACGGGTTGACTCAGCGGGTTAACTCAGCGGGTTGACTCAGTGAGTTTGACTTTTTTTGGGTCTTTTTTACTGGACTTTTTTATGGGGGGTTTTTCAGGGTGGTGTTTAGGACTGGGTTGACTGGGTTCAGGCTTGAACTGGGCTATGGAATGGGGCTTACAAGGGTGAGTTTGGCTGAGTTTGGACTTGGGATTTGGGGGTATGGTCCTCCGTTCAACCAGCTATCTCTACCAACAGTGTAGCCGAAGGTGGGGTGTCTACAAGACACATGGTGAAAAATCGAATAATCCAACCATTGTCTAATGAACCCTACCGTCTTCCTCCATATGGTCTAGTTGGATCCATTGAGACTAATCATCCTTGATGAGCCACCTTCCATAATTCAGAACCGATCCCACTTTCTGTTCAATCAGCCTGAACTCTTTGATACCACTTTTGTTGGGTGCGTTTCACAAAGCCTTAGGATCCCCCCCCCCCCCCCCCCCCCCCCCCCCCCCCCCCAAACTACTAAAATTATGGGTTATGATAAAGCACGAAACTAAATCAAATCAACAATCACACGACGCAAAAGATTTTTATGTGGAAAACCTTCAAAGAGGTAAAAACCACGGGACCTCGTCCAGATCAACAATTCAATATCAAGTAGAACCGTTACAACCTCAATCACAAGCACGCACCGCTTGGATCAAACCTTCTTCACCCACGCAAAGATAGATAATAATAAAAGGACTAGAAATTGAGAGATTTCACCCGAGCACGAGGACGTTGAAAAGTTGAGACGTCGTTGCACCGTGAATCACTTTCGCGAGTAAAGCCTCCTCTAGCAACAAGCTTCCTCTTCCTCTTTCTCTTCCCCTCTTTCTTTCTCTCTCTCTCTCTCTCTCTCTCTCTCTCTCTCTCTCAAACCTTGGACGTGTAGAATACCTTGTAGGATGCCTAAATCCCGAATTAGAGCTCTATATATAACCGTTTGCATGTATTAGAGTCCCATTAGGAAACTACTATAGCAGTCCATGTGCACTGTCGACCGATTGACCAAAGCCGTTGGTCGGTCAGTCACACACAAAAACTGTCCAAAGAGTCGCTGTGAGAAAACTATGTAACCCGACCTGTCTACCGACCAGTCGGTCGGCTAGGACCCCCCGACCGGTCGGACTGGACAAAAACAGTCAAGCGAGTATGTGCAATTTCAGCCTCATGTCCGGCCGATCGGCCAGGGGGCACCGGCTGGTTGATGACCACCAAAAAACACATCTCTCTCCTCTTCCACTAAGGAGGAAAACTCCAACAGTTGTCCATAGAGATGCCCATCACAAATCCACTCAGTCCATCAATTTTTTCAAGACCGCAATAGGATAAGATCATAAAGATTAGAATAAACTAAAACTCATGTGGACACACCACATTAAACTGTGGGAATGGTATAACATCGAATGCTAAAACTTTCCTAGAGCCAATCATGATGTTTATAAGCTATCCAAACCATTCATAGGGTTATTTAGCACTTAGATAAACTAGACTTGATTTTCCTGGCCCAGTGTAGGATAATATATTACCAAGGTATATTTGTTGCTCATGAGATTCGAATACAAGGCCTTCTGCTCCGATAACATGTCAAATCACCACTTGATCTAAAGTGCTCAAGTCGTCAAAGGATCGCGTACCAATGTATATCAAGGGAGTACTTTAACAATCTATATAGTTGTTTTGGTGGATCTCACCATAGATGGACCATGCCCCAAATGACAAAAGAATGAATGGCTGTAATCTTCATGTTTTAAGACACTTAGGTTGTCCATTATATCTGACATAGATGTGGATCGTCCATCATACAGAGCCCATCTTAGATATGGGTTGTATGTCATGTGAGCTAAACCTTTAATGTGGGTTATTCCTCAGTCGACCGAACTGCACCTGTAGTAGATTAAAAGCAGAATACAAGGCATCTTGTGTTGGGACTCACAGAAGCAACACAAAGAAGAATTAAACAAAGCACTCCAATCACACAAACAAGTTTAAACAAAGAATACATTGGATTTACTAAGAAAAACCCTTGCGGTAAATATGAGTGTTATCAGAGCAGAAGGTTATCCATCTCTCAAACCTAGACACGTCTTAGAATACCTTAATCCTGATTACACCTGCTTATATATATATATATATATATATATATATATATATATATATATAGGGGAATGCTCACCTGGGCACTTCTCGTGAGAGACACTCGTGAGCACTTTTTCTTGGCTCATCGCATGTGATGTGAGCCCAAAATCTGAGCCGTCCATGTGATGCAGCACCCCAAAAAACCCCTAGGGCCCATCTTTCAACTTGTTCCAGAACTTTGGTGGGCCATGAAAGAAGGAAACAGTTTCACGTGCCTTGATTTGCCTCTTGCTTTCTGCTGCGGCCCACCAGAGTTTTGGATCAGGTTGAAAGATGGGCCTCAGGGGTTTTTTGGGGTGCTGCATCACATGGACGGCTCAGATTTTGGGCTCACATCACGTGCGATGAGCCAAGAAAAAGTGCTCACGAGTGTCTCTCACGAGAAGTGCCCAGGTGAGCATTCCTCTCTCTCTCTCTCTCTCTCTCTCTCTCTCTCTATATATATATATATATATATATATATATATATATATATATATATATATATATATAAGACCGAAATTAGAAACAACTGCTTGATTGACCGATCAAGATGGATTGAGATAATCATCGACTGATGTATGACACATGTTCAGCTAGTCAAACATGCAAAAAAAGTGTTAAGAGAGTTTCACCAAAAATTTTGAATTTTGTCGATCGATCGGTTAAGCCCCAGAGTTCGATCAGTTGAACCCCTCTAAAATTATTTAGAGACTTGTTTGTATAATTCCAGGCATGTTCGATCGATCGACCAGTCGAACATCCTATTTTCACAGAGATTGAAGGCTACATACAAACATCCTGCACAACCGATACTTTATATGAGGACTAAATTAGGGTTAAAACTTCCCCTTCCCCTTCCCCTTCCCCTTCCCCTCTTTTATTTATATTAATAAAAATAGCGTGGAAAAATATCTGATAGTCTATAAGAATGCCATATACAATATACCCTCACCCGTTAACAAAATTATGAGACAATCTCAGCATGTGGGCCCTACCAACTACATCGTTCTTAAGGTGAGTTAACAAAACCGCATTTCTTCCTGACCTCTCCTGAACTGCCAGTGAGGACTTGGATTGCTCCCATTCTCCTCATAGAATGCGCGAACTTGGCGAAGAAATTAGTCATGTTGGTCATCTCGTCAACGAACATGGCCGCATGTTTGTTCGTCAAGAGTGCAGCGTCGGATTGGAAGAGACCTTGGTTTTTCTTCAAGATCACATAGTAATTGTTGTCATAAGAGAGGGAGCTATTTGGGTCCATTTCTACAGTGGTTTTCTTATCTGATAGGCTCTGGCATTTGCTTCTCAAGAAATCTGCATATGTTGAGTCGAGGGTAGGGTCTGCATCCCATTTTCCTGTGAAGTTGTAGAGCCTTTTGCTGAAGAGATGGCAGTGGCTTACTCCGAGTGTATGTCCACCTGGGCCCACCAAAACCAACATTCCATATTGTTCCTTATTGGATTAATGCATTAATATCACAAAAACTTACGTAACTGAAATGTGTTTATAGCTATGAAGATCGTTTATGTGGCCCACCCTTGCAATCGGTGCTGTTCATTTAGTAGGCCTCAAAATCACCACTTGCATAAATTGTACAATCTTAACCGTCCAACTTCAATTAGCCTGTTTCTATTTTCGCCCTTCGGTCTCAGGTCATGTGGGGCAGGGACCATAATTTGAAACCAGATCAGCTTTGGCCCCACCAAGGTGGTGGGACCCTGACTGTGGGGCCCTCTGTGATGTATGTGACACCATCGACACCATCGACCATCCGTATGGAAAGCTTATTTTAGGGCAGGACCCAAAAAATGAAGCAGTTCCACATCCCAGATGGACCATAGTACAGGAAGCAGTGGTGATTGACCATTAAAAACTTCTTGTGGGCCAGGAAAGCTTTCGATCAAGATGATATTTGTGTCGTCTCTTCATCTGGGTGTTTGTGATCTTATCAACAGGTTGGATGGCAAATAAACATTCCGGTGGAATCTATGAAGCTTTTAATGGTGGGGATTCAATCACGGCTGTTTCCTGTGGTGTGGTCCACCTAAGATTTGAGTCAGATTCATTTTCGGGATTATGCACTAAAACGAGCATCCAAAATGGTTGGACGGTGTGGATTTAAGGTACATACATCACTGTGAGCCCCACAGTCAGGGGTCCCACCCATCTTGGTGGATCGGGGGTCTCACCTAATCCGCTCCCATGAGTGGTGTTCCCCATTTATGACCAACATCATATCAAGATTGAATGGTCCTTAAGGAGAGCTGTCAATGGGCAGGACCCGGACCGGTCTGAATTCCGTCCAAGGCTGGCCCATAAAGCAAACCTAAGCCCAACCAGAGTCCGAATCCTTGAGGCACCAAAACAAACAGGCCCGAGCCTGGCCCATGAAGATGTGGCTGATCATATATGAAATACTAGGAAACCGTCATTGGGCTGGATTAACAAAAGCAATTAAATTTTTGATCTGGGCCCATTTATCGGGTCTAAGATTCGAGCCCATGCCTGGCCCATTGACAGACCTACCCTTAAGTAGAGCTGTACACGAGCTGAGTCGAGTCGAGCTATGCCCTGTTCCAGCTAGGCTTGTTCAATGAGCACACTGGCTCATGTTCGGCTCGGCTTGGCCTTCAAGCTGGACTGACATGATCAAGCTGGCTTGACCGAGCTTTCGAGCCTGAAAAAAGCAAATATTTAAATAGGCCTAGCCCAAAAGCCCAGCTTAAAATTGTTTAAAATTTGAACCTAAAGGCTGCCCAAAGCTCATTGACACCCCCTACTTGTTTTTATAGAGAGTTTCACCTCTCATTTCTTTGCTCTCTTCTTATGTGTGACTAGACAACATACATTTCCAGTTAGTTGAGTTGAGTTCCAACCAACTCAACATACATTTCCAGCTAGTTGAATCAAGCTGCAATCGAATCAAGTTTCAAGCCGAATCGAATCGAGCTAGGCCCAGCTCAAAATTCATTTCAAGCATGGAAAAAAACTCAGCTTGGTTCGAAGTCATCATTTGAATCAAGCCGAATCGAGCTGTTCTGAGCTGAGTCAAGCCAGTTGACCAAGCCAGCTCAACTCGTGTACGGCTCTACTCTTAAGTGGGAGTGGATTGCCTGTGCCCTCGGGGTCACAGGGATATCTCCGTGGCCAGGGATGTGTGTGGCCAGGGATGTGTGGGGTCGACAGAGATGTATCTGACAAATCCACTTTGTACATATGTTTTGAAAGACCACAATAGGACAATAGGACAGGATTCTATAAATCAGGCAGATCCAAAACTCAGGTGGACCACACCAACAAGGCAGTGGGAACAGCAACGTCCACGGTTGAAACCTTCCTGGATCTGACCACGGGTTTATATGCCATCGAAACCGTTCATAGAATTATTACCACTCAGATAAACTGTAGGATCAAATATCATCCTGATAAAAAACTTCTGTCACCGCTAAGCGTTCAATCCTCACTGTTTCGTGTGGTATGGCCCACATGAGTTTTGGATCTACCTGCTTTTTAGAATCCTAGCCTATTGTGGTCTTTCAAAACAGATGGACGGGGTGGATTTGTCACAGACATCTCTATGGACTCCACCCAGCTCCGGGCACAGAGATAACTCTGTGCCGGGGGCCACAGTCAATCCGCTCTCCCTTAAGTGTACTTGCAGCAAAATTTCGGTGTGACTGATAGCAACGAACGGTTCAGATGATCTCCTTCCACGTACCTGATAGGACCACGAGATCACGGACGTTGAGGTCTTTGGAGGCGAACCTGTGCTTGAGGCTGGTGAAGTTGAAGGAAGGGCTAGGTAAGTTGTCAACGGCCTCCTGTGCACATGACACATTTCCATCTCTTCTACCGGTCCGCACTTTCCACATGGATCTTTTGTACTGCAAGTTTAGCACGTGAGAACCGCACATGCGTGTGGGTTGGCACCATTGAGTGGTCCAGATGGTTGATTCCACCACGGTTGGGCCACAATTCAAAAGGGGCAATCCTGACCATCTGATTGGTGAACATCCAATGGACGTTTGAAAATCTCTCCACGTTTAACTTACATTGGTCAGATGGTTGGGATTGTTCCAATAATGGTGGCATATGGAGACTGTTCTCCAATTGCTGGTGGTCCCAGTCAGCACCACACTATCTTATCCTGATTGTATATAGTAGTCGCTACTGTACAAACAGCCTCTCTGCAAGTGGTGGGCCCACATGTCCCTATTCAATCGTGACGGTACACCGGCAACTAGTACACATCACAACCATCCAATCGTGATCGTTCCATATTTACTAGTGTCCAAAGAGCGTACAGCTAAACATCCATTGCACAACCGACAACCCCCATCTAACCACGATAAGATGGCAGATGAAATTATTGATGATGGGTGGGCCCAACGCCACCCAAGAAGTTGGTGAGCCCACTCATCACCACCGTCCAATTGTGATAAGATGAAAAAATGATCAAAACTCACTTGAAAGGAAACGGAATCCCTAGCACTCAAAGCCACAATATCTGCGCATGAAACGACTCCAGGGCATGTCTCCTCCAACTGGGCCTTTATTTCATCAATCACATCAAAACCCTCCAATGAGAGGTTTGGATCTGCGTCCTTCTCAGCTTTGTTATTCGCCGTTGAATACAGTAACACCGAAGCATCGCATCCCTACAAAACAAATGGCCCAGATTACAGCTAGTAGAAGTAGCTAATACACGTGCATGCACGTAATTTTGTGTACGTGCACGTATCAATGCATGCATGGATTGGTGGACGTAAAGCTCTGCTATGATCAGCAACACGTGCCACTGCAGCATGTGTGTATTGGGTGTGAGCCGTTCGTCGAGTTAGATTGCAGGAAACATGGTATGTGCATATGTAGGTAAAAACATGCAAACACTAATTAGCAAGAACTAAATAAAATCAATCACACTGTCACTACATATCACAACCGTCCAAATCCCAATCCAACGGCTATTACATGCGGCGGATCCATTTGGACATTAGACGGTGGTAATTCTGCCCAACCCAACACCTCTAAAAATGAAATAGTTTCATTACCCTAACAAAGCAATCATGAAAATGCAGCCTCAGGAGCTTCGCCGGCAACACCGGGTAGGCGACGACGTGCCGCTGCGTGATTTTCCTCACGATATCCTCAGCAAGAGGACAGCTCTTCCTGTAGAAGTTGTTACGCAGTCGACCTCCATTACAAACAGCAAGGGCTCCCAAACAGACCACAAAGAGAAGGAAGCTGGCCTTCATCTTCCCTTAGAAACAAAGGGTTTTGGAATTAGTAGTGTCCAAACGCCAATGCCATAGAGCTGCAGCAATGCTACTCCCGCTTTTATAAACATTCAAGTGCTGTAATTTTCTTTCTTCTCCACATCAGTCAAACCTTCACACGCTGTATACATGTATGTACGCAATACGTAGGTATTTCTGTATGTATGTTTATGTGGAGTGAGAGTAGTTTTTGTTGGAAGCGTACATGCTGCAGACGTGGCTGACATGTGTCAGCTGCATGTTGGATGCGTGTGTATGCACTAGATAAGTATGCTGAAAAGTCTTGGGAGGGGAAACTTCTAGTGGGGCCCACTCATCACGTGCCAGCAGCTAGGACTGCATGCCTTAGCACCCATGACATTGAGTGGGCCATTGCATTAAGTCGCCCGCATCTCCCTTTCTCCTGTTTAAGGACGGAGAGGGGCTCGTCGTTAGATACGACAGCAACGAAAGTGAAGGGAGAAAAAGAAAGAAAGAAAGAAGAAAAAGAGAGGAGAGACATTATGGTTTTGACAAAGGAAAAAAGTGAAATTTTTATTACTTCTCACAAGTCACACGCACGGAAATATACAGCAAGTACTTCATAGCAAAATACTTAACATATGTGTAACATATGATTTGTAAACCTTAAACATCTACCATCATTGTGATTTGATGTTTTAGATCATATGACTTATAATAATTTATTGTGAGTATCACCTAAGTATTACATGGAATGATTCTTTTATTGTATTTTCAATTTCGATTTTGATTTTTTTTGGTCAGTCACGCAACGCTAAAAAAGAAAAAAGAAAAAAAAAACACCCACCCAATCAGTCATGCAACGCACCCACTGGTGCTGTCAGCAGCGTGGATTTTCACCACTGATGGGTTTTGAAACCAAGAACCCCTGGTTTTGAAACCAAGACCCTCTGTTGAAACTCTGCAGAGTTTACTAATGAGGCAAGGCTCCAACCCCTATTTTCAATTTTGATTGTTTCTGCTATACCTAATCGACAAAGTAAAACTTTTAGGTTGAATTGTCAATGACGCGTAGTCTTTGTGTCAATTTGTTTAAGTTATATATGGTCATTGTTTTGAAACCATTGAAGTTTATTACACATGAATAAAATTAAAAATAATGTATCTGATGTATTTTTTGATTGACTAATATAGAATTCTTTCTCGCCTATGTTGCGATAAGAAATTGCATCAGCTGTGGCCGATCTCTTGCACGGAGAGATTTGGTAGTAATAACTTGAATAACTAACACAAATTTATTAAAATTCTATATTAGTTAAGATAGGTGTGTATTAGATAATGAGGATGTGCCCATAAACAACCTAAAACTTGAGTAGTAGAAATACAAAAAGTGGAAGAAAATAATATAACAGTCGGAAATATCCTCCTTGGCTCCATGGATAAAGAATTAATTCTCATATATGATATCTATGAAACTACTTAAGAAATGTGGAATGTCCCAGTTGAATTATATACTGAAATATCAGACATTAGAATATTGGACACCAAAATTAAGACACTATAAATTGAGTTTGATGCATATAATATGCCTATTGCATGCTCTATCAAGGATCATATTAGGAAAATAGAATAGATGATAAATGACCTATGAGTGTAGGCTGTCTTGACTGAAAACTAGAAAATCATAGTAATGTTTCATCCCCACTAGATAATTATTACTCCCACGTAAAAAAACATTCTAAATTATAATGAAGTGTAACATAGACATTTAAGGATTTAGCCCATCATTTATAGTATGAAGTTGAACCCAAAGTTGTTCAGTCTAAAAGTAGTATCATTTTTATTGCTGAAAGACAAAAGAAATATGATCCTTAAAAAAAGGTTTGGAAAGCAAAGCATATAGTGTTCTCCCATTAATCAATTCAATCAACCTTATTGTCTACCCTTTCTTCCTCACTTCCATCCACACCCACCTTGTTACCAATGTCAACTACTTCGACTCAATCATATCCACCTTCAAATTGACCATATCCACCTAGGTAGTAACTGATCAAATCTCTATAATCTTTGCAGCCTCGTGATAAGTATATTGACCCTAAGCTGTTAAGGAGAGAGACCAATTAAGAGTTAGGAGGTAAGGAGATGGTTTGTACTTTGCGTGAAAAAAAAGGGCATTGGGATAGGATTTGCCCAGACGAAAAATGATAATTTCTCTTCCTCCTGTTAGTTATATATGTTTGAACAGAGGTATTGATAGCCCATCTAAACATTAATAAATGAATTGTGGATAATATAAAAGAAGGCAGACAAAAGTATAGAGAAGGTTTTGTAGACTTTCAGATTATCCCACTTGGAAGCTATATATAGGCTATACATAAGAAATAATATATCGGAGGACATGGTTTGAGTCAGAACATATTGCTCTCAAAATGAGAAGAAATTTAGCATTTGTTACATGTATGGTAGAAAAAAAATTGATGTAAGATTTTATAAAGATAGAGTTTTTTTTTTTTTTTTTTTAAGGAAAAATAATGTAATACTTGAAGAGAATTGTCAAGATATCTCTTTAAACTAGATATTGTAAATAACTTTTCATTAATGTTAAATAATTTTTTCATTGGTATAACCATTGCTAGTATTGTATTTAAATTTATTAAGTGACACAATTGATTAGGACATATATTAAAAGATTGTATGATAATATTTGTTGACGATTACTTGTAATATGTGCCGATATACTTAATTTTTCAAAAATTAAAGTCACTCGATTATTTTCAGAAATATAGATTTGAAATAAAGAATCAATTAGATAAAAATATTGAAGTACTAACAACAGTGGTGGAGAATACACATTAAAATTTTTTTAATTATTTTATGAAAATATTGACATTGCTCATCAATATACTATACCTTATACTCATCAGCAAAATGATGTATCCAAAAGGAGAAATATAACTCTATTAGATATGTTTAAATCTATGATGGTTCATGTAAATACTTACTATTTTTATTTTTATTTTGGGAGATGCTTGCTTATAGCTACTTGTGTATTAAACCTAATTCCTTTAAAATAAGTCCCCAAAATACTTTTTGAATTTTGGATTGGTAGACTACCATTAAATGATCTACATCCATAAGGTTCACTAGGTCATATTTTACTTCTTTTTTCAAATATAAGTAAATTAAGTAAAAGAACAATTGAGTGTACATTTATTTAGTATCCCTATCCATTCAAAGACATGTACTAATAAAAAACAATGGCAAATGAGTTGTGATTAAATTATGAAATATGACATTTGTAGAAGATAGATACCTAGTGAAAAGAAGCCTAGAATAGAAACTTTATGACATGTTGTATATAGTCTAAGAAAAAATAGGAGCATAATCTTAGTAGTGATAATCATATAGTATTCCCATGATTCAAAAAAATAGTGGGTGCGTACCAACTAATGTTCTTGAGTTGTGGTAAAGTTTGCGATATAGATTCCTAAAAAATATTTTAAAATCTTATTTTTATAAAATTATATATATGCAAATAATTTATCTTTTTGAAAATATCAAAGATCATTTGTAAAAGGATTGTGATTTGAATTTGATAAGAGAATAAGTGCATATGCTAGCATAGTGATCCTAAATTTGGAATTGTTTCCATCTACTGTGGTCATGTGAGTTTAAGGAAAACCTTAAAGAGCTTAGGAGGTTATACGCTAGTGTCGTGGTTACTAAGTGTACATGCAATTATTGATGTAGAACAAGTTACGGATACATTCATGATAAGGATGGATCGGAAGAAGGAACCTAAGAAGCTTAAGAAGAATCGACAATCAATAGTCCAATTCGACCAATCGAGCACCTTGGTCGACCGATCGACCACCATCAAACACTTGCCAAAGATTTCAGAATTCAGCCTCAACTCTTTGGACAACTTTTGGCATTTTCGACCGGTCGACGAGTTTGGTGGACCGATAGAAAATTACCCAGGATTATACAGAGAATGGTTGAACTCTCTGGACAATTTTGGGATGTTTCGACCGACTGACCAATTGTGTCGACCACTCAACACTCAAATTCGATTGGTCAATAGATGGGGTCGACAAATTGTCTGGTTCCACAGTTTTTCGCTATTTTCTATTTCTTTTTTCTTTTTTCTTTTTTTGTTTAGGGCTCTTTCTAATTCGTAATTAGGGTTTGCTTAAGAATATTTAAGGTTGTTTAAGACGATTATTAAGTTAACTTTCTCATTATTCAATACAATTTTGACTTTTGTCGTTCTTCATCTCGTAGATTTGAGATTTTTTCCTTGTGGATTCAAGGAAGCTCTATTGAGGATTCCACAGAGCCTTGTGGATTCAAGGTAGTTATCCATGAGGAAGATGGTGATCAACCTCACCACGTTAACTCATCCCTACGTCAAGTGGTATCAGAGCGAGGTCTTTCCCTCGGATCGGTGTCTCTTTATGAAGGTTTGGGCAACAATCCAATGGATGGTGTTCTAAGGAAGTATTCATTAGTGCTAGAAACTTTCTAGTCGTTCCAGCGGGAGAATCAGCAAGCCATGCAAGGGCTGCATGCTACACTTGACCGTTTAATATAGGTCATAGAACTCCATGTTCGTAGTAGAATCCTGCTTTTAATTTTTGCTAGATTCTACGATCGGGTAGATTGGGCAGATTGATCCTACAAGAGGACGATTGATCTCCCTAGCTTCAATGGCCTGAGTCGCATTGATGAATGACTCTTTGAAGTCGAACGCTTCTTCAACTATATCGACGTGCCAGAAGAGAAGAAGGTGAAGTTAGTCGCCTACAAGTTAAAAGGCGGTGCTTCAGTATGGTGGGACTAGTTGTAACTTATGCGTACTCGACAGATGAAGGCACCCATTTGATCGTGCTAGCGTATGAAGCGTTTCTTACTTGCACGGTTCCTTCCTAGCGACTATGATCAGGTATTGTTTCAACAATATCAAAATTGCCTACAAAGAAATTGGCCGATGTTGGAATACACCAAAGAATTCCAGCGATTGTCAGCACGGAACGACTTGGTGGAGACTAAATCACACCGAGTCACTCAGTTCATTGATGGCTTATGGCTACCTAACCAGGATCAGGTTCAGATGCACCCAGTTTGGACAATTGATGAAGCAATCTAATTGGCTAGTAGGGTAGAAACTTAGCTTGTAAGGGCCACTTATGGACCTACCCTACGGTGCGGGCTCTCATGATGACTCCTACACAGGACGCAACATTGGACAAGGGAAAGGAACCAGTAGGAGAGCGTCCTCAACCTCCTAAAGTCACAAACCGTGAAATGGGGAGCAAACTATCTAGTCCCTAATATGCTGCGATAACAACTTCAGGCCCGAACAGAATTTCAAACCCTTATAGTCGGCCGAGGCCGGACCAATGCTTTGATGTGGCCAGCCGATTCACTTGTTAATTCATGTCCTCAGCATCCCATAACCCACTTAGTCATAAATGAAAAGGGCATTAAAGATGAAGCAACAAAAATGAGGTCTCGAATTTGATGAAAATGAGCAAACCGTCGAGGAAGAGGTGGGTGATGAGACTTGGGTGGTCGAGGACCATGACGAGTCCCTAGTCATGAGGCGACTCCTATACACTCAGAGGAAGGAAGTGCACCCGCAGCGGCACAATATTTTTTGAATGCGGTGTATTGTGAATGGTAAGGTCCGTGATGTAGTCATAGATAGTGGCAACAATAAGAATATTGTCTTAAGGGTGATGGTGGAGAAGTTGCGCCCGAAAACAGAGAAACATCCTGCCCCATACTTCATCGGCTAGATCAAGAAGATCAATGAAACCAAGGTAATTGAACAGTGCACTATGTCGTTTTCTATTGAAAAGTATTATAAGGATCAAGTGCTTTGCGACATGGTTGACATGGAAGCCTGCCATATGTTGCCTAGTCAGCCATGGAAATCGAATCGAGATGCGACCCACCAGGGTGAGACAATGTTTACTTCTTTGTCAAGGATGGTCATAAGATGATCCTTGCCCCTATGGCCTTGAAAATGCACCTCGAAGCTTCTAAACTGGAGGGGAGTGCAATCCTAATCTAAAGAAACAGGTGAAGTGTACACTCTAGTCGTGAAGGCAAAAACATTGAACCCTCAAATATGCCAACCACTTTAAGGTCGTTGTTCAACAAGTTCAAAGAAATTTGGCCAGAGGACCTACTCGATGGGTTGTCCCCCATGTGGGATATTCAACACCATATTAACCTTGTCCCAAGGGCTAGCTAGCTTGCTTAACCGCTCTCACCATCGGATGATTCTAAATGAGTGCAAGATTCTTCAGGGACAAGTGGATGAATTGATCCGTAAGGGTCTGGTGCGAGAAAGCATAAGTCCATGCGTCGTTTCTGCATTGTTAACGCCTAAGAAGGACGCAATTTGTGCATCTGTGTTGACAGCTGAGCAATCAACAAAATCACCATAAAATACAGATTTTCTATACCTTGATAGAATGATATGTTAGACATGCTTAAAGGAGCTAAATTATTTTTAAAACTGAATTTAAGAAGTAACTACCATAAAAAATGAATATAACAGGGTGATGAATGGAAAATAGCATTTTTTTTAAAGGAAAATTTTCATTAATTCTGAACTGGAAGGCAACAAAAAGAAAAACATTCAGGCCATTCCCCATTGCTTATGCATGAGGAGAAGCCTATCGTGTGCATGCCTATACAAAAAAGGAGAGAAAACCGGACCTAAAGGGGACTTTGGGGCTGAAGAGGATCAGGAGAATCGGAGCAGCTCAAACTATCCTATCCCTTTCTTGATCGCTGTTCTAGTCCTAATCACACCAATCCCAGCCTTATCCATGATTAGGTGGCCTCTAATAGCAGGGGGGAGCTCAGCTCTATTTCTATACAGTCCATCCGGTTTGCCTTCGCTGGCCATCTTTGCAAGCTCATCTGCCACAATGTTGCCTTCTCTGGGAATGTAGATGAATGTCAAGTTCATGGAATCTTTCTTGGCTAATGGAAAATAGCATTTAAGACCAAGGAGGGGCTATATGAATGGTTGGTGATGCCCTTCGATCTTTCAAACACGCCAAGTACTTTTATGCGGTTGATGAACCAAGTTCTGAAACTGTTCATTAGGTGGTTTGTGTTGATCTACTTTCACGATATATTGATTTACAGTCAGAGCGAGACAGATTACATGGGATATCTTTTGCAGATTTTACAGGTACTAGCAAATAATAAGTTGAACCTCAACTTGAAAAAGTGCAGCTTTTTAATCGAGAGCCTTTTATTCTTGGTTTTGTTGTGACATCCATAGGCATCCGCTTGGATGATGAAAAAGTTTGAGCCAACAGGGAATGGCCAGTGCAAATGAATATCCATGAGGTGAGGAGTTTCTACAGGTTGGCAAAATTATATCATCAATTCATGCGAAATTTCAGCACCATCATTGTACTTATTACAGACTGCATGAAGAAAAGGTTGTTCTAATGGACAGAAGAGGATGATAGAAGTTTTGTAGAAATCAAGCACATGTTGTCCACAACCCCAGTACTTGTACTTTCCTATTTCAACAAGTTGTTCGAGGTCGAGTGTGACACCTCGTATGTCAAAATAGGGGGAGTTTTGTCTCAGGAAGGTAGGTTGGTAGCCTTCAATAGTGAGAAGCTCAGTAATGCCTAAAAAAATGATCGACATATGAGCTTGAGCTGTACATATTGTCTCAAGTGCTACGACATTGGAGGCATTATCTGATTTAGAGAAAGTTTGTTTTCTATATTAACCATCAAGCCCTTAAATTCATTAACGGTCAGACTAATGTGAATCGTGTGCATGCTAGATGGATATCATTTTTACAGGAGTTCACATTTGTGCTAAACATAAGGCAGGGCAACAGAACAAGGTGGCTGATGCACTAAGCCATCATGCATCATTGCTAGTCACTATGAGTAATGAGGTGATCAGGTTCGACTGTGTCACGCCCTGAAATCCGAGACTCGAGTACAACAACTCAAGGCTCGAGTTTCAGTGTGTGAATTCAATCCAAATATAACCTGTAACGAAATTTCATTCCACATACCACAATAAAACCAGCTAAAGTATTTCATTAACCATAAATTAAATCTCAATTGGAAATTAAATTAAACAACTACATCTACTCTGCAAAATATTCAAATCTACTGAAGTCTGCTTTCAATCAGCTTTCAAAGGAAATAAATTCAACACCTAAGCTAAGATTAGTCTTCTAATAAAAGTAGTCGTCCAGATATTCTGCTTCAGCCGCTGCTCCTTCCTCCTGATATCCTGCAGGAACTGTGGTGATTTTGGTGAGCTAAAGCCCAGTGAGATCATTTCCATCACAAGTAATATTTCAGTTGATAAGATGTTAGACGTGAATTACTAACAGCTAGGGTTATATGAATATATAAGGACATGGTGAAGATTTAAACATCTTATGTCTTATTAGGAATGAAGCATGATTATCATGATGTCATGTATGTTATGATACGTGTAAGAGCACAAACGTCTAGGAACTCGTTGCCACTGAAATTAGGGCCTGTCGCAAATCAACCATGCTCACCTAACCGGTACAACGAGGCGGCAAATCAACCATGCACGCCAATGGGCAAATCAACCATGCACCACTGATCTAACCGAGCTAATCAACCATGCTCAATAAGTGAAACGACCAGAACTCGCTGCCACTGAACATTAGGAACCTGTCGCAAATCAACCATGCTCACCTAACTGGTACAGCGAGGCGGCAAATCAACCATGCACGCCAGGAGTCAAATCAACCATGCTCCTGTTCTGTCGCAGTGTATAAACATATGAATGTCATGAGTTATGGAAGCACCCTTCAAGCATACAATGCATATCATCATTCACACCCCATCACAACGTGCATGCATTATTTATTTAAAAGGTTTCTTTCCCTAAGTTATCATCATTAAGGAAGCGTATGGACAATATTTCTTAAAATATCATTAACACCAAGGTTACTTAGGGTCGTATCTTGTTTGTCATCATAAGTCTGTAATCTATGTCAAGTGTATTCTACCATTTCAACTTACGTAACAAGAAGGAAAGTGGAAAAGAATCTATATTATAAGAAGGATGTTTAAAATGTAAAGAGAGATGGATCCCTTACCTAGGATCTGATCTATGCATGATAAGAATTTGAAAACCTAACTCAAGTCAGGAAAAAGGTTTGGAAAATAGACATATACCTAAGATCTAGAGAATAGAACTTGAATAAAGAGAATAACCCACATGTGGAAAAAGAGATCAACTAGGTATTCTGAGATGAATCACTCACCTGTAATGAACTATAGGCTCAATACCAGCCTAAGATGGAACACGGTTTGGCTCAACGAGTCGCTCAGCGAGTCGACTCGATTTGGATAACTAGAAAAGAATTTTCTTCTACTCTCTCCTTTCTTTCTCCTTTTTCTTCTTTCTTTCTTCTTCTCTCTTCTTTTCTTCTTCTCTTTGCTTGCTGACAGGGGTGCTGTCCCCACAGCAACCGTCGCAACAGCTCAGCTACCCCCCCTTCTCTCTCTCTCACCGTTTCTCTATCTCTCTCTCGTTTCTTCTCTTCTTCTTCTTTTTCCTTCTTCCTTTATTTCTCTTTCTTCTTTTCTTCTTCTTTTCCTTCTTCTCTCCTCCTTCCTTGCTGCCCTAGCAAGAGAAGCAACAGCAACTACGGCAGTAACAACGGCAACAGCTGCAACAGCTATAATAGCGGCCTCTCACTCTCTCTCTACCGCTGCTCTCTTTCTCTCTCTATCGCTCCTCTCGTTTTCTTTCTCTCTCTCTCGCAACTTCTCTCTCTCTCTCTCTCTCTCACAGTTCACTTTCTCCCAGTTTCTGTAAGGATTCAACGCAAGAAGGACGAGTTTTATTGCCAGACTCGCACGCCTGCGCGATCCGCACCCGTTTCCGAATCCAACTTGGATTCGGATATCAGAATCTTGCAAACCGAGCCACCTTGAACCGTTGGAACTATAGGTGGGGTCCACACGACCCTAGGGTAGCTGATCTTGAATGTTCATGCAAGGTACGGACTTAGATCTTGTCCAATATCAGTTTTAAACGACGAGTTGAAGAGAGCTGGCTGATCGGCTATTGAAACGAAAACTCATGAGGACTATTTTTTTTTACGAGAGAAATCAGATGGACGGTTTGGATTTTACGATGGGGCCCATCCCGATGGTCGTAAGGAGGCCCACACTCGACAGCATGCAGACGCTGTAACAGCGTCCGCTGTTTCCGCGGAGAGAAGACGCAGCAAGGTGGGATTCTTTTCCCACCCGCGCTACGTGCGGTGCACGCATACCCACCCTGGGTTCCACTTTCACGTGGGGCCCACCTGCTGTGGTCCCTGACGGACGGTGTGGATGAAACAGCCGCTGCGTCCGCTCACAGCAGCGCTGCAACGAAGAAGAAGAGGCAGCCCGGCTTCTTGATTCATGTGGTCAACGCGGTTTGACCGAACGTGTATAGTGCACGTGATGCATGTGGGTCCCACCACGATGTATATGCACAATCCACTCCATTCATTAGATAGGCCACATGATTTTAGGCTATGACACCAGAAATGAGACAGTTCCGAAGTTAGATGGCCCACTTATGGCCCGATTTTTTATTAGGGTACTTGGATGATCGGAGGGTTGAAACTTGACATGTACGGTTGGATCGTGTCCTAGAACTATTGTATAGAGTTTTGTATGGTAATGATCACCAGAAATCGTGATCCATGCAAATGTCTTATAACTTGAGTTCAATTAATAGCATATTTTTCTGATTTATTGTAGATTATGTGGAACCTGTCACTTCTATACTATTCTAGTGTTCATGTTGAGCACTCTAATGAAAGGATCATACTATAATCCTTATGGATTGGTTAATATTAACTCATTCATTATTTAAACTATTTAATAACTTAATTATTAGATTAAACTACTAATTAAATTATTTTTGAACTCTAACACAACTACTGCAAAACCAGGGTTATTATAGACTGTCTTAAGGAATTATATCCTGAAGACGAAGATTTCAGTGAGGCACGGTCAAGATGTCAGGAGGGTCACCCCCGTGATTTCTATGTTTAGGATGGTTTTCTTTTCAAAGGAAATCAACTATGCATCTCAGGAGTTCATTGTGGGAGCAAATTATCCACAAGCTGCATTACGGTGACCTAGGTGGTCACCTTCGGCAAGACAAGATTGTCACTCTAGTGGAGGAGAGATATTATTGGCTGCAGCTGAAGAGGGATGTTAACGAGGCGGTGTAGCGTTGCCATACGTGCCAGTCTTCTAAGGAATGGTCCAAAAACAAGGTTTCTACATGCCCTTGCCCATACCTATAGGCCCTTGGGAAGACTTGTCAATAAACTTCATACTTGGTCTCCCAAAAACATGAGGCATGGACTCGGTGTTTGTGGTGGTAGATCGATTTTCGAAGATGACATACTTTATATCATGCAAGAAAACTCTTGACGCAACACACGTGGCAAATCTATTCTTTTGAGAGGTCTTGCGGCGATCCCTAAGTTCATTACTTCGGTTCATGACATAAAGTTCATCATCCATTTCTGGAGGACTTTGTGGAAGCGGTTCGACACACAACTTCAGCTCAGGAGTGCCTACCACTTGCAGATAGATGGGAAAATTAAGGCTGTAAATCATAAGTTGGGAAATCTCATTTGATGCATCTCAGGTGATAAGCCAAAGCGGTGGGATTTAACATTGACACAGGCGGAATTTGCATTTAATAACATGTCGAATCATTGTACAAGAAAATCACCGTTCGAGATCATTTATGGATGAGAACTTCGGCATATGCTCGATTTGGTTCCATTGCCTAAGCTCTCAAGCATGAATTGCTACTGAGCATATGACAGACCGAATTATAGACATTCATGCAAATGTTCGAGCCAAGTTACAAGCCTCAAATGACAAGTGTGAAGAACAGGCTGACAAGCATCAATGGCTCAAGGTGTTTGAAGTGGGTGATAATGTGATAGTTCATCTATGCAAGGAGAGATTTCCAACTGGACGTACAACAAGAAGATTGGACCGGTGCCTATCATCTGTAAGATCAATGACAATGCCTACGTTGTTGATCTTCTGGACGACATGGAGATCTCCTAAATGTTCAATGTTGCGGACCTGTTCGAGTATGACAAACCGACTCCTGAAGATAACTTGATGATGAGTTCTTTTGAAGTGGAGGGGACTGATGTAGAACGGGTTATGGAGATACATTCATGGCAAGGATGGATTGGAAGAAGGAACCAAGAAGCTTAAGAAGAATCGACAGTCTAGTTTGACTGGTCAACCACCATCAAACACCTGCCAAAATTGCCAGAAATTCAGCCTTAACTCTCTGAACAACTTTTAGCATTTTCAATCGGTCGACTGATCGAAAATTACCCTTAATTACACTGAATGGCTGAACTCTTTGGATAATTTTAAGATGTTTCGACCAACCGACCGATCATGTCGATCGGTCAACACTCAAATTCGACCGGTTGATGGATCGAGTTGACAGGTCGACTGACTCTGCAGTTTTGTGCGCTTTTTTGTTTCTTTCGATTTTTGTTTAGGACTCTTTCTAATTCCTAATTAGGATTTGCTTAAGAATATTTAAGATTGTTTAAGACGAATATTAGTTTAACGTTCTCATTATTCAATACAATTTTAACTTTTGGCATTCTTCATTTCATGGATTGGAGATTTTTCCCTCGTGGATTCAAGGAAGCTCTGTTGAGGATTCCAAAGAGCCTTGTGGATTCAAGGTAGTTATTCGTGAGGAAAACGGTGATCGACCTAACCGCATGCATCCTTGCATCAATTATGTACAGAGATACAGGAATCATGGCTTTTGATTCATGCTCCTTATATGCAATTTTAACCAATCTCTTTTGAGCAGGTCTTATAATAGTATATTCCCACTATTAGACGCATATATATTGCCCATGTGGCTAACATATTAGCTGCATGCTGAATGCTTGCATGCACTAACACATGTTCCTACATGTGTTGGGAGGGGAAATCCCTAGTGGGGCTTGATAACACCCAAATATTGCATATTTATCTACTATTTTACATTGCTTTTATCGTATACATATAGTTAATGAGTTATAATTATGTGCATTTTTTATGTAAGAAGAGATTTGAAGTTCGAGATAAAAAAAATGTGCGTAAAATGTGAAATTAAAGCTCAAAAGATGATTAACTAAAGAATTGGAGAATTGACGATTAAAGTTGAAGACATGAAGTGCCAAAGATGCAATGAAACAAAGTACCGGATCTGAGAAATCAACCGATGATCAAGTGTAGAAAAATTGAAGAAAAACAACAGATTTCAATCAATCAACCAGAGGTCTCAATCAATCGACGGTTCTTGGAGTTGTCTTGATCGATCGACTGAAGAGATTAAAATTCATTTAATTTATTATAGACTCCTGGGACAGTGGATGATTGAATTCTCTACGATTGATGTCCGAGTACTTCATGAAAAAATTATTCAATTAAATTCATATCTTATTGGATGTTGTGATTGGTTTAACAGAATTATCTTCTGATAAGAACGAATTGAAATTCGGTTATAATTGAGTTAAAAAAGATGATCCGATGAACTAAACATTGTGATTGTTAAAAGTGGATCCATGAATCCTTAGTGTTAATGTAAAAAATTGGTTAACAGATGTTGGTTAGGGACCAACTTTGATTCTTCGTCGTCTAGTCTCCACTCAGAGATGAATGGTGTAGATTGAGGGACCTGTAATCACCGAGAAAGGTTAGGACCACCGTCGGTTGGCCCAGCTTACGGCCCTCTGATGCCAAAGTCAGTGTAAATACTGAGAGGAAAGGTTGTTGAAGTTTTAATGGAGGTGGATTGCATACCTGGAGAGAGTACGGATGGCCTTTTTATAGATAATTATTGGAGAGATTTAGATGGATTCCAAATTTGTTAGGATAATCATTATCTTATTTGAATCAGTGGAATAAGCCTTATCTTTATCTTTATCTTATCAAGATGGATAAACGGATGAGGCCAAGACCTCTTGCCCAAACTGAGGGCCAAATGCCGAGGCCGAGTAGGCCGAGTAAATGGAGGCCGATCGGGTCGAGGTCGAGTAGCCGAGTGGCAAGTGCTAAAGCTGAGGTCGAGTGGGCCGAGCCCGAGAAGGCCGAACGACGAGCCCGAGAAAGTCGAATGACGAGCCCGAATGGACTAAGGCCGAGAAGGCCGAATGCCGAGCCCGAATGGGCTGAGGCTGAGAAGGCCAAACGCTGAGCCCGAGTGCCCGAGTGGGCCGGGGCTGAGAAGGCCAAATGCCAAGCCCAAGTAGGCCGAGGTTGAAGGCCGAATGCTGAGCCTAAGTGGGTCGAGTGGCGAGTGCCTAAGGCTGACTTAGCTTCCTAAATACTCAGTTTATGACTATACTTGGTGTAGAAGATGAATTCCAGTGGAAAGCTTTCTGTATTTTGAGCTCAGCCTGAATCTACATATAACACTTATTGTTGTGGTATTAGTGTTTAATCCTTCTTGTAAACTTGTTGGATTAAAAACGCAGACAACTTGCCTGATTCTTTATGTGTTCTCAACCACCAATCATTGTGGATCGATCCCAGTCCAGTCTCATTGAGTTACCTACGTCAAATCTCTGCATTTGGGGTTGTCAACCCTAAAGTTCAATCAGAGCCTTGCCAGCATGTGCCAACGTACAGACCCCCCCACAAATGGCATTAGTTGGACCATTACATGTAAGTACACTGGAGTGCGACTTTGGTTGATCCTTGACTATGGGGCTCAGCATGATGTATGTGCCTTGTATCCACGGCGTCCATCGTTTTCGATAGCTCATTGTGGGGCATGATCCAATTCTCAGATAGACCAGACCGGAGGAAACAATGGTAATTAACCATCTCATGGGTCACAAAAGTTTTGGATCAAGCTGATATTTGTGTAACCTCCATCCATGTCTCTGTGACCTTATAACATGTTGATCGCAAATGAACATTCCAGTGGCTCTCAAGAAGTTTTTAATGGTGGGTGTTCAATGACCACTGCTTTCCGTGGTGTGGACCACCTAAGATTTGGATCTGCTTCATCTTGGGGATCATGCCTTAAAAGGAGCTGTCAAAACAGATGGACGCAGATGTAACGCACATACATCACGGTGGGCCTCACAGTCAGGGGTGGATCCACCGGAGCCACACCCAGGCTACCGCCTCTCCCTTTCTCCTATTTAAGGACGGTTGGTTGATATAACAATAAGAGAGAAGGGCGAGAAAGAGAAAGAAAGAGAAAGACTGAGAGAGAGAGAGAGAGAGAGAGAGAGAGAGTAGGGAACCGTTGATGCATGGCCATCATGTTGAGAGCCATCAGTGATGTAAACGGATTGGATCAGTGAACCATGTCCCCACTATTGTAAAGGGACGACTCAAACGTAGTGTACAAATTCTCTCTCTCTCTCTCTCTCTCTCGCTCTCTCTCTCTCTCTCTCTCTTCCACTCAGGAATTTTATTATTTCTCATTTGTCAGCTTGGACTGTTTCAAACATCTAATAAGTGGGCCTTTCCTCACTTAATAGGAGCCGTTCCTTTTCTTTCGTCTTATATTATTCATTTGTTTGCCAAAAATTAAGGGTCTAGAATTCCCCCAATATTATGTTTTTTGAATAATGGCCTTTTTAACTACTGTAAATATGAAATTAATGGTTTAGATCTGAACGGCCGGGATTCTGTGATACAAGTGGACCCCACACCTAACCCTAAACTCGGTGGACCCCACTGATGTTTGTGTTATATCCACTCCGTCCATCCGTTTGACCAAACATGTGGAGAACCAAAACACAAGTGGACCACACCACATGAAACAGTAAGGACCGTTGATAAGGTGATGAGGGTAAAACACAAATATGAGCCCGATCAGAAGCTTATGTGGCACCAAATTAGGTCAGTTGGGTCACGTTCAATCAATATCACTGCTTCTCGTGTTGTGGCTCGCTTGACTGTGGGTCTGCGTCGCGTGGCGAAATAGATTGATGGAGTGTATTTAATAGAAATATCAAAGTGGGCCCCACACAAGATTCCATGATCGAGTCAATGTGTGGGACAAGTTCTGAGTGACATGGGAAGCAAGGAAGCCGCTTCCTATTTGTCCTACCCTAAGGCGGACGCGGATTTCTGGCCAAAGTCTTTGCATAAAGTTCCTGCCTCGGAACTTAGGTGGGGCCATTGTGATGTTTGTGAGAAAATCACCTGTTCACCAATTTTGTGAGCTCATTTTAGGACACGAGACAAAAAATGAGCAGTATCCAAGACTCAATTGAGCCAAAAAAGTGAGGATTGATCATTCAGAGTTGAATTTTTCTTGGGGCCACAGAAGTTTTGAATCAGGCAAATATTTGTGTTTTCAGTTCATCATCCTAAGCAGGAATGATGTTATGAACGGTATGGATGGCATATAAACATCACTGTTGACCCAGGGAGGTTTCAACAATAGGAGTTTCCCCGCCACCATTTCCTTCTTAGTGCAGCCCACTTGAGTCTTGGATCCAGTTCATTTTTGGTTTCATGTCCTAAAACAAGCTCACAAAATGGATGAACAAGGTGAATTTCTCACAAACATAACAGTGGGCCCCACCTAGGTTCCTAGGCAGGAAGTTCTTGCCATGGGCACCCCCAAGGCCTTATTTTGGCACAAGGGATTTGGAATGCATGGATGGGAAATGGCTTGGATTTGGAATACCCTAAATTTGGCATGATTCGCATAGTGGGGGGTGGGTAACATTGTGATGTGACTAATAGTGGTGCATGGGTGTACTAAAATGGGGTGTGTGAACTAACCCATAAAAAATAAAAAATACAAAACTATGTAGTATATTTAGAAGGTTTGAATATAATTACTAATCAACTTTAATATATTTAATTAGTGTACATATGTGATGTTTGACACAATGGTTATAATGAGCCCATTGAAGTATATATTTTAATGATGAAATTTCAAGCCTCAAATGGGCCACAAGTACAGGATCACAGCTGAGCAACTAAACTGTTGATGTTATTGCCAATGTTTGGACTGCTCAGATCACTCTATTAAAGTAATTTTAGTGATGCGGTTGATAATTTGATTGGTTTGAGATATATGGGCCACGTGTACAATAGATTAGTAGCCTAATGACACATGTTACACGTGTGACTGTTTCACCTTTAAAAATGATCAAAATAAAAAGAAAGATTGGCAGTTCAGGCAAATGATATGAATTGCAAAACTCACTTAAAGTGAAGATTTGAATTCCCCTATATTTTGGAATACCCTCCAATCTACCCTACCAAATGGCCAATGGATTCGAAATCACACAAATTGCCTTAAGAAGAATTGCCAATTAAGACTATTTGCATCGCTGATAGAACACCTGCCAGGTGATTAGCTGGGTAGGGAGCAGATTAGGTATGGACCTGGTCTCACCCTAGATGGTGCAGTCCTTATCGGTGGGGTGGGTGATGTATGTATTTTATATCCATGTCATCCATCTGTTTAATTTGCCGGATCATTTTAGAGCATAAGCCAAAAAAAATATGAAGAAAATCCAATCTCAAGTGGACCATACTATAGGAAACATGGTGACCGAATGCCCTACCATTAAAAAATTCCCAGGGCTCAATTGTAATGTTTTCCTAATGTTTATTTGTCATCCAACCTATTGATAAGGTCACATAAATCCGGATGAAGGGAAGGAAAAAAAAAAAAAAAAAACCAAGCATCAGCTTGATCTAAAACTTTTGAGGCCCATTAATGGACAATTACCGTTGTGTCGAATGGTATGGTCCACTAGATAACTAGATCAGCTTCGTTTTTGGGCTCATGCCTTAAAATGATCTAGAAAACTGGATGGACAACATAGATATGGAATACATACATCAAGGTGGGCCCCATGGTAAGGGCCGCACCATCTTGGGTGAGGCCAGTCCACACCTAATTAATTACTCCCAGCCGGGCAACAAAAAGTTCCATGGGCTCACTCGTGTTGTATATGCTGAATCCACTCGTCCATCAGTTTCTCAACTTATTTTAAATCATGATCATTCCAAAACCTAGGGGAAAAAAAGTGCATTATACCACGGAAATTAGTGGAAACAGGGACTCCCACCACTAAGACCTTCTTGGAGCCAAATAGGGCTCTCAATGGAGCGGTTTAGATCTGAGATCCTATTCGTTCCGAATCTATATAATGCAGATTTGGATCTTAAAATAGGTCCGATTAGTTAAATGGACCAGATTTGGATCTTAAAATAGGTCCGATTACTTAAATGGACTGGATATGGATTCACAAGAACATATCCAAGTTCGATCCGAATCCAACTAAGATCTGACTCATTGTCACCCTACTGTATATGTTATATTCATGCTGACCATCTGATTTTACAAATTATTTTAGGCCATGTCGACCATACCATAGTAAATAGTGGGATTTGCATCATTTTTCTACTAAATTAAATATATTATATTATATATTTAAATCATATATTTTTTTAGATTTGTAATGGGATGGATTTGGACCTAGATCTGACCTGAATCTGATGGTTATATGGATTTTGGATCAGAAATGGATCTAACAATTTATAAATGAATTGGATATGGATATCACCTTTTGGATCCGAGTTGGATCCGAATCCGTCTATAGATATACAGACTTGGAGCCGGATCCAGTTGGATCCGATCCAGATCCGACCCATTGAGAGCCCTAGAGCCAAAGAAGCTTTAGAACAGGACTCTTTTTTTTTTTTCCCCCTTCATCCTGATGGGAATTAATTTATGAACGGATTGGATGGTATGTAAACATCACGGTTGATTCCAGGAAGGTCTCAAAGGTGAGTGTCTCTATCTCCACTGTTTTCTGTGATCTGGCCCACTTGAATTTGGGTTTCATCCTATTTTTCAACTCCCGTCTTAAAATAAGATGAAGCAACTGATGGACGGAACAGATTTTATGTAGAAATCACGGAGGGACCCATAAAAAAATTCTATTGCGTACTTAGGCAACTGGGTAGTCGTTCTCAGAAATCGCCTGTAAAACACGGTTCGAATGATAGCGATGTATTTGCTATCCAACGTGTTGACGAGTCTGAAGAAGAAAGTACAAAATATCAGCTAATCGAAGACTTTTGTGGCTCACAAGAAGTTTTTAATGGTCAATCACCGCTGTTTCCTGTGGTGTGGTCCACCTGAGATTTGGGTCTGCTTCATTTTTGGGCCCACGTTGTAAAATAAGCAGAAAAAACGGATGGACGGTGCGGATATTCAAAAAATACCTCGAGGTGGGGCAACGGATTTGCCCAATCGCTCCGGCATTTCTCAGACAAAACCGAACTGCAGATCTGCGAATCGTATTCGCATTGAACTTAAAAGAGGAAATTGGTGCCACATGGCTGATGTGGACAAGATCCAGAACGTTCATCAGTTGGAGACCACCATGAGTATGCCTTACACCAAAATTCAGGCCGGTCACTGTTCATTCCGGCCAGTCAGAAGAATAAAAATGACCGATGGTATGCGTTCATAACACAAATGAGGTCGACACAATGAGCGAACTTGTTGATTTTTAGTCCAAGAAATTTTCATAGTGGGCCTCACCTGATGAGCCTCCTGGATCTCACACATGTGCCACGAATCGACTCTTCAACCTCACGCGCAGGGAATCATACTCCAGCATTCCAAAAATGTGGCGCCATCAGTGGAGAGAATGTACTTGGGATCTTTATTTACCAATCAATTATTTAAGACGAGAAGTCATACAGCAAATGACAGACAATGATAGATATCGTTACGCGTATTGTAAATGTATCCAATTCCAAACTTCTAAAAAAAAAAAAAGAGTTACTTTGCTGTATATAATTCGAAATATACAGTTTAATTCGTGTATAATATGTAACGTTTTATACAGTGTGGTATAAATACACATGAATTTTGGACTAATTCCACCAGAAATTTCGCTTGAATACATCCAGAGTATTGCTGACTTGTGTCTTGGAATTTGGGTAATCTTTCAATCGTCTGGATTGTTTACATAACAAGTCCTGCTTTGCATAAGATCGTGTATAACACGCATGCTATCTATTGGTATATGTGGAGCATGTTTTCCGGAATAACATATGGTGCTGGATGATTCGGACATGTCATTTTGAGATGGGTAGTGGCAAAGTAAGGTGTGCAAATGGTTAAGAAGTATTTAGGAAATTAAGAGGATGTTGAAAGGTTATTGTAATTGCAGAAGATGGAGCATATCATCTAGATGATTCTTCTTCTTCGTAAAAGCCTATGAATAATAGAGGAAATTGACGAAGAAAGGTGTCTCACACTAACCAAACTAAATCAAATTTAATTTATCTTTCTTTAGTATGTTCGTAGCTTAATCAGTGATCTAGGAGTAGTTGTAGTCATTACTGTAATCCAAGTTCACGTCTATTGGATGAACTTATCTCAAAATAATTAGTTCTCTTTTCGAAGAGTTGTTCAATAGTCGATCTTCATGATTGACTGTAAGTGTTTTTGGTTTGTATCTGAAAGTCATTTCTAGTGGAAGGGAAGGCACAATCCATTTTCAAAGGAAGAACCCCACCCTTCATCAATTGCCTTATCCTGATAAACAATATCTTACGAGTGGCTAAATAAGTAACCGATCCTCGCAGGTCTTAGTTATATATGGTCAAACTTCGATGTATCTGCCTATTTTGGCGCTTGAGGTCATAGTTGTTCAGTTGGAATCAAATTGTACAGTCGGTTCTGACATGCCCGCGCACATCACAATTGGCCAAAATTGAAACCAAGCAAAAGCAACAGGACTACAGGGTCAACCCATGGCCTCTCAGAAGGAACTAATTGGTTTTTTATTGTTTCTGACATCACACCCAATGAATCAATAAGATTCGTATTCAATAGAATCTTCTATAATCATAGCTTCATTCCCTCCCATTGGTTAGGCTTGAGCTATGCGATGAAGCTCCTCAATTCAAACTCATTCCCAAGTTAATCTCCTCAATTTCCATTGACTTGAGGAAGAAATTGGATTGTTCTGAAACAACAATTCTGTACAAATGTTTATTCCAATTGGTACATATTAACGTGAAATCATCTTAAACTTTATTTGAAAAATTATGTGTTATTTTAGAATTAAAATTAAATATACAAAGAACCATCCATCAGGAATTTAAGATTCTGACAATTATAGATATTATTTCATGGTTTCGTGTAGTTCATTATTCATCTAAAGTGGGGACCATCATATGAAAAGTTTAATTTTCATTTTAATATTTCTGATCATGGATTTAATTTATAATCCATCTAAAGTCTAGTCCAATTTCTGATCATGGATTTAATTTATGATCCATCTAAAGTCTAATCCAACAATTGGACAGTTTAATTGTGGTGATATATTTCTCATGTGTGGTTGTAGGTAAGGGTAGCAATGGAGTGGGTGGGCCACCTCATGCGGCTAACCTAACCTGGCTTTGGAACGGGCTTGGACCTATTAACTTGGTATCTGTGTTAGCTTGGGCCTAACATGCATGGATCTGTCAATTTTAGAGATGGGCCAGGGTTCATATCATTTTTGCCCAACCCAACCTAGCTTATGTATATATTATATCCTACAAGTCTGTCATTCTCATGATTGATTAGGCAACTCATGCATCTTGAATGCAGAAGATTGATTCCATTTTTTTAGTGTCTAATTGTTTTAAGCACGTGTGGCTTAATGGTTCAATAGATAGATTAGGAATATTCAAGTGAGAATAGAGATTTTGTTCATTTTCAGCCTAGGCTGGTTGGGCCTATGTCTAACCAATACTTTTGGGCTCAGACTTGGGCCTACTATGCTCAACCCATGTCAGGTTTGGGCTGAGCTTCGGCTTAAGGCCTTAAGTGGTAGTCCGGATGGGATAGGCCCGAACCCTATCTATTACCACCCGTTGTTGTGCGCACAGAGATGGTCATGGGGTTCTCCTAACCTAAGCATTGAGTTGCAAGAATGCATTTGGATTTCACTCTAACGTCTCACAAAAGCTAGGAAGTATTATAGTTGCATCTATGCCAACAGAATGCATGAGAGTGGACAAGTGTTGTAGAACAGATCGCGGATTCATTCATGGTGAGGATGGACCAAAGAAAGGAGTCCAAGCTCAAGAAGAATCGATAATCAATAGCATAGTTTGACCAGTTAAACAACATGACCGACCGATTGAACACCTGCTAGAAAATTTAGAAAATCTAGTTAACTCTCTGGACACATTTTGGCATTTTCGACCGGTCAACACTTCTAGTAAACCGATCGAAAATGTCCCAAATATTATAGAAAAGGGTTTAACTCTTTGGATGATTCCTAGTCATTTTGACCGATCAATCGATCAGGTCAACCGGTCGAGTTGACAAGTCGAGTCCGATCGATGGATAGTGCAGACAGCACGTTTTTAAATTTTTTTTTTTTTTTTTTTTACATTTTCACTTAGGACTCTCTTTGATTCATTCTTAGGGTTTGTTTAGAGTATATATTGTTGCTTAAACTCATTTTTAGGGTTTTTAACTTTTCACAATATTTAATCAAGTTTCGATTTTTAACAAATTTTATCTCGTGGATTCGAGATTTCTCTTGTGGATTCAAGAGCGCCTTGTAGATTCAAGGTAGTTATCTCTTTGAGGAAGACAATGATTGACGTCATCACCTCCTTCTCTGTGTGAAGTGGTATTAGAGCAAGGACTTTCCCACGGATCGATGGCTTCTAACGATGGGTTGGGTAGTGATCCCATGGATGGTGCTCCTGGGAATTATCATTAAACAGTCGCGACTTTTGAGGGTGTGCAACAGGAGAATCAGTTAACCATGCAAGGGCTACAAGCTACCCTCGACCATATAAAAGAGGCATTATTACCACCCTATATCCGTGGCGACAACCTGCCTCTGAAGAAGTCAACGACATGGTCCTCCAACTTCCCATACGATAAGATGATTGGATGGATCGAACAGATCAGGATTTCAAGCTGAAGGCCAACCTCCCGAGTTTCAATGGTCAACTTCACATCGAAGACTTCCTCAATTGGTTGTTGGAAGTCGAATATTTCTTCGACTACATTGAGGCTTCGAAAGAGAAAAGAGTGAAGTTAGTAGCTTACAAGCTGAAGGGTGGTCCTTCGGCTTAGTGTGGGAGCAATTTCAACTCGCATGAACACGACAAATGAAGGCTTCAATCCGTTCGTAGCAGTGCATGAAGTAGTTATTACGCGCGCGATTCCTTCCCAGTGATTACGATTAGGTATTGTTCCAACATTACCAAACTTATCAACAAGGAAGTCGGACAGTGAGAAATTATGCAAAAGAGTTTAACCATTTAGCGGCGTGGAATGATTTGGTGGAAACCGAATCACAACTGGTTGCTCGATTCATTAGAGGATTGTGTTTGACTATCCAAGATCAGGTTCAAATGCACCCCATCTGGACGATGGATGAAATGATCAAACTGGACACTAGAGCTAAGACACGGCTTGAGTGGTCCAATGCTCGGGCATACCCTGCGACATGGGTTTCCACTGTCGGTCCTTTGTAGAATACACTGCTGGCCAAGGGGAAAGAACAAATATGGGGATGTCATCAACCTCCTATGGAGGTGAACCGAGTGTCGGGGAGTGACCCATCGAAACCCCAAAGAGCAGCGACAACTTCCCACATCCGAGTAAGATCCCAAATCCTTATGGTTAGTCAAGGTTAGACCATTATTTCTGATGTGGCCAACTGGGTCACTTCTCAAACACATGTCCTCAACGACCTATGACCAATCTTATCACCAATGATGGGGGCGCTGAAGATGTAAAATAAGACCCAAATTGGTGAAGCTGAATATATAGTAGATGAAGGGGTGGATGAAGAGGATTGGGTGGCAAGAGATTACAGCGAGTCCCTAATCGTGAGGAGGCTCTTATACACCCCAAAGAAGGAAATACACCCGCAGTGACATAACATATTTCGAACGCGATGCATGGTGAATAATAAAGTATGTGATGTGATCATAAATAATGGTAGTAGCAAGAACATCGTCTTCATGGTCATGGTAGAGAAATTGCAGCTAAAGACGAAAAACATCCTTCCCCATGCACAATCGACTGGATCAAGAAAGTTAGTGAAACTAAGGTAATTGAATAATGCACTATCTCTTTCTTAATTGGTAAATATTATAAAGACTAAGTAGTATGTGATGTAGTCGACATGAAGGCTTGCTACATATTACTCGGTCGGTTGTGGCAGTAAAACAATGATACAACTCATAGAGGTTGAGATAATCTGTCTATTTTCGTCAACGATGATCGGAAGACAATTCTCGCCCATATGGGCCCGGACGAACAACCCGAAGCTTCTGAAGTAGAGGGACATTCTTTCCTAACCATACGAGACTTTGTGGAGGAGTCCAAAGAGACAAGAGAAGTGTACACATTAATGGGGAAGGGTGAAGATGTAGAGCCCATGAACATCTCTATGAAATTAAAACCCTTATTGCATGAATTCAAAGAAATTTAGCCTGAAGATCTTCCTGATGGGTTGCCTCCCATGCGGGATATTTAACTAAAGAAAGATGGGAGTTAGCACATGTGTGTCGATAATTGGGCAATCAACAAGATATTACCATAAAATACAGATTTCTCATACCGCGGTTGAATGATATGTTGGACATGCTTGAGGGTGCAAAACAATTTTTTAAGATAGACTTGAGGAGCGACTACCATTAAATCTGAATATGGTTCAGTGATGAGTGGAATGTATGAATGGTTGGTCATGCCCTTCGGTCTTTCGAACGTGCCTAGTACATTTATGAGGTTGATGAGCCAAGTTCTGGGTGGTGGACAAATTTTCAAAGATGACACACTTCATCCGTGTAAGAAGACTCTTGATGCTACGTATGTTGCTCCTCTCTCTTTTGGAAAACTTTGTAAAAGTGATTTAACACCTAGCTTCAGTTCATCGGTGCGTACCACCCCCAGGAAAATGGACAATCTAAAGTAGTGGACCATATGCTTGGAAATCTCATTCGGTGTATCTTTGGGGATAAACCAAAGTAATGGAATTTAGCCTTAGTTCAGGCGAAATTCACGTTCAATAATATGCTAAATCGTTGTACCAGTAAGTCGTCATTTGAAATTGTATATGGTCGAGTGCCTTAACATATGCTTGATTTGGTTCCTTTGCCCAAGCTTCCGAGCATGAGCGTAGCTGCAAAACATATGGTGGACCAAATCATGGGCATTACTGATGTAGAGGGTGTGGCTGACCTTTACATGATGAGAATAGACTAGAAGAAGGACCAGCGGAAGACCACCAAGAAAGGACTGAAAGTAGTGAAAACTGTTAAAAAAAACAACACTGCCGACCTGTCAGACCCAACTGGGAAACAGTTTAAACTCACTAGACTGTTTTGGTCTAAAATCGACCGGTCGTCCAACTGGTCGTGTACCTAATTGACCGATCCTGACCGGTCTTGGGACAGGTCGAGTGATTTCCAGAGAGTTGCTGGACTCTCTGGACCGATTTGGCCCTTTTTCGATCGGTTGCTCGACCAGTTGAGCAACATCCAGAGAGTTCCCACGAACTTGCTATTTCGGTTTTCTTTTCCATTTTAGGAGTTGTTTCTTTCTTTTTGCAAGTATAACACCTCGGCTACGAAGCTTAGGGTTTAGTTTGTATAAGTAGGATGCTATTTCCATTTTTCAAGAATCATTTAATAATTATAATACAATTTTTCAGAGTTTTCTCTGTTTTGGCTCATGTTCTTCGAGTTGCCCCTTGAGTAATAAAGGAAGATTGGGTTGTTTGCTCGATAGATCCGTGGATTTGGATTGGTTATCTTATGAGAGAGGCAGTGATCAATCTCATTCTGCCTTCGGCTACGCTAAGTTGGTATCAAAGCAAGGCTTTCCCTCGGGTGATGGCTTCTAGTGACAATCAAGGCTATAATCCCGCTGACAGTGATCAGGGGATTCAGTTTCTAGCAGAGAGGATGGAAGTCCTCTAGAGATCGGTTGAGACATCGATGTAAGGAGTGCATGAGTCTCTCGATTAAATCGTCGCGGCTTTAACGCTACTGCGAGTCCCAGTGGGTATTCCCCCACCCATAGTTGAAGCTCAGGAAAATCCAGCGATCCACCTGGCCCTTTTAGCCATTAACCGACGATAAGACCATGTCAATTTGGATGGCAGCGACGACGAAGTTGAGAATATCGTTACATGACCTTCGGCGGGTGGTAATGATCGCTGGGATCGTAACAAATATGGATACAGAGGTAAGGGGGAACTCCCTTCTTTTAATGACATGCTTAGAATTGAAGAATTTCTGGATTGGCTAGCAGAAGTAGAGAAATTTTTTGATTATATGGAAGGTTAAACTCGTTATGTACAAGTTGAAGTCGGGTGCTTCGGCATGGTGGGAGCAATTACAACTCTCCCGTGCCCGGCAAAACAAATTGCCCATCCGATCATGGTCTCAGATGAGATAACTCATTCGATCACGCTTCCTTCCCCGTAATTATGAACAAGTCCTATTCCAGAAATACCAAAATTACCGTCAAGACAATTGAACCGTTGAAGAATATGCCGCTGAATTCCACTGGCTAGCCAGCCGTAATGATTTAGCTAAAACGGAAGCACAGAAAACCGCGAGGTTTGTTAGTGGTTTAAGACTCAACATCCAGGATCAAGTACACATGCAGCAGGTATGGACGGTAGAGGATGCACTACAACCAGCCAATCACGCCGAAACTCGACTTACAAGAGTTCCTGCGTGATCATATCCCTCATCTCGTGTACCTCACTCAACAACAGAGCAGAAAGTTCCCCAGACCAAAGGAAAGCAACTCGTTGGGGGGTGAATCCAACCTCCTCCTATGGCCACGACTCGAGGAGTGGGAATCGGACCTCCTAAGCCGCAATGCAAAGTGTCACCCATGGCTAGGCCAAGTTAAGCTCCAAACCCTTATGCACGACCGACCAAATCATTGTTGGAGGTGTGGCCAGCTGGGTCACTTGTCCAATGCATGCCTGAATCACCCAACGACTAATTTGGCCACAAATGAAGGGGAACCTGAAGAAGGTGAGTATCAATAAGCCGATGAAGATTACAACGAAGAAGTTGATGTAATAGAGTAAGACCATGGTGAGTCCTTAGTTGTGAGGCGTTTGTACTACACCCAAGGGCAGAAACCCATCCATAACTTCATAACATCTTCCGCTCTCGATGCACTGTGAATGGAAAGATTTGTGATGTTATCATTGATAGTAGGAGCAATGAAAATATAGTGTCCAGAGAAGTGGTGAGCAAGCTCAAGTTGCCAACGATAAAGCACCCCACTCCGTACTCTATCGTTTGGATCAAGAAAATAAACGACACTAAGGTAACGAAACAATGCTTAATCTCGTTTCCATTGATAAAGGCTATAGAGACGAAATATTATGTGATATCATGGATATGGAGGCCTGTCACATCCTCCTTGGCCGTCCGTGCCAAACGGTTCGAGACATTACTCATCGTGGGTGTGATAACGTTTATATGTTTGTAAAGAATGGAAGGAAATGTATCCTCACCCCTATGTCACACGAGAGCGCCCCCAAGACTTTCGTAGTGGAGGAGAGCTCTCTCCTTGCCATGAGGGAATTTGAGGAAGAAGCCAAGGAAGTGCGTGAAATCTACGCCGTGGTATTAAAAGGAGAAGACTTCGGGGAGCATGTTATCCCCTCGAGCCTCCACTCTTTACTAAAAAAACTCAATGATACATAGCTCGAAGATCTTCCCCAAGGACTACCCCCGATGAGGGACATACAACATCACATAGATTTCATTCCAGGGGCTAGCTTGCCTAACCGACCACACTATCGGTTGAGCCCCAAGGAGAGTGAAATTCTCCAAGGCCAGGTGGATGATTTACTGAAGAAAGGAATGTTGAGGGAGAGAATGAGTCCCAGAGTCGTTCTGCTACTATTGATCCCCAAGAACGATGAGAGTTGGCAGATGTGTGTGGACAGCCGAGCGATCAATAAAATTACTGTAAAGTACAGATTTTCGATTCCTTGGCTAGATGACATGTTGGACATGTTAGAGGGTTGTAAGATATTTTCCAAGCTAGACTTGAGGAGCAGATATCACCAAATTCAGATCCACTCAGGTGACGAATGGAAAACCCCCTTTAAGACCAAGGAGGGTCTATATGAATGGCTTGTCAAGCCATTTGGGTTATCGAATGCACCGAGTACCTTCATGTGACTTATGAATCAAGTGTTGAAGTTGTTCATTGGTCGGTTTGTGGTAGTTTACTTCGATGATATTCTGATTTATAGCCAAGATGAGGCATCGCACATGGCACACCTCAGAGAAGTACTTTAAGTGCTCCAAGACAACAAGCTTTACTTAAATCCAAAGAAGTGTGATTTCCTAACAGATCACTTATTATTTCTGGGTTTCGTCGTATCATCCACGGGTATCCGAGTGGACGACGATAAGGTTAAGGCCATACGTGAGTGGCCTACCCTAACCAACATACATGAGGTGCGTAGCTTTCATGGGTTGGCCAGCTTCTACCGTTGCTTCGTCAAGAACTTCAGCATGATAGTCGCACCACTCACTGATTGCATGAAGAAAGGACCTTTTCAGTGGGCCGAGGAAACCGATCGTAGTTTCACTTAAATCAAGCACAAGATGTCCTCTATTCCGATCCTCATGTTGCCTAACTTCGACAAAGTTTTTAAGGTGGACTATGATGCGACCTATGTGGGGATTAGAGCTATATTATCTCAGGAAGGCAAGCCTGTGGCTTTTTATAACGAAAAGCTCAGCGACGCTAGAAAGAAGTGGTCCACATACGAAATAGAGTTGTACTTTGTGGTACAGGCCCTCTGACATTGGCGATACTACCTCATTCAAAGGGAGTTCATTCTAAACACTGACCATCAAGCTTTAAAGTTTATAAATAGCCAAACTAATATAAGTCACGTGCATGCTAGGTGGGTTGCATTTTTGCAGGAGTTCACTTTTGTGTTGAAATACAAGTCTGGTCAATAGAACAAGGTAGCAGATGCCTTGAGTAGCTGAGCCGCCCTCTTTGTCACATTATCTAACGAGGTGATTGGGTTTGATTGCCTCAAGGAGTTGTATGCCGAAGATGAGAACTTCAAAGAAGAATGGGCATGAAGCAAGGATAATCATCCAGATGACTTTCATATTCATGACAGATTCCTATTTTATGGGAACCGGTTATACATCCTACAATGTTCCTTACGTGACAAAATAACGCTCGAGCTCCATGGTGGTGGGCTCGGAGGTCACTTGGGCCGCGACAAGACAAGAAAATTGGTGGGGGAGTGTTATTTTTGGCCTCACCTAGGCTAAGATGTGGGAAAAGTGGTCACGTGGTGCCACATTTGTCAAGCTTCCAAGGGGCACTCTAATAATACGGGCCTTTACACTCCATTGCCCGTGCCAGAAGACCCTCGAGAAGATATTTCTATGGACTTCATCTTACATCTCCCACGAACACAACGCAGCGCAGATTCTGTGTTTGTGGTGGTTGATAGATTTTTTAAGATGGCCCACTTCATTCCATGCAAGAAGACGTTCGACGCCTCAAATGTAGCAAATTTATTCTTCAAGGAAATTGTGCGACTGCATGGGATTCCAAAGACTATTACATCAGACCGAGATATAAAGTTCGTTAGCCACTTTTGGCGGACATTGTGGAGTAAGTTCGATACGCAACTTCAATTCATTAGTGTGTATCATTCTCAAACAAATAGATAGACTGAAGTAGTGAACTGAACGTTGGGAAACCTCATCCGAAGCATCTCAGGAGATAAGTCGAAACAATGGGACTTGGCCCTGCCTCAAGTTGAATTCACCTTCAACAATATGATGAACATGTCAACAGGGAAGTCTCCTTTGCCCTCGCCATACACTCAATTTGGTACCCTTGCCCACAATACAAGGAAGGAGTATAACAGCAGATAACATGGATGAACGGATCAGAGAAGTACACGTGGAAGTCCGGGACAAGTTGTTAAAATCAAATCAGAGATACAAGCAGGACGCCGATAAACATCGTCGCGAGAAGATATTTGAAGTCGGTGATCAGGTTATGGTCCACTTGCGCAAGGAGCACTTTCCTTTCAGTACGTATAACAATCTCATATATAAGACGATTGGACCGGTGCCCATCCTCCGAAAGATAAACGACAATGCCTATGTTGTTGATCTACTAGAAGAATTCACGATCTCTCGTACATTCAATGTTGCCGATTTGTACGAGTACCATGAGCTAGACGACAACGTGAACTTGAGGTCAAGTTCTTTCCAAGAAGGGGAGACTGATGTAGAGGGTGTGGCTAACCTCTACATGACGAGAATAGACCAGAAGAAGGAGAAGCAGAAGACCACCAAGAAAGGACTAAAAGTAGTGAAAACTATTAAAAAAAACAACATTGTCGACCGGTAGGACCCAACTGGGAAACGGTCCAAACTCACTAGACTGTTTTGGCCTAAAATTGACCGGTTGTGTACCTGACCGACCAACCCTGACCGGTCGTGGGACAGGTTAAGTGACCTCGAGAGTTGCTGAACTCTCTAGACCGATTTAGCCATTTTCTAATCGGTCGCCTGACCTATCGAGCAGCGTCCAGAGAGTTCCTACAAACTTGCTATTTTCGATTTTCTTTTCCGTTTTAGGAGTTGTTTCTCTTTTCTTTTGCAAGTAAGACACCTAGGCTACGAAGCTTAGGGTTTAGTTAGTATAAGTAAGATGTTATTTTCGTTTTTGAAGAATCATTGAATAATTTTAATACAATTTTCTAGAGTTTTCTCTGTTTTGGCTCATGTTCTTCGAGTTGCCTCTTGAGTAATCAAGGAAGATCGGGTTGTTTGCTCGATAGATCCGTGGATTCGAATTGGTTATCTTACGAGAGAGGCGGTGATTAATCTCGTTCTGCCTTCGGCTGCACCAATTATGCTGACATGCAAGCTTCTAATGACAAGACAAAAGAGCTAGCTGACAAACATCAGCATTTGAAGTTGGGTGACCATATGATGGTTCATCTCCGCGAAGAAAGATTTCCGACTAGGACATATAATAAGCTGAAGAATAAGAAGATTGGACCGGTACCTATCCTCTGTAAGATCAATGACAATGCCTATGTTGTTGATCTTCCAGACAATATGGAGATCTCATGCACATTTAACATCGTGGACCTGTACAAATATCATGAACTAAATTCGAAAGATAACTCAAGGATGAGTTCTTTTGAAGTGGAGGGGAATGATGTAAAACGGGTCACAGATTCGTTCATAGCGAGAAGAATCGACAATCTACAACATAGTTCGACAATCAACAACACAGTTTGACAATCGACAGCACAGTTTGATAGGTCGAATAACAGGGTCAACTTATCGAGCACTTGCCAAAAAATCTAGAAAACCTATTTAACTCTCTAAACAAATTTTGGCATTTTCAACCGGTTGAAACTTATAGTTGACTGATTGAAAATGTCCCAAATATTACAGGAAAAAGGGCTTCACTCTCTGAATGATTTCTGGTCATTTCGACCGATCAAACTATCGGGCTGATTGATTGATGCTCATGGTCGACCGGTCGTGTCGACAGATCGAGTCTGATTGACGAACAGCGCAGACAGTGTGTTTTTTTAATTTTTCTTTCCGTTTTTGTTAAGGACTCTCTTTGATTCATTCTTAGAATTTGTTTAGAGTATATATTGTTGCTTAAACTCTTTTTAGGGTTTTTAACTTTCATAATATTCAATTAAATTTTTATTTTTATCGAATTTTATCTCATAGATTTGAGATTTCTTTTGTGAATTCAAGAGCACCTTTTGGATTCAAGGTAGTTATCCCTTTGAGGAAGACAACGATCCACCTCATCACGTCCTTCCTTACGTCAACAAGACAGTCCAATCAATAGGATATTTCATAGGGTATTTGACTATAATACTTGAGGTTCTGTGGTATGTCGTAGAGGGTGTAGTATTAGCAAGACAGCCCTAGTACATGCCCATCATGAAGATAAGATTCATGGATGGAACATACACTCTATGAGGCATGGGTATACAATCCATTGTTGTTTCGTACAGTATGAGTAATTGATTGTGTTGAGAAATGACATGATGGATTCTACACTAAAATATTCCCTCACAGGAGACAAATTGGACAAGTAAAAACTTAATGCTTTTATAGTCATGCAGAAATGTCAAAATTAAATATGGTGTCTAAAATGATTATATTAGAGAAGTTGACTGTGAAGAATTTTATAAATTGATCCCAGATGCTTGAACTAGTACCCACCTTAAAGTGAGTGCTCTATGTCATTCATGAGCCCCCTCCTCCATTCCTTGAGCTCGTAAACAATTAAGAATGTTTCGTAGTCTCTCCCAAATATGAGAAATTGAAAAAAGATAATGAGGTGGCCCAACTATACATATTGGTCTTCATTATTAATGTGATCCATAATTAGGTACGGAGCATGTAACATGTCAATGATATTTATCTTCACTTGAAGGGAATGTTTAATGCTTTGGTCATCCGTAATCCAAATCCTTGAGAGGAAAAAATATAATATGAGACTCAAGGAGAGTGCCTTTGTGAGTGAGCATGTTTTGAAAATAAATGAGGTTCCAATTAGCTTGAGTTGATTGGGGGTGCAACCAACGGAGAGGATACAAGCATAAATACTTTAATTATGCCATTGGCGTGTATGTATGATAGGTACATTGACAACTACAATATGAATTAACTGAAATGCACATAGGAGCAATTGCACATGAAGTTGGTTCTCTACGAGACCAACAACATGAGAAGGAAGAAGGGTTGTGGCGCAGTTATCTAAGGGCTTCTCTAGTAGAGAACCCAACCCCTTTAAGTGCAAAAGAAAAAAAATAACAAAGGCAACAAGGACAATAATCCTAATGAAACATATAATCTTGTTGGGCACAAAAGCAACAAAAAGAAAAAGGGTAAAGGTAATAAGGGGTGCTAACGAGTTAGGAAACTTCAAGAACATATGTGAAGAATACAAGAAGCAATTTGTCAAAGGCCAATGTAGGTGCAACACTTTGTTGTATATAAATCTGTGCATATGATTTTAGGTGGAGAATACTTTATCGAAAAAGATTACAACAATGTCAAAATCTCCCTCCTCTCTCTCTCTCTCTCTCAACTAATAAGGGGAATGGTAGATTTCAACTCAAAGAGAAGAGTCGAGGACTAGGCTGTGATTTATATGAAATTAGGTTGGTAGGCAACATCCTACCCATCAAGGAATGGTCACCAACTTCAACACTTACATGCCTCTCTCTCCCATAGGAGAGGGAGAAATCATTGCGATTCCAACTACAAAATAGGTATGGTACTCCAATAGAGTATATGTAGATAGTGTTTATGTCACATGTTGTGGGCCCCACCTAATACTCATGTTGTAAATCCAAACAATCCACAACCTCAATCAAGTATCCTATGAATTATGTGGCCTACTATCTCCAACATTCTCCCACCTAGGCTACTCAACGCGTTGACAGATATATACAAGGATCGTGTATATCCAATATATAGTTTATGAGCTCAAAACCTTATTAGATATTTATTATGGATCATAAGAAGTACCTTGAACAATCTGGTTGTTAAGCCTTGAATTGTGCATAATTATCTCCAATTTCATGTTACATTTACATGAAGTATTGTGTTTAACGTCTTAACTTATGTGTGTTTTCATGTTTGTAGGTAAAGGAGAAAGAACCCAAGGATTTAACATTAAAAGTGATGATTTAGAGTGACTAGATGACAAGCCTTAGATGAGTCAAATAATTAGAGAACCAAAACACCAAAGATAAAAAAAAAATGAAAGTTTATAGTTCAGAAAAATAGAGATGATTGGGCGACCAACTAAGAGTTCGGGCGCCTGATGACATGTTCAGGCGCTGGGTTGGGAGACCGAAAACCACCAAATTTCAACAGAACTTGCTGGATGTTTTTTAGGAATTCAGGCGATCAATGATCGAGTCGACCACCCGATAACCGATGGTGGTGCAATTTATCTTACTCAATTTTAAGGCAGTGCAATTTTTCTTTCACAATTTTAAGGTGGTGCTCCAATTTTTCTATAAAAAGGGGACGTCCTAGGTCTTCTAAAATCATCTAGGATATGAAGAATCAGAGAGGAACAATCACAGAAGAGTTCTACTTCAAGTTTTCTCCTTTTCTTCTAGTTTTAGTTTTCTTTTTCATATTTTTTTAGAGTTTTTATTTCAACTATCTCTATATGATTGGCTAAACCTCTTAGCTAAGGCTAAGAGGTGAAGCTTATAGTCATTTATGATGCTTAGATTTCATTGATTCAAGTATTTAAAGTTTTAATGATGAATTTTATAATTTTTTGTTTGAAGAAAGTTGATAATCTTAGTTTAATCTTTCATCTTTTGTGATTGTATTTACATGAGATGTTTTTTATTTTATAAGATTGTTCAATTGGGTTTTTGAGAGTTTTAATTTGTGGAATTTCTAGATTCATTATAATCATGATGGATGCTTCGTAATCCTACAAGTTACATACTCTTCGTTCCATTTAAAACTAACCTCTTGAAGTTCAGATTCTATATTGGATTGTGAATTCTGGTTTAATTGGATTTATCTTCCGATTGGTTAGAGAGAAGACTTCAATTTTAATTTAGTTATTAACCTGGATTGATGAATTTATCATTATAGATGATTATAAGTGGACCCTTTGCACCCAAGTACCTTTATTTTCTGAATTTTCCTTTAAAGTTACTATTTATGTATGTTTCCAAAATCCATCACCTTATTATAAATTTGAATTTAGTTAGTTTAGGTTAGTTTTTGTTGGGAATTGTTACTTCAAATTCCTAAGGACGATTTCAGGCTCTACCGAATTATTGTTGGAATTGGAATACCGACAGCGGAAACGAAAGCCAAACACGCAGAGTAATATGAGATCAAACGAGAAACACAATGCAATCACACCACACAAGCATTGAACCACAAGAGACAATCCAATTTTGCGTGGAAAAACCCATCAACGGGTAAAAAAACCATGGCATAAAGCGATCTACTATGAATCAGAAGTTTACAGAGATTGACAGCCCACAAACAAGGAAACCCAAAGAAAACCCAAGCGCTCTCTCTCTCTCTCTCTCTCTCTCTCTTAAAACAGTCTCCCCTCTTCCTAGCTAATACAATTAGGAAACCTTAGACACTTAGGATACATCCTAATCCTAGTTGCACCCACTTAAATAGACAAAATCCCGAATTAGAAACAAACTTACACAAACCGTGTAAAACAGAGCAAATCTGTGCACCGTCGATTGATTGGGTGATCAATCAACTGCACCGAGTGATCAATTGGAAAGGCTGGCCGATTGATCGGCCGGGCGGAAAATGTCGAGGGACTTGTTGTGAGAAAATACAAACAGGGGGCGCAAAATGTCGAGGGACTTGCTGTGAGAAAATACAAACAGGCGATTGATCGGCCATGCTGGTCGATTAATCGATGGCCCTGTCTCACACAGATTTGAGTCACCGATTCCAATAATCTCCACTGTGACGAAAATATTCGTATCGTACCTTGCCATACACACTTTTATCCTTACTTTCTTCATCATCTCAACTTCAACATAGCTCCACCGCTTTTCGTGCCTCCATCAACCCTTACCTTGTACTTTCAAGCCCCTTTTCGCTCTTCTCATGTGGCCCATGGGTACTTACCGCATACGAGCAACTATGGATTCTGCTGCCGATCCTGCAGTTCCACCGTGAAACGTGCTCCCGATCAACTTATAAAGATGACCACACCTCCGTGCCTTTATCCACACGAGTGCCCCTTCATCACTTTACAACAACGATCGCGACTGATGAATATGCACCATTTTACCTTAAGTTCACCAAGAGAGATCACATTCATCTTCATCATGGGGACATGCTTCACATCTTCCAAGACTCGTTCGATCCCATCAAACATCCTGATGTGCACCGTACCAATACCCACCACCTTATGAGCGTAGCCATCTCCTATAAACACCGATTCACCACCATGTTCCCTATATGTCGTGAATGAACTCCAGTCAAGATAAACGTGATATGAAGCCCCTGAATTCAGGATCCACTCTCTACCGTGAAATTCCTTACTGGAAATAGCCAAAACTTCACTAAGATCTCCACCGTCCTCTACGATATTGGTTCCCTCTCCATAAAAAAATTCATACCTCTTTTGCTTTAACTTGAGATTCTGACAATCCTCTCTCATGTGGCCTTCTGAACCACAACTCTAGCACTTCACCTTAGCTTTCCCTTTGCCCTTAGCCTTAGATCTCGATTTCGAAGATCCTCCACCATACTCAGAATTTCTTCCCCTCATAATCAGTGCCTCTGAGGAAGAACAAGAACTCACGTCAGTGCTTTTCTTTCTTATCGCCTTCGACTGGAGGGCTGAGATAACGATCTCGTCCTCTATCACGTTACGAAAGAGAACGCAACCGCTGATACGATGACGAAGATAGAGAAGGTCTATGCCAAGAAATCTCTAGAGAACCGGATGTAACTGTTGATGTAGTTGTTCACCTTGAGGATGATAGAGGTGACGGATGTGGAGGACCACTTAAGCATATTCAATCGGCTAGTTTGCAAGTTGGTGGAGATAGATGAGCCGATGAAGGATGAATATCGAGCATGCATTCTGTTGAATTCTCTTCCAGATTCATATAAGTCATTCAGGGACTCTGTGTGCACAGGGAGGGAGACCATCATATGGCTTAACAGGATCAAGGTTCTAGCCTTCTTATCGAGCTTCGTCCACTCATCATCTTTCATAGCCTCAGGTCACTTTCCAAGAGCTTCATTAAGCCCTTGCTGAACTAGAAGGGATTCAATCTTCACCTTCCACAGTTTAAAGTTATTTTTCCCGAAGAACTTCTCTACATCAAACGTTGTCCTTGATCCCATCTTCTCGTCTCAGATCTAAATTCTACTCCACCCCAACTTTAGCTCTGATACCACTTACTGGGAATACCGGTAGCAGAAGTGAAAGCCAAACACATAGAGTAATATGAGATCAAACGAGAAACACAGTGCAATCACACCACACAAGCATTCAACCATAAGAGACAATCTGATTTTACGCGGAAAAACTCCTCAACAGGTAAAAAACCATGGCACAAAGTGATTTACTATGAATTAGATATTACAGAGATTGACAGTCCACAAGTAAGAAAACTCAAAGAAAACCCAAGCTCTCTCTCTCTCTCTCTCTCTCTCTCTCAAAACACTCTCCCCTCTTCCTAATACAATTAAGAAACCTTAGACACCTTAGGATACATCCTAATCCCGGTTACACCCACTTAGTAGGCAACAATCCTGAATTAGAAACAAACTTACGCAAACTGTGTAAAACAGTGCAAATCCGCGCACCGCCGATTGATTTGGAGATCAATCGACTACCCCAAGCGATCAATCGGACAAGCTGGCTGATTGATCAACCGGGCGTAAAATTGTCGAGGGACTTGCTGTGAGTAAATAAAAAGGGCGATTGATCGGCCAGGCTGGTCGATCAATCGATGGCCTTGTCTCACACAGGTTTGAGTCACCGATTCCAACAATCTTTACCGTTATGAAAATCTTCGTGTAGTACCTTGCCATATACACTTCCATCCTTGATTTCTTCATCATCTCAACTTCAACATAGCTCCACCGCTTCTCGTGCCTCCATTAACCCTTACCTTACACTTTGACACCCTTTTTCGCTCTTCTCATGTGGCCCTTGGGCACTTGCCACATACGAGCAACTGTGGATCCCGCTACCGATCCCGCAGCTCCACCATGAAATGTGCTCCCGATCAACTTGTAAAGATGGCCACACCTCCGTGCCTTCATCTACACGAGTGCCCCCATCATCACTTTACAACAATGATCGCAACCGATGAACATGCACCCTTTTACCTCGAGTGCACCAAGAGAGATCACATTCATCTTCATCTTGGGGACATGCTTTACATCTTCCAGGACTCGTTCGATCTCATCGAACATCCTAATGCACACCATACCAATACCCACCACCTTATTAGTGTAACCATCGTCTATAGACATCGATTCACCACCATACTCCATGTATGTTATGAATGACCTCCAGTCAGGACAAACATAACATGAAGCCCCTGAATCTAGGATCCACTCTCTACCGTGAGATTCCTTGCTGGATATAGCCAAAACTTCACTAAGATCTCAACCGTCCTCTATGATATTGGTTCCCTCTTCATAAAAATTTTCATACCTCTTTTGCTTCAACTTGAGATTCTGACAATCCCATCTCATGTGGCCTTCCGAACCACAAATTTAGCACTTCACCTTAGCTTTCCCTTTGCCCTTAGCCTCACATCTCGATTTCGAAGATCCTCCACCATACTCAGAATTTCTTCCCCTCATAATCAGTGCCTCTGAGGAAGAACGAGAACTCACGTCAGCGCTTCTCTTTCTCATCGCCTTCGACTGGAGGGCTGAGATAACGGTCTCGATGTTGATAGTCTCCCTCCCTGCGCACACAGAGTCCCTGAATGACTTATATGAATCTGGAAGAGAATTCAACAGAATGCATGCTTGATATTCATTCTTCATCTGCTCATTTATCTCCACTAACTTGCAAACCAACCGATTGAACGTACTTAAGTGGTCCTCCACATCCGTACCCTCTGCCATCTTCAAGGTGAACAACTGCATCAATAGATACATTCAATTCTCTAGAGATTTCTTGGTATAGACCTTCTCTAGCTTCGCCATCGTATCAGCAGTTGTCTTCTCCTTCGTGACGTGATAGAGGACATTATCCATAAGGCTTAACAGGATTGAGGTTTTAACCTTCTTGTCGAGCTTCGTCCACTCATCCTCTTTCAATGCCTAGGTCGCTTTCTAAGAGCTTCATTAAGCCCTTGCTGAACTAGAAGGGATTTAATCTTCACCTTCCATAGTTCAAAGTTGTTTTTGCTGGAGAACTTCTCTACATAGAACCTTGTACTTGATCCCATCTTCTCGTCTCAGATCTGAATTTTATTATACCCCAACTTTAGCTCTGATACACTTGTTGGGAATATCGGCAGCGGAAGCGAAAGCCAAACATGCAAAGTAATATGAGATCAAACGAGAAACACAATGCAATCACACCACACAAGCATTCAACCACAAGAGACAATCCAATTTTAAGTAGAAAAACCCCTCAACGGGTAAAAAACCACGGCACAAAGCGATCTACTATGAATTAGAAGTTTATAGAGATTAATAGCCCACAAGCAAGAAAACCAAGATAAAACCCAAGCTCTCTCTCTCTCTCTCTCTCTCTCTCTCTCTCAAAACAGTTTCCCCTCTTCCTAATACAATTAGAAACCTTAGACATCTTAGGATACATCCTAATCCCGATTGCACCCACTTAAATAGGCAACAATCCCGAATTAGAAACAAACTTACGCAAACTGCGTAAAACAACGTAAATCTATGCACCACCGATTGATCGAGCGATCAATTGACCGCCCCGAGTGATCAATTGGACAAGCTGGCCGATTGATCAACCGGGCACAAAATTGTCGAGGGACTTGCTGTGAGAAAATACAAAGGGCGATTGATCGGCCAGGCTGGTCGATCAATCGATGGCCCTGTCTCACATAGATTTGAGTCACCGATTCCAACAATTATTACTACATCGCGACCCTACACTTGGGGTTGTGAATAAGTTTTGGCGCCATTGTCAGGGATTTAGGTTAATGGTTCTAAACATAGTGATTAAGACTCTAGTTTGTTAGTGTTTTTAACTTTGTTTCTAACTTAGGGTTTTGTTTAGTTAACTTGGATTTAATTTCAAAATTTTGGTTCTAGTTTACTAACATTGTTTGTTGTTTTGTAGGATTTTCTTCAAGTAGTTCATCTTTATTTGTAACATCCCTCATTAATCTCTTCTAAATTGCTTTTTAGTTGATTGATTTGCTATAGGATTTTGTTTTTACTTATAAGCTTAGTTTTCAATTAGATTTTATGTGGTTCATGCTAAATTGGGTAAGGGACAAGACGTCGAGACTTCTAAGTAAGAGAGGTTTAGTTGAGAGCTTAACTATTCACATATGAGTTAGAAAACATCTAGGTATTTTCGAACCATCCAGAAACATGGCTCAGAATGAACCAAGCATTGATGAGAATGTTGAGCATAATACAATGCTAACTAAGACAAAACGTGATGAGAATGAGGAAAATTATATATGTTCCCCTGGTCAAAACTTTACTTGATTATTTGCAATCGAAAATAATAAGCACACCTTGTATGATTTTTTTCCTCAATACAAGAAACATGAACTTTAAATCGAAAATTATCCAATTACTCTCAAAGTTCCATGGACTCGACTCTGAGAGTCCATATTTACACCTAAGAGAATTTAATGAAATCGTCACCACCTTGCAATCTGAGAGCTCGCTTTGTAAGCCATGTGCGCGCACACACACACACACACACACACATAGAGAGAGAGAAGTGTATGACCTATCCGCTGCTATATGGTGGTAGGAACATGGCATATGGTGGCGACATTGTTGGGTTTGGACGCCTCAAACCTTCGAGCATGAAGAACACCTAACGGTCAGTCACGTTGGAGATGAAGACACCAGTTGCTGGAACTTTTCTTGGCCATCCGGCCGGTCGACCGACTGGCTGGTGGGGGGTCCGACTGGTCGGCAGTTTCCTTTTTGGTATGGGTTGCTTGCGCGGTTTTACGCAAGGACTTTCTAATTTCAGTTTTCTCCTATTTAAGGAGATGTAATCCGAGATTAAGGTTGCCGCCAATGGGCCAAGGGATTGAGAGGGTTCTAGGGTGAGAGAAAGAGCTAGGGAGGAAGCTTGGAGTTCTCTGGGTTGAGGGAAAGGGATGGGTTTGTCCTCCGCATGTGAGAATTAGCTTCAGGTAGCTTGGTATTTCTCTTGTGGGCTGTGATCCAAGGTTTTCTTCTGTAATCTCTTGTAACTTCTGATTCATAGTGGATTGATGTCGCTTTGTGTCGTGGTTTTTGACGCAGGGAGGACGTGGTAGGTCGATCACCGTCTCCCTAACCGATAGTTTCTCGAATCCACGAGAAGAAATAAAAGATAAAAAGAGGAATTTAATTCCAAATAATTGATTTATTTAATTGAATTAACAAAAATGAAATTACAATGCACATAAATAGGAAACTAAACCCTATGTAAAGTATCAGACTCCAACTCCAACTTAAACTCCTAGAAAACATAACTTACTATAAATAGTAAACTTACTATTTATAGAAGTCGTTCAATCCTACTAGAACTCTTGGTTTTTGTCCAAAAATAGAAAGTTACGGCCTCAACCACGTTGTTCTACGAAATATTCTAAGCCCTTTTCATGTTGGGCACTAACTCTAAAACCCTACAGATGCAAAGTTATGATCGAATTAAAACTTACTATATATAGTAAAACTGAAAATAAACTAGCCTAATGACCGTCGATATGGTCGAATCTCGCGATTCCGACTTAGGCAACCCGACGTAGCGGGTTGGTTGGCTAAAGTAGCTCGAGCTACCCCAAATTGATATATTATACATCCCGTAACTCATTCCGCATTGTGAGATACGACCAATTTACGGTCCTGACGGTCCGGATCACTTTCGACCCCGACCGGTCTTCTTTTGCTCCATCTGGGCCATGAAATAATAAGCAACCCATTCTACATCAGTTTTTTACCCTTGAGGGGTTTTTCCACGTAAAAATCGGATTGCCTTCTTGTGTGTGATGATTTGCTTGTTGATTGCCATTGTGGTGTGTTCCTCGCCTGCTTTGATTGCTTCCGTTGCGGGGCTCCTAACCCCAACAAGTAGTATCAGAGCTAAAAGTTGGGAAGGAGGCAGAGAGAATCTGAGGCAAGATATCAATGGCGTCTTCTAGTATGAGATTCGTTGTGGAGAATGATTCCGTGAAAGAAAAACATGGAAAGCGATCGGTATCTATGAAAGAAGTAGAATTGAAGAAGGTGGATCGGTACGCCAATATTTCAATCAGGTTTATCGACTGCGATCGGGTTTGATCAGAAGCATTATTCATGGTGGAGCTGCGGGATCGGCAATGGGATCTATGGTTGCTCGTGTGTGGCATGCGCAAGGGCCACATGAGCGAGCGGGTGATGAAGGCGCAATGATGAAGTCGATGAGGGATGAGAAGTGGTGGAGCTATGATGGCGACGAAGTGGAGATGAAGATGGTGCGTGGTGAGGTGTTGCATGAAGATTTGAGTTGTGGTGGAGTTTGTTAGGCTTGGACGCCTCAAACCTTCGAGCATAAAGACCACCAACCGGTCGGTCACGTTGGAGATGAAGACACTAGTTGCTGGAACTTTTCTGGGCCATCCGGCCGGCCGGTGGGGGGTCCGACCGGTCGACAGTTTCCTTTTTGGTCTGGGTTTCTTGCGCGGTTTTGCGCAAGGACTTTCTAATTCCGGTTTTCTCCTATTTAAGGAGATGTAATCCGAGATTAAGGTTGTTGCCAATGGGCCAAGGGATAGAGAGGGTTCTAAGGTGGGAGAAAGAGCCAGGGAGGAAGCTTGGAATTCTCTGGGTTGAGGGAAATGGATGGGTTTGTACTCCTCATGTGAGAATTAGCTTCGGGTAGCTTAGTATTCTCTTGTGGGCTGTGATCCAAAGTTTTCTTTTGTAATCTCTTGTAACTTTTGATTCATAGTGGATTGGTGTCGCTTTGTGCCGTGGTTTTTTACCCTTGAGGGTTTTTCCACGTAAAAATCAGATTGCCCTCTTGTGTGTGATGATTTGCTTGTTGATTGCCATTATAGTGTGTTCCTCTCCAGCTTTGATTGCTTCTGCTGTAGCGCTCCTAACCTCAACAGACACATGGCGAGCACATGGCAGATATTGTGGTGCGCCGTTAAAGGTGAGTGGATATATGGGCAGATACAACGGCCGGCGGATCCAACTGATATTCTCCGTTACAGGTGTTTATAAAGGTGTTGATATATAGGCAGAATTTATTTTCACCATTATAGGTCTTAAACCAGCAGCGGATACTTGTATTCACCGCTATATGTCTGGCACAAACTATGACTGTGGCGGGGCAAAGCTTTATAAGGGCAGATAGCTATGAACTACTTAGATCTGTAAATTTCAATCTGCCGCTATAATCTGCCGGTATGGACCAATATTGTTGTAGTGTACATACGGTGCCATACAAATTTCATGGACCGCTAGGTGAAATACAAATCACGCCATCAGATTATCTAATCCATCTGTTACTTGGCCTTCTTTTTATATATATCCGTTGTCCAATTTTAGATTGTCCAATAGAAGTGATCCTTTGAAATCATAAGCAGTCCATGATAAGCCCCTAGAAATAGATGGCTCAAATTGCTGATTGAATTTATTTTTCCATAAATGCTAACCATCCATATTATTATCTATCTATCGGATGGTTAGAATCGTCCAATCAATGTATTTTTTGCTTAGTATTGTGCTGGAGTAAATGGACAACTCAAATTGATCATTTGGGAAATCCAAGCATCCCGATGCAACAAGGAGCTCTAGAACTTGGAGTGCTATGATGGCAATGGATCAATTTCTTTTTCATAAAAAGATCAAGCATTTCGGTTAGTGTCATAATCACCACCCAAAAAATGTGACACCGTTGACCAAATCTACATCTAAAACCACACACATGATGAGTTGGCTTTCCACGGCTGATCAGGATTGCCAGCATATGTAGGCTCATTGGGCCCATATATTGAGATGGTCCAATGGTTTTAACCATCTATATTCAAGATGCTACGCCCCATGGGCTACCATAGTTTGAAACTATGCTAAAAGAATGATTCCCATCAACACAATGTGATGATGAATTTAGAATATTGGAAAGGAAATTTTAAATTGGCTCAAGTTCAACTCTAAAAATCAAATGCCAAGGTCATCAGTACTGAACTTGATTATTGGACCATAGGTTATTTATGGTAGTACTAAGCACACGAAAGGTTAAAAGCATTGGACCATCTCTGTATGTGGGCCCCAATGGAGCCACACATGCCTGTACTAATCTTACACTGCTCAAAATCAAATTTCTCAACGTCACCATGTTGACATGAATTTAGAACGTTGGAAAGGAATTATTCAATTGGTCGGCATACAGCTCCAAAAAATCAAAGGCTAAGATGATCAATGAAGCGTAATTATTGGACAATAGCTTATTTATGGTAGTACCATGAAAATGGACAGTTAAAATCATTGGACCATTTTAGCATGTGGGCCCAACAGAGAGAAACACAATAGCAATCTGGAACAAAAATCTCACGTTATTTAGAAGCAAATGGCTCTTAATCACGTGTAGATGAATTTAGAACATTGCAAAGAAACTTTCAATTGGCTCACATTCAACTCTAAAAAATAAAATAAATCAAAGGAATCATCACCGAAGTGTGATTATTGGACAGCTAACTTATTTATGATAGAACCAAGAAAATCAACAGTTAAAAATCATTGGACCATCTCAGTATGTGGGCCCTACAAACCAAATCGCTCTTACGATGAGTTAACAACACGGCATTTCGTCCTAATCTCACCCGAACTGTTCGTAAGGACTCCGATTGCTCCCATTCTCTTCATAGATTGTGAGAACTCGGTGAAGAAATCAGTCATGTTGGTCAGCTTATTAACAATCTTGGCCGAACCATTGTTCGTCAAGAGCGCAGCGTCGGATTGGAAGAGACCTTTGTTTTGCTTCAAGATCACATAGTAATTGCTATCGAAAGAGAGGGAGCTCTGAGGGTCCATTTCTACAGTGGTTGTGTTGTCTGATAGACTCCGGCATTTGGTTCTCAAGAAAGCTGCATAGGTTGAGTTGAGAGAAGGGTCTGAGTCCCCTTTCCCTGTGAAGTTGTAGAGCCTGTTGCTGAAGAGATTGCAGTGGCCCACTCCAATTGTATGTGCACCTGGGGCCCACCAAAACCCACGTTCCATTTTCCTTCTTGGGTTAATATTTACATTAATATGAAAAAAAAAAAAAAACTTCATAACTGAAAATGTGTTTATAGCTATGAAGATTGTTTATGCGGGCCACCCTTGTGATCAGAGCCGTTCATCCAGCAGACCTCAATATGGATGGTCCACAGTACGAAAAAAAATGCACCACTTGTGTGGTCAAAGCTTGAGCCCAAGCCCGGCCAGTCACATTTGTCAAAGATCAGAGCTGTTCATTATGTGTGGCCCATCGTGTAAGAAACATTACGAAAAAGCCCTTGGGCCAGTCCAACGGGTCTAATATTTCAGCCCATGAACGGCACATTAACAGATCAACCCTTAAGTGTACTTGCAGCAAAAATTCCGTGTGACTGATACCGACGAACGGTTCAGATGATCTCCTTTCATGTACCTGATAGGACCACGAGATCATGGACGTTGAGACCTTTGCCGGCGAAGTTTTGCTTCAGGGTGGTGAAGTTTGAGGAAGGAGAAGGTATGTTGGCAAGGGCCTCCGACGCACTTGACACATTTCCATCCCTTCGACCGGTCAGCACTTCCCACATGGATCTGTTGAACTGCAAGATTGGCACGTGAGAAACGCACATGTGCTTAAGGGGGAGGGTGGATGTCATGTCACCACCACACGTGTGTTGGGCACCATTGATTGGTCCAGATGGTGCATTCCACCACGGATCAGCCACAATTCAAAAAGGTTGTTGGGGCAATCCGGACCATCTGATTGGTGACCATCCATTGGTCGTTTGAAAATAGTGCCACGTTTGAGTTAAAATATTGATCAGATGGTGGGGGATGGTGACATATCGAGAAGGTCCTCCAATTGCTGGTGGGTCCCACCTACCACCACTATCTAATTAATCGTGATTGTATATGAAGGTAATTAACTAGCGTACAAACCGACATTCCAGCAAGTGGTGGGCCCCATCATCACCATTATCTGATCTTTTTGGGAGGTGTGGACCCCACCCATCACCACCATCCAATCGGTTACTAGTGTCCAAAGAGTAGTGCACATCCGTTGCACAAGCGACTACCCCCATCTAACCACGATAAGATGGCAGACGAAATCAGTGATGGTGGGTGGTCCCGACACCTCGTGCACCCATCGCCACCGTCCAATTATGATAAGACAAAAATAAGATCAAAACTCACTTGAAAGGAAACGGAATCCCTAGCACTCAAAGCCACAATATCTGCGCATGAAACAACTCCAGGGCATGTCTGCTCCAACTGTGCCTTTACTTCATCAATCACATCAAAACCAGCCAATGACAGGTTTGGAACTGCATCCTTCTCAGCTGTGTTATTGGCCGTAGAATTCAGTAACACCGACGCATCGCATCCCTACAAAACAGATGGCCCGATTAACTGCATGCACGTATGAATGCCTGCATGGATTGGTGGACGTAGAGCACTTCTATGATCACCAATACGTGCCAACACAGCATGTGTATTGGATATGTGCCGTTCGTCGAGTTGGACCCATCGTGAGGTGTCAATCAGAGGTGGGAAATGGGACAACTCCGGAGGGCCCACGTGATGAACGACGCAGATTACATGGAATATATGTGCATGTTGGTAAAAACATGCGAACACTACTTAGCAAGAACTAAATGAAATGGCCACACTCAACCTGACAGTCACTCCACATCACAACCGTCCAAATCCCAATCCAACGGTTGTTACACACGCAGGATCCAGCCGGATATTGGACGGTGGAAACCCAACTGGATCACAACTCTAAAAGGGAAGATATTTTCATTACCCTAACAAAGCAATCATGGAAATGCATCCTCAAGAGCTTCGCCGGCAATGCCGAGTTGGCAGCAACGCGCCGCTGCGTGATGTTCCTGACGATATCCTCAGCAAGAGGACAGCTCTTCTTGTAGAATTGCTTCTGCAGATCACCTGCATTACAAGCAGCAAGGGCTCCCAAACAGACCACCAAGAGAAGGAAGCTGGCCTTCATCTTCTCACAGAAACAAAGGGTTTTGGAATTTTGGAGTGTCCAAACGCCAATGTCAAAAAGCTGCGGCAATGCTGCCCCTTTTATAAACCTTCAACTGATGCATTTTTCCTTCTTTCCCACATGAACCTACTGCAGATGGTTGCATAAAGACAGGTAAGCAACTTAAAATAATAATAGGAAAAGGATCAGTCAAACCTTCCATATGCCATACACATGTTATGTTCGTTGTACGTACGTAGGTATTTATGTATGTGTGCGTGGAGACAGCATGGTTTTAAGAGCCGTCCGACTCGGGTGCAACTCGAACGATTTGACTCAGACTCGGTGGGACCTAATTCAGCTCAACACCTCGAGTCACCCCAACTCGGGCAATTGGCAAGTTGACTCAGTGCCCAACGAGTCGCCGAGTCTTTTTACCGAGAGAGAGAGGATCCAATGGTGTCCACTATGCCATGTACATGACTGTGTGGCTGGTCCACTCTGATGGATGTTTGGTATCCAAACAATGCATTAGATGTGGCCCTTGATGAAAATGGACACCCCCAAATATTATCCCGATCCAAACTTCAGGTGGGCCACACCACAGCGTACGATCCATGATCATGAGTAAGACTGCCAAATTCATGTAGTGTGGCTCACCTGACTTTTAGAATGGCCTGAATATATATATTTTTTTCGGTCTCTTCATTTAGGTGGGACGAACATGATGAATGGATTGGATAACATGTAAACATCATGCTAGCCCCGTACACAAACCTAGGGTGGGCATCCCCTCTCCACCGTTCCCTGTGGTGTGGCCCACCTGGATCAAGATGATTTTCGGGCTTTGTGGCTAACATCTGGGTAAGTAACTAATGGATGAGTTGGATGCCTGACATCACAATGGGACCATTTCGCTCAACGCTGGGGTCATTCCTCTGGGGAACACCCCTGGAGAGATGCTGCGAGAGAGACCCAGGCGGACGGACAGTAAGGTAATGTTTTCATTCTGTACTAGTGGAGACATGGTTAGGTGAGCTATTGGGTCAACGGACAAGCGAATCTGGTGGTGTTGCTGTGTTGGTCGTTGGGGCCATCTTGATGTATTCTATTTATATCCACGCCGTCCATCCATTTTTCCAGCTCATTTTAGGGAATGAATCCAAAAATGAAGCAGGTCCAAAGTTCGAGTGAACCACACCACAGGAGCCAGTGGTGATTAAGTGCCCACAATTAAAAACGCCTTGTGAGCCACAAAAGTTTTGGATAAAGCTGATGTTTGTGTTATCTCTTTATCCAGGATTTTGTGACCTTATCAACAGGTTAGATAGAAAATAAACATTACGGTGAGCCATGGGAAGGTTTCAACAGCGACTGTCATTAACCCCACTGTTTCCTGTGGCGTGGTCCATTTGAGCTTCTGATCTGCTTCATTTTGTGTTCATGCTCTAAAATGAACTGGCAAAAACGGATGTGCCGCATGGATATAAAACACATACACCACGGTAGGCCCCCCAACACCCAACACATCAACACACCATGGCTGGTCGGTGTGGGCACACCCACCTAGTCCGCGTCCAAGTTCAACATGGAAGGTTTATGAACCAAAGGGCAGTTGGAAAAACTCGTTCAAATAACTGATCATCATATATATATATATATATATATATATATATATATATATATATATATATATATATATATATATGAGAGAGAGAGAGAGATATGAATGATATTCCATACGAACCGTACATGGGAGAGGTACGTGCGATCTTAAATCTAAACCGCATGTCTGCTTTTATGCTAAAACGCGAATCCCTCTCCAGCTTTCTTCACACACAGCAACTCTTAACGCACAGCACAACGAATCGCCCTCTTCCCTGCCTCTCTGAAAACACAGCAAAAGATGGTATGAACGAAACGGAAAACACAACAAGGTATATATATTTTAGCTCTTTGATCACGTACGGACCCATTAATGTAATGCATGTGCTTCTCCAATCTTCATTAATCATTAGATATTTTAGTTCATGTTAGGCCCAAAGGCCCAAAATCAGCCACATCTATGATTAGGTGAGCCACACCGGCCAAGGAAACAGTTGAAGAGAGAGACATGCACCGTTGATTATTTTACAGGGCCTACCTTGATGTTATATTGAATCCATGCCACCCATTAGATACCACACAAACATTTAGACTTGAGACCCAAAAATCAAGCTAATTGGTGATTCAGGTGGGTCACAACAAGGAAAACAGTTTGGAGGATGTCTGTCGCCATATACATTGTTTCAATTCATATGGCCACCTGAATCATCGATTGGGCTGATTTTTTAGATCTACGCCTAATATTAAGTCATGCACTTAATGGGCGGAGTAATTTCATATATACTTAATGATGGGCCATCCTATCCAGCTGGAAGCGGATTGCCTGGTGCACACACCACCAATCTCGATGGGCCCTAGAATGCTGTATTTTTTATATCCACCCCGTCCATCCATTCTGTGAGATCATTTTAGGACACGGGTCCAAAATTATGTTATATCAAAAGCTCAAGTGGACCACACCACAGAAAGCAGTGGAGCTTGAACGTTTACCATTGAAAACTTTCTCGGGGCCATAGAAGTTCTAGATCAAGCTGATAATTATGTTTTTCCTTCATTCAGGTGATTGGATGGCAAATAAACAACAAGGTGGGCCCTAGGAATGTTTCAACGGTGTATGTTATTGTTAAAACTCCTTTCTGTGGTGTGGTCCACTTGAGCTTTGGATCTACCCCATTTTTTTGGCCCATGCCCTAAAATGGTCTCGAAAATTGGATGGACCGGATGGATATAACAAATACATCATTATAGGCCCTACCGAACTTGGTGACTTCAACACACCACCGAGGTTGGCATACCACGCAATCCGCTTCCTATCCAGACACCCACTAGCTAACCCTTGACGTTACGTAATGGCTTACGTATACGGCATTTATCGTAGCAACTCGGAGTGCATTCCGTAGCGACGGGACGCGGATTAGTCACTGACAGGTTGAGTAGCGAAGAAGGGTACTTAAGCGACGTCACCACGTTTTGTGGACCCCAACATGATGTATGTGTTGCATCCACACCGTCCATCCATTTGGAGAGATAGGGCTAGAACCATGAGAGAGAACTTTGATACGTAGCGTGACCTGAGAAAGATAAGTAGAAAAGCCAAATCGAAGGATCGTTAATTACCATTGGAGGGTGTCTAACAGTGTGGGTATGTACTAACACACACACACACACACAAAATACTTATTAAGATAAGAGAGAGATTAGTAGAAAAGTCAAAAGTCAAAAAGCTAAAAAAATACTTATTAAGATAAGTAATTTTTTTTGAGATAAGTTGCTTTTCAATTATATTTACCAAACCAACTTAAGTGTTAAAAGTAACTTAACGTCTTAAGTTCAGTCAAAAAGTAACTTATTTGGTAGTATCCAAACGACCCTTACTGTTCAGACAAAGCTTCAGGCACGCAGGAGGGAGAGTCTTTGCGGTCGCTGGCTCGCTGAATAAATTAATGTTTGCAAGACAAGGTATTTAGATATAAGATCTCACGTAATTACTCCCTTGCACTACGATTCAAACGGTATCATTTCTTATATATATATATATATATATATATATATATATATAAAAGAAATGCTCACATGCATGCAATTAGTTACATCTAACTAGTTGATATGCGGGGCTACTATGGTGTTTGTATGACATCTTGTCCAACTGATAAGGTCGTCCCACAAAAACAGTAGGATGTGCCAAAAATCAGAACGGTCCAACCATGAAAATGTGATGCTCTATGTGAATGTGGAGTTTTTAGGTGTTGTTTTATGATATTCTGTGGCGTACACCACCTCAAAATTAGATCAACCTGATTTTTTTGGGTATCCCATTTTCGTTATGGGATAATTTTAACAGACAGACAAGATGTCATATAAACACTATGGTGGGCCCCACACGTTAACTAGTTGCACATACAATTATATATATATATATATATATATATATATATATATATATATATATATATATATATATATATATATATATATATATATATATATTTTAAGTGACCGCCTGCCGCCAGCCAACCTAGCTAGTGGTCAGTGCTACGTGGGGCCCACCATGATGTATGTGTTTTATCCATGCCGTCCATGATCCAAAAAATTAGTAAGATCTAAATTTCAGGTGGACCACACCATGGGAAAACAGTAGTGATTGAATGTCCACTATTAAAAAACTCATAGGCCCAATGTAATGTTTATTTGACATCCAGTTAACCTGTTGATTAGGCCATACAGACCTCGATGAGGGCAAAAACCAAATATCAGCTTGATCTAAAACTTTTATAGTTCTAAGAAGTTTTTAATGGTGGGCAGATTTTGGATCTATCTCATTTTTGGGCTCATACCAAATCAGAAAAAATAAATGGATGGCATGGATGAAACCCATGCATCATGGTGGGTCTCATTGAGCATCGACCACTAGGCATTGATTAATGGCAGGGTCACTCGCTAATCCATTTCCTCATAATTTAGGGAACTGTTGATGCATAGGCCATCATGGTGAGGGCCATCGTATCAACGGTTTGCATAAGTGGACCATGGCCCCTCTTCTGTAAAGGGACAACCCAAACGTAGTTTAACAAATTCTCTCTCCCCTAGAAGAACCTGGACTATTTTAAACATCCAATATTATTACGATGGCCCTTAAAAAAAATTCTAGGGTAGACATATTACCTCTAACTGGGTCAAGGGTTGACGTCCCTCTCATAAACTATTTATTCTCAAATGACCCACTGAGCTAACAAATCAACTAATTTTTGGGCCCTATGGATAAAATGAGGGGACTCACTTGATGATTGGAGTGGATTTCACTTAAACTTCATGGTGGGGCCCACTTCACACAATCGCACATTAATATTGTAGATAAGATCTCTACAGACCAGTGCGCAGGAGACCGGACTCTCTCTCTGTCTCTGCGTGTGTGTGTAAGGAAAAGGTACTATGCGCGAGTTGTGTGGGCCCCACTGTGATGTCTGACGGGCATCTGCACCATCAGTCAAATGCACCATTTTGTGGTGGGCCATGGGCCTAAAACTTAAGCCAATCCATGACTTAGGTGGGCCACACCATAGACAATAGTTAAGAGTGGATATCTACCCATTAAAACCTTTATGATCGTTTTTAGGATCGAATGAGATGTGGTTGAGAAATCCAGACCATCCATTGTATGTGTCCCACTTAAAAAAGAGGTTACACCAAGTTTCAACCGTATCCAAAACCCAAGTGGGCCCCAACAAGTGCTTTTAAATGTTGTAGGCATGATTTTACACTCTTTCAGTTGGTATGGCCTACTTGAGTTCCAAATATAGCTGATTTTTGGGATATCCCATAACCAATAGGGGACCCACCAAACGCATGGTGTGGATTCCCATCAGACATCACAATGGGGCCCACACAGTTGAGCGCATAATACATATATATATATATATATATATATATATATATATATATATATATATATATATATATATATATATATATATAGCTCACCTGCACACCATCTCTCACGAGAACTTTTTGAGGACTCATCACAAGTGATGTGTCCCCAAAATCTGAACTGTCCATGTGATGCAACACTCCAAAAAACCTCCTATGGCCCAACTTTTAGTCTGATCCAGAACTTGGTGGGCCATGGTAAAAGGAAACAATTTCCTCCCTTGATTTTCCTATCTCTCTTTGCTATGGCCCACCAAATTTTTTGATCAGGTTGAAAGTTAGGTGTAACGCCCCAAATCTCGAGACCCGAGTGTGACGTCAGACCTCGATATTATCGGTATTATCAATGTTTTGCGAAAGCGTGATTTAAGTACGATTAACCTTGCGGCATCAATACGCTAAATTGGAACCAATATCAAGCAATGAGTAAGGCTTATAAACGAAAGATTACCTTAATCAACATAACGTACGTACCCAAAATGTGAGGCGCACGCACCACAGGCAGCCCCACCTAGCCATAAAAGAAAACAAAATAAAACATTAACCTTTACAGATAAGAGCCTACGGCTCCCAAAATAAGACAAAAAGGCCAGCACTCTCATTTAGACCTGATCACCAGCAAATTGGAAGTAAGAGGACTTGACGAAGTCCTCGAACTCATCTTATAGAGCCTCCTCCTCTAGCACACCTGCATCAATCATGACTTCATCTGGCGGTGTATTATAACACCATCCCAAGTGCGAGTGTGAGTGATCAATTCAGTGAGAACTATAATTCAAAGTTTAACAAATTATCAAATGAAGCAGATTTAGGCATCGACCACATACAAAACAACAAAATTCCTATTCTAGTAGGTAAATGCATGAATAACTTGATTTCGCACACCATGAATGCTCCAGATAACAATTAGGAATACGAGATAGCGTTGGTGCCACATCAAGCAACCAGGCACCCCAAAACCTCCAAATGAAGATGAACTAAGATCATCCTTTGGTTTCCTAGCCTTTAACAGTCGGACAATTACTTAGGGGATCCATGATGTGCATGCATGATTAGGTTTTAAATTATCAGTTTATTCTCAAACAATATATTGACGAATCCAAGGTACCGTATCCAACCATTGGTCCTAACTTGAACTACCTGGCTCCAATGGTGCATCGTCAATCATCGCTAGTAGCCCATGATTCCCTATTACTTACATGAGCATAGTACGATTTCCTTCACCTTGATAAACATGGAATTCTTCCAATCGTCTCAATCATACCGATAAGGTTGGTACCTTCTAGATTACTCTAAGGACATTATAGGGAGGTGAATCACCCCAGCATAGGCCGACGACTCGGACACCATATCCCATACCGCCATGCCCGACCCAAGAGACTTGTCGGGATCGCATCGCACTTTCAATTATCAATGGACTTGTCACGTTTGAGGCCCCTGAGTACCCTGAATTCAAAGGACCGTGTTAGTACAATCATCAATCATCCATAATGCCATATGTTAGACGGAACCAATTAATACAAGAGTTTCTGTTTGGTCCGACGGGAGTACAAATGACCCGCATAGTTAAACTACCATCAACCATACGTTTTCCCCGTTCAATCGGGTACGCCTCAGGTAGTCGGTATATTCGGCTAACTAGAGTTGTACACGAACCGAGCCAGTTCAAAAAGCTCGCTCGACTCGGCTCGAAAAAGCTAGATTTAGCTCGGCTCGTAGGGCTGAACAAACCAAGTCAAACCTTTTTTGGGGGCTCGTTGAGAATTTGAACCAAGCCCAAGCCTGACTTGAGCTCAATTCGGCTCGGCTCGAATCAGGTTTGGTTTGGCTTGAACCAGGCTCGATTCGGTTCGGCTCGTGTATAGGCTCGTATATTTAAACCATTATATATATATATATATATATATATATATATATATATATATATATATATATATATATATATATATATATATATATATATATATATATGTTAAAACTAAAGGTAAAAAACTAGTGTTAAAAACTAAAGGTAAAGTAAAAAAGTAAAAAAAAAAAAAAAAATTTGAGCGCCCGCCCCCGCCCTCGCCCCCTTCTCTCAAAACCGGAAACCCTAGCCCTAGGTCGGCAGGCTTTCGGCCGTCCGGCAAGGCGAGCCAGCTACTCTCTCTCCCTCTCTCTCTCTGCTCCCTGCGACCTCCCTCTAACTTTCTCTGACTCTCTGTCCATCAACCACCTTCCCTGTCCGACGGGAGACGACCCCCCCTGTCCGTTAACCACCTTCCCTATCCGACGGGCGACGACCCCCCCTGTCCATCAACCACCTTCCCTGTCCGACGATCCCCGCTGTCTGACAGGCGACAGCCAACCTCCCTCTCCTGTCCGACAAAGCGACGACCCCCCATTATCCGACAGCAGACGACCAGTAATGTCCGTTTGTTCGTCCAGCCGACAACCACCAATGTCTGTCCGTCTGTCCAGGTCCAGCCGACAGCCCCGCCCTTGTCCGACAGCCCCACCCCTGTCCAACAGCCACAAGCGCACAACCGAACCAACCATGCGACGAGCAAAGGACCAAAGGTATTTTATAATTATTATTTATTAATTTTAAATATTAATTATAAATTGTAAATTGTTGTAAATTGTTGTTAATTGTAAATTGTTAAATTGTTGATTTGTAAATTAATTATAAATTGTAAATTGTTAAATTGTTGTTACAATTGTTGTAAATTAGTTTTAAATTATTTTAGGAATTGTTGTTAGTTGATAGAATATAGTTTTTTTAAATATTAAATATTAATTATAAATTTTTTTAGTTTTAGGAATTTAATTTTAGAATTAGTTAAATTTAATTTAATTTTAGTTGGATTGAATTGTTAGTTGTTTTAAATTGTTATAATTCCTGATTCATTGTTTGTTGAATTGAACGAGTTTTAACTATGATCTGTTATAAATTGTTGTTAACTATAGACAATCAGTTGCTCATTTGAGCATTCCTATGTGACCAGGCATAGATTAGTGTGTCTTTGGTGCATAGCAATCCTCAAATTGTCCCATTTTAGACAATTCAAGATTAGATAGATTGTAATGTTTTTGTTTTATTAATTTAAATGCTTGTGTCGGTTCTATGCGGTATCTCTCCTTTTCTCTCCGGATGTATTTCTTTCATTTGAGTTCTATTGTCATTTATCCTCATTTTACGTAACGAAGGTACTTGGCAATTGAAAACAAATGGAGGATCAATATATTCTGGAGAGATAAGGGGAGATGCTTCCAGAATTTTGACATAGGCATTTAAATCAATAAACGAAAGCATTATAATCTATCTAATCTTGAATGGGTAACTGATTTAGGTAAAGAAGAGTCGTAGACTCATAGTATCTGTGTCCTATGTCGCAACTTGTAACTCCTCGTTAGGTACTTAGGTTCAGTAACTTTTCTACGAGTCACAATCGTTACAAGTTAGATTGTTGACATACTCAATAGTTTGATATATGCTTGAAGATTAGTTTTTACGTGTTATATCTATAGATGACTAATGAAGCCGAGAGAGTCCTAAACAATCCAATCAATGCTGAAGCGTCAGTTATACAGCTCACACCTCCTCTCATTGTGGACTTGGATGAAGGTGTAAATTCAGTCATAGGTTAAGGTTCAGCAAAAGAAAAGAAAAAAAATCATCAGTATGGGATGACTTTGAAGAAATCGAAGCAAATAGTGTAGTGAAGATTCGATGTTTACATTGTAAATCACTGTTCACTAAGAATCCTAAGGGGCAACTTCACATTTAATCAGACATGGTAAAATTTGCTTAAAGAAACCAAGGGCTCGAAGTTCAGGCCAACAGTTACTTTCATTTAACAAGTCTTAAACAAATGATACAGAAGGTGTAATGTCCACTCATAAGTTTGATAAATAGAAGCTGAAAGAGTGGTATGCTAGATTAGTGATTGTTGAGGAAAAGTCATTCAAAATGATAGAGGGCAAGACGTTTATAGGATATAGCAAATTCCTTAACCCTCAAGTTGAGAAGGCCTCTCGCAACACTGTCAAGAGAGAATGCATGAAGGTGTATGAGAATGAGAAGATGAAGATAAAAGAAGTTTTGGCATCAGTCAATCGAATCAGTTTAACTTTCGATTTTTGGACAATGACCACTTAGAGAAAGGGATACATTTCATTGACCGCACACTATGTTGATAGGGATTGAAAACTCTGCAAGTCAATTTTGAACTTTCGTCATCTTTCTCCTCCTCACACTGGATTAGTTATTTCATATTGCATATACAATTGTTTGCAGGAATGGGGTATTGAGGTTAAAGTTTCATCAATAGCACTAGATAATGCCACTACAAATGACAGTGTTGCTTTGCACTTGCGTAACCAGTTCAAAGCAATTGAAAATTTATTTTTTGACGGAAAAATATTTAAGGTAAGACGTTGTGCTCACATACTCAATTTGATTGTACAAGAAGGATTGAAGACAATCGACCCCGCTATCGAGAACATAAGAGAGAGCGTAAAATACATAAGGGGGTCGCCTTCTAAATTAAGTATATGGAATGATATCATCCAACGTTTGAATACCAAGTCTCAAAAAGCATTGAAATTGGATGTATGCACACATTAGAATTCGACATTTGAAATGTTATATTCAGCCATGAAATTTGAACATGCATTTCCTGAATTTACGACGCATGATAGAAACTATACTTGGTTTCCTGGTGAAGATGATTGGAGTAAAGCTAAAAAAGTTCACAAGTTTCTCTAGGTATTTTATGACTGCACGAATATATTTTCTGAAAATAAGTATCCGACTGCAAACCAATTCCTGTCGTCTATTTGGAAGGTGAAGGAAGCCCTACAATAATGTGCACAAAAGGTTCAGAATTTCTACAGATAATGGTCATTGGTATACAAGATAAGTTCGATAAGTACTGGGATCAATGCCAATTACTGATGGCCTTAGCAGTTGTACTAGATCATCGGTGCAAGATGGGCTTGGTTCAGTTTATTTATATGAAGATATATTCATTTGAAAGGGTGATAATTGAAACCTCCAGGGTTGAAAATGCAATCAAAGAGTTATACACGATGTATGTTTCTGCCTCACCTCCAGCAACAAGTAATACACAAGTAGCATCTAGTGGTGGTTTATAGCTCACAAGCAACAAGCAAGGCCAATGTACTCGATGAATACATGTCTTTTATTGCACAATCATATGAAAGAGATCAGAGTCACGAATTAGAGCTACAGATGTATTTCAAAGAGCTAATTGTGATGTGCATTGATGCAAGCTTTGAAGTTCTTAAATGATGGACGATGAGAGTCAGGAAAGCAAAATACCTTACACTGTCGATGATAACACGAAATATACTGTCAATTCCAATTTCAACAGTGGCATCAGAATTAGCTTTCAACACCGGAAGTAGGGTTGTGAGCAAGTATCGAAGCTCACTTTCACAAAAAAACTTGAAGCGTTAATCTGCACATAAGACTGGCTGCATCCAATTTGGGGAGGTAGTGGTATGGATAGTAAGGATGAGGAGGAGGATGAAGACGAGAATGCAGGTGCTGCAGCTGCAACAACATCAGCAGCTTGATAGAACATATCTTTTTATTTTTTACATTTCAAATTTTACATTAACGACCTGTAATGAACTTATATTACTGTTATATTTCTTTTTTTATGCAATTATATTTTTGTTAGAACTGGAACATATTTGTTGTTTCATTATTTACTACGTTTTCTTTATGTTAAATTTTATAATTTGTGTATATTTGATTATCTGTTTGATTCTTGAATCTTCTTCATTAATTAAGCAACTGTCTCACTAGTTAGTAGTCACTACATTAATTATTTTTTTTCAAAAGATTTAATGTAGATAATGTCTTCACCTGATTCTGACCCATCGATTGACTGAAGGGACTATAGATTCATTGTGTACTCTCCAAGGTTCGGCAAAAAATAAATACAGTATGCGTTGTGTGGACAAAGAATGTATCCTAAAACTAATCGACTTAGATTGCATTTTTCTTATCGGGGTGGAGATGCAAAACCATGTCCCCAAGCCCTTGAGGAGGTTAAGCTTCTTTTCCGAACACTTCTCAATTCAAATAAAAAACCTCCCACTAAGGAAGATGAAGAAATGAAAAGAAAAGAATTGGAGGAAGCACAAATTCAGGAAGTTATAAGGCTTAGCATTGAAGAGGCGAAGAAACAAGAACGACATCCTTCAACTCCTAGACAACATGATGATAATGAAGGATCGAGTGGCTCGAGCAAGAAGAAGAAGAGTAACAAACCATTCAAGTTTCTATCCAAACTTGGCGCATTCTACCGAGCAATAAGTACTAAGTATACAAACCCGCTCACAAGAAAAGCTTGAAAGATCTAGTTCAAACAATACAAGAGCACAATGAAAAACTCACCCCACCTTCTGATGGAGAAGATGTCAACCAGTACGTATATGAAGATTTGGATAGCAGCTCTCCAGATGGTTTATTCTATTGACTTGAAAATTTGTAATTTCTGAATCATGACCACAATTTGTGTAGTGTAACTTGTCGTGTTGAATTTGTGAGTTGTAACTCGAAATAGGCAAGTTCGATGTCAGCTCGAAAGCTCGGTTCGAATTCAGGCTCGAAAGCTTGAAGCTCGGACAGGCTCGAACAGGCTTGAATTTGGCTCGAAAGCTCGACCAAACCAAGCCAAGCCCACCGCATGGGCTGGAGGACCAAGCCGAGCCCAGGTCTCCCGCTGACCAAACCAGCCGAGCTAGGCAAAGCTCTGTTCGGCTCGGCTTGTGTACAGCTCTATCGCTAACCGTCTCAGAAGGTGTGGCCAATCATCTCATATTAAAATTCTTCTCGTACCTAATTGCAATTCCATTCCATCCAGAACTTATGAAAAACACTAACAATCCAATATACATAGTTACTTTTGTCCTATATTTAATAACAAAAAATTAGGAACATGCAATCGTATTACAGATTAATTCATTCAGACATTTCATCAAACATCTTAGTTACAAAACTCGGTAAACAGCATAGTTTGCAATGAATTTCATATTAAAGCAATTAACAACACTTCGTCTTAACTCTAACAACCACATCAATCCTAAACCGTCCAAATTTTATAAACATAAACCTAGAATTATAATCTTGCAACTTAGGGCTTAGGGTTTCGTATGAATTCGCAAGACTAGCTTACGGTCGACGGAATACAATCATGTAAGCATGAAATTTGTAGAGTTAGGGCTTGTAGCACTAATTTACAATGATCGGGATAAAAGATATGAGAATTTTAACTCACCAACAATCTCGACCACGTGTTGAGATGATTGTCGGCGGCTTGAGACGACAATGAAGATGAAATAAAAGGTAGGATCACAAGCTCCAATCCTTGCCTCAACGTAAGCACTCAATTTCTCAATTTCCTAAGGTGACATAATTCTAAATTTTCTCTCTATAGTAAAGGGGTGGACTTGTGTTGGAGAGAAATTCCTCAACACCACCTATTTATAGGTCCAGAATGACCTGGATGACCCTAGCTCTTATCACATCAAAACTATAGCCTTTAGGATGACTGATTTGCTTAGCAGGGGCCCATCGGGTCCCTCACAAGCCCAGGAGAAACAGTTATAAGATCGATCATCATGAGATTTACCATGCGCCAAACTATTTCGCACATCAGGTGTGGCGATCAATCGCCACCGCACAATACGCGATCAATGGTCATCGATTCTCGATCGGAGGAGCGGCTCTAGGGAATCACATACAAATTTATTTAGGATAGGGGGCCCAAAGCTCACGACGTTTCAACGGTTCAAATTCAACCAAGTGAATAATGTTCAGAAGGATATACATAAGTTACATATGTTAAGTAACCTGCACATCTCATATGACCCCCCCATTCAGAGCCCAAATTGAGCGGTCTAGCCCCTCACCTTGGCTCAACGTCCGCGTGGGTTGTCAAGCCAACTAAGACGGAGGGCCACACTTAACCTTGAGCCATTTGGTGATTCATCAAGAATCCCATAGATGATTAGAATACTCAGGGTCTCACCGTATACTAGTGGAATCTGGCAACAGACGGGTAGAGCATTACAGGACTAGCCATGCTAACCCCGACTTTTGACACCTAGGCAGTTAGTGGGGAAGGCACGTACAGTTTGGAAGATTGTAAAACTACATGTACGACCTTTATGACGTCACTGCAGGTACATGAAATTTCAGGACGTTACATTAGACCTTGGGGTTTTTTGGGGTGCTGCATCACATGGACGGCTTAAATTTTGAGGACACATCACCTATAAGTGCTCATGAGTTACCATGAGAGATGGTGCGCATGTGAGCATTCCTCTCTCTCTCTCTCTCTCTCTCTCATATATATATATATATATATATATATATATATATATATATATATATATATATATATGAGAGAGAGAGAGAGAGAGAGAGAGAGAGAGAGAGAGACAGGAATGTTCACCTACGAATCATCTCTCACGAGAACTCGTGAGAGAATTTTGAGGACTCATCACACGTTATATGTCCCCAAAATATGAGTCGTCCACGTGATGCAGCACCCCGAAAAAGCCCCAGGGCCCAACTTTCAACCTGATCCAAAACTCTTGTGGGTCCTAGGGGTTTTTCAGGGTGCCGCATCATGTGGACGGCTCAGATTTTAGGGACACATCACATGTGATGAGTCCTCAAAATTCTCTCACGAGTTCTCTTGAGAGATGGTTCGTAGGTGAGCATCCCCCCCCCCCCCCCTCTCTCTCTCTCTCTCTCTCTCTCTCTCTCTATATATATATATATATATATATATATATATATATATATATATATATATATATATATATATATATGTTTGGCTAGTGACCACCTGCCGCTAGCCAACCTAGCTAGTGGTCAGTGCTATGTGGGGCCCACCATGATGAATGTATTTTATCCATGCTGTCCATGAACTAAAAAATTAGTAAGATCTAAATCTCAGGTGGACCACATCACGTGAAAACAGTAGTGATTGAATGTCCACCATTAAAAAACTCATAGGGCCCAATGCATGCATGTAATGTTTATTTGACATCCAGTTAAGCTGTTGATTAGGTCATATAGACCTGGATGAAGGCAAAAAAACAAATATCAGATTGATTCAAAACTTTTGTAGTTCCAAGAAGTTTTTAATGGTGGGCAGATTTTGATCTATCTCATTTTTGGGCTCGTACTAAATATGAAAAAATAAATGGATGGCATGGATGAAACACATACATCATCATGGTGGGTCTCATAGAGCACTGACCACCATGGTTTGCATCTCTATTTCCTCATAATTTAGAGAACAGTTGATGCATGGGTCATCATAACGAGGGTCATCATATCAACGGTTTGCATAAGTGAACCAGGGACCCCAAACGTAGTTTAACAAATTCTCTCTCTACCTAGAATAGTATTGTATCTCATTTGTCAACCTGTATTATTTTAATCATCCAATAAATGGCCTTTTATGGCCTTTTAACTATTGTAAATATGAAATTAATGGCTTAGATCTAAAATGCCGGATTCCATATGCGACTTACCGTAACCTTAAGCTATGTGGGGCCCACTTTGACTTTTGTGTTATATCCACTCCATCCATCCGTTTCTCCAGCTCATTTTAGGACACAAGGCCAAACATGTAGGAGAACCAAACCATAAATGGACCACACTAAAGTAAAAAAATAGAAACGGAAATGGGCCCACTATGATGTTTATACGCCATCCAGACCGTTCATAAGGTAATTCCCTCCAAGATTAGAGTAACCCACAAATATCAACCTGATTAAAAACTTTTGTGGTACCCTAGAAGTTTCAATGGGTTGACGTTCGATCATCAATGTTTCTCGTGCGGTGGGGCACTTGAATTTTGGTTCTTTCTACCGTTTGGTATCATGTGCTAAAATGAGCTGGCGAAACAGATTGACGGAATGGATATAATACAAACATCACAGTGGGCCCCACACATGATTCCATGCTTCCATAGTCAATGTGTGCGACATGTTGAAGCACGGAACTCGCTTCCTATTTGTTCCACTCAAACCACAGCAAATACATATCTAAAACAAAACGATTCGCGCGAATCGCCACTAACGTGCCACTTGCATCCCCATTGGAACACCCGTCGAACATCGAGCCGTTTAATGGAAAGCACTGTGGACCCACCGTGTTGTATATGCTGAATCTGATCCGTCCATCAGTTGACTAAACGTATTTTAGGTTGTCATCCCAAAACTTAGACAGATCCAATGCATAAGGACGTTAGACCTCCAAAAACAGTGGAGACAAGGACTCCCACCACTAAAACTTTCTTGGGGCCAAAAGAAGTTTTTAGAGCAGCATTCTCTTTCCTCTTCATCTGGATGGGATTCAATTTTTGAATGGATTGGATTTTATATAAACATCATGGTGGATGACAGGAAGGTTCCAATGGTAAGCGTTCCTGTCCCCACTGTTTTCTGCGAGCTGACCCACTTGAGTTTGGGTTTCATCCTATTTTTTTTTTAACTATAGTCCTAAAAATAAGATGGTGCAACTAATGGACGGAGTAGATTTTACGTAGACATCACTGTGGAACCCATAAATATATTTGTTGCACGGACTCCCTACATACGTACGCCGGCAACAGGGCACTCGTTCTCAGAAATCACCCGGGAAACAGCTTCGGTGGATCCCAAGTTTCACTGAGGTCGGTGTATCCCTGACTGGGAGGACCACATTGATGTACTTGTCCTATATCCACACCGTCCATCCGTTTCTCTAGATTATTTTAGATTACGGACCAAAAAATTCAGCAGATCCAATTCTTATGTAAACCACACCACAGGAAAACTGCTGAGACCACATTCCGGTGCCCCAATAAATTTTTAATGGTGGACGTTCAATCACCACTATTTCCTGTGGTGTGGTCCACCTGAGATTTTGACTTGAGGCAGTTTTGGGCTCATATACTAAAATGATCTTTCGCAACGGATGGACAGAATCAATATAAAACACATTCATCAAGGTGGGCCCCACATTAAGGTTGGTGGATCACCGGATCCACCGAAGCCGCGTCCGGGAAACAGGGGTCGAATGGCAGTGCAAATCGACCACAATGGGCGATTCCCGGAGATCGCTTCAGCATTTCTCAGACCAAACAGGAGAAATATTCGCATGGAGATTAAAGAGGGAATCGGTGCCCCATGGCAGATATAAATGAGATCCAGACCGTTCATCAGTTGGAGGCCACCATGAGTATACCCTGAAGAAAACTCAGGCCTGCCTACTACTCATTGAGTCCACTCCTACACGAGAAAAATAAGCGATCAGAAGAATAAAAATGACCGGTGGTACACGTTCGACATGCAAACCGGGGGATATACAATGGGCAGAACTTGTTAACTTTGGGATTAAGAAATTTTCAGTGGGCCACAGCTACGCCTGCACACGAGTCAGTTTAGGGTCGGGTTGTGCCCAATCTCGGACTTAACCTAAACATATTTTGAAGGTTCGGGTTTCGGTCTGGGTTGTGACCGGGTTGGGCTGACCCAACCCTAACCCTACCAGACCCTACATGCTGAACCGGGTCAGGTCGGGTTAGGACTCAGTTCAGCTTATAATCTTTCAATTTGAGACATTTTTTGGAGGGGTAATGTACTTATGATTGGGAATCAGATCAATGGCTTGGATAACCCAACCATGGGCCCCACAGAAATGAACTAGGGTTTCTTATTGAGCCTCATGAAAAAATACCCCCACAATAAGGGCAAAAATAGCTAGGAGTGTTTACCACCTTACCATCCAAAGTTTCAATTTCCAAACATGCTGAAAGAGGGCATGCTTGAAGGTTTTTTTTTTTTTTTTGTTTTTTTGTTTTTTTTGTTTTTTTTAGAATACTCTAACAGAACTCGGGGTGGTTCGGGTCAGGCGGAATGGGTCGAGTATACACGGGTCAAAGTACGGGTCGGGTCGGTTGGGTTTGGCGTGTATCCTAAACCATACCTAGATTAGAAACGTTGTAGCGTCATTCACCCAAGACCGGACCCTTTTCTCTGCTGTGTTGGGGCAGATCGAGTTTCTGTCGGGTCGAATTAGCCGGGTCGGTTGGGTTAAACCGTCAGATGTGTAGCCCTAGCCATAGCTGTTAAGCCTGTCGGATCTCACACATGTGCCACGAGTCGGCTCTTCAACCTCACATGTGGTGAATCAAGCCCCAAGCATTATCCCAAAGTGGGGACATTAGTGGAGAGAGTGTGGCTTGAGTCTTTATTTGCATATTTAATTATCTGAGATAAGAGTGGTAAATATATTCAATGGTTGCCTCTCGCCACCTAGGGCTGAAAGTCCGGCGAGTTCAACCCGATCGTCCAGTGAATGACCTGACATTGAATTGGGCTTGGCCAGGAAGTATCGGATCCGATCTTGAGCTTGGGCTATGCAAACACCAACCTGACAAAGCTTGGGTCGGGTTTGGGTTGAGGTCTCGGGTTGCCCGACCCGACTCGACCTAATCCGAACCCGATCTATATACAAGTTAGTTGTAATTTTATTATACTTTAGTTAAGTAAACTTGCTAGTTTGTATTACTTTAATAAGTAAACTTCTAATGTTTGAAATTTAATATGCTTGAGTGTTAAATGAGTAATTATCCTATATTTTAGCTTGTTTGTTTAGAAAAAGTGAAGCTCTTTACAATAAATATATAATTATATATATAATTAATAAAGTCATAGGTACAAAGGATAAGATGTGTACTGAAACATAATAGACTAATGTAATAACAAAATATTAGCATGTATCAACTCGACTAACCCGATCAACCCAACTGAGCCCACTTAGGTTGGGCTTGGGTTGAGAATTCCCAACCCGAGGTTGGGTTGGGTTAGGGTTAAGGTATAGGAACCTTGGGTTGGGTTAGGGTTGAGCACCAACCCGGCCCAGCCCAAACCTGCCCGAAATTTCAGCCCTACTGCCACCCCAGGGCTCTGTGGGGTCCACTGTCATGTATGGGTTTTATCTGCACAATCCATCCACTTTTTTCATATCATTTTAGGGTATATATGAGCCCAAAAATGAGGCAGATTCTAAACCCAAGTGGACCACATCACAGAAAGTAGTTGCGATAAGATAATGACACTACGTTGAAACCTCCCTAAGGGGCCACCACGACGGTTATTTACCATCCAATCTGTTCATAAGCTCATATAGACCTGGATGAAGGGAAAGCACAAGTGGGGGCCCTTATGGCTTTTTCTTTTGTGGTTTGGCTTATATTGCATCGATAATGTGCGTATGTTTTTCTGTAACACATTTAACATTATATAAGAGTTGCTTAAAAAATATAGTCATTCCATTGGATTATTGTAGTTCAATTCAATCGAGCATCCAAACGCACCATGAGCCTTTTTAAGTAGAAACTTTAATCGTGGACTAAAAAGCAATAAACCAATAAAAGAAAACCTAAAGATTAATGTTGAAACCTTGAGTCCACTTTCTTTATAAATGTGGCCCACTTTCTACAAGGACTTAGAGGAACGGGACCCTGCTGGTTGTGGTGATTGTATGATAAAATCCAAAAGTGTCCAGAAGTGAAAACCATCCATCAAGGGATTATCGGCCGTTGAATGCAGTAATACATGATGTTCCATTGAAAGAAATCGGTTTTCTTTTATCAGGCAATCTTACAAGTGGGGGGTACAACTTTTGATGATATATGCGACTGATCATCCAAATAGGTCCCAGTATAGCCCATACCTCAGCTAGATCAATCCAATGAAAATGGGCCATTTGGAACTAGCAACCCACATTTAACGGGACCTGAGTTGGAGAATTTGATGGAGTTTTCCTCCTCATTTTTGTCAGAGGAGAGAGAGTGGACTGGGAGTGGCCGGGCGCCCGGGCCTCATTGTGGCCGGGCGACCGGAATTCATGTTTCTGGGCAGCTAGGCTGCTGGACTGTTTTGTCCATTGCCGGGCGCCCGACGGTTTTGGTGACCGGGCACCCGATGACCCGGCCGGGCGCCCGACCTTGTTGGTCCGGGTGCCCGAAATTGGTTTCTTTCTCATGTTTTTACACTGGACTGTTTTTTGATTGTCCGCGCGCCCGACGGTCTGGTGACCGGGCGCCCGACCAGGCGCGAACTGCTTGTACGCAATTTCCATATTTGGCTCTAATTCCTCTGTTTTTTGTACTTAAGCGTTCCAAAACGGGATTAGGGTATCCCATTGTGTTGCTAACACGTCCAAGGTGAGAAAGAGAGAAAAAGAGGAAGAGAGAAAGAGAAGAGAGAGAAAGAGGAAGCTTGTAGAAGAGAGAAATTGCTTGAAGAAGGATTCTTCTGCGCAACGGTCGTCTCAGCGCTTCTTCGTCCTTGGGATCGGTGAGATCGTTTCGCCTTTACTATTCTCTTGTAGTTTATCCATCCCTGCGTGGATGAAGAAGTTTGATCCAAGCGGTGTGTGCTTGTGATCGGTTGTAACAGTTCCCTGAGATAGTGGATTGTTGATCTGGACTAGGTCCCGTGGTTTTTACCTCTTTTGAGGGTTTTCCACGTAAAAACTCCTTGTGTCATGTGGTTGATGTTTATTCTTGATTATTGCATTAGCATAGTCCATAATTCTATTGTATTGGGGGGCGAGATCCGAAGGTTTGTGTGAAACGCACCCAACAAAGTGGTATCAGAGCGTTCAGGTTGTTTGAACGGTGTGGGATCAGTTCTGAATTATGGAAGGTGGCTCATCAAGGATGATCAGCCTCAATGGTTCTAACTGGACCATATGAAAGGCTAAGATGGAGGACTTGCTCTATTGCAAGGACTTGTATGCTCCAATTCTAGGCATATCGGCGAAGACAAAGGATGTGTCAGATGATGATTGGAAGAAAGTGGACAGGAAGGCGGTGGGGTTCATTAGACAATGGTTGGATGATTCGGTTTTCCACCATGTGTCTACAGAGACCTCAGCCGCTAGCCTATGGCTGAAATTGCAAGGGCTGTATGAGAGGAAGACAGCCGGCAATAAGATTTTCTTGATAAGACGACTTGTGAATCTCAAGTTCAAAGATGGTGGTTCTGTGGCTAAACACATGAATGAGGTCAGCAACATTGTGAACCAGCTCTCCCCCATGAAGATGGTCCTGGATGATGAACTTCAGGCTTTGCTGCTGCTTAGCTCATTGCCTGACAATTGAGAGACATTGGTGGTGTCTCTAAGTAACTCCGCGCCAGATGGAAAGGTATCCATGGATCAGGTAACAAGCTGTCTCTTCAATGAGGAGACAAGGAGGAAGTCTCTAGGGCCTGCTCAACAAGAGGCCCTTGTGACACAAGATAGGGGGAGAGGAAAGAACAGAAAGGGCGGAAAGGCCCGAGATGAATCAAGAGGCAAGTCAGTTGCCAGGAAAGATGTTGAATGCTGGAATTGTGGCAAGAAGGGCCACTATAAGCATGAATGTCACAAGAAGAAGAGTGACAAGAAGGGTAAAGGAAAGGAGAAGGAAGATGAATCAGATTCTACTGCGGTCGCCTCAGATGGTGACGTTGTTGTTATTCTTTCGACAGATATGATACTTGTCTCACGGCTTCGAGTTAGGACACCGACTGAGTGATAGACTCGGGAGCCTCGTTTCATGCGACTCCACGCAGAGATTTCTTCACAAGCTACAAGTCAGGTGACTATGGGACAGTGAAGATGGGAAATTCTGGTGTTTCGAAGATTGTAGGGGTCGGTGATATTTGTTTGAAGACCGATGTTAGCTGCACATTGGTTCTCAGGGATGTGAGACATATTCCAGACCTTCGTCTCAACTTAATGTCGATGGGAAGGCTGGATGATGATGGCTATGAAAGCCGGTTTGCTGGTGGGCGCTGGAAGCTCATCAAGGGTTCGTTGATCGCTGCCAGAGGAAAGAAGTGTTGCACTCTTTACAAGGCAAGTGTCAGTGTATGCAAGAGTGGATTGAACGCAGCAGAGGATTCAGCTACTAACGTGTGGCACAGGCGTCTAGGCCACATGAGTGAAAAAGGGCTTCAGTTACTAGCAAAGAAGCAGCTCCTTCCAAACGTGACAGGTATACCTCTCAAAACCTGTATTGACTGTTTATCTGGGAAACAGCATAGAGTTTCTTTTGTTAAAACTGCTTTTCATATTAATAAAGTACATGTATTAGATTTGGTTTATTCTGATGTTTGTGGTCTTATGAGGACAAAAACCTTGGGTGGGGCATTGTATTTTGTCACCTTTATAGATGATGCATCTAGGAGGGTTTGAGTGTATGCTTTGAAATCCAAGGACGAGGTCTTTGGTGTATTTAAACTGTTTCATGCTATGGTCGAGAGAGAGATAGGCAGATCATTGAAGTGCATCCGCACTGACAATGGTGGTGAATACATAGGTGACTTCCACGAGTATTGTAAGTCACTGGGTATACGGCATGAACAATCAGTTCCCAAGACCCCCCAACATAATGGTGTGGCTGAGCGAATGAATCGCACCATTGTAGAGAGAATTAGATGCATGTTATCCCATACAAAGTTGCCCAAGATGTTCTGGGGAGAAGCAATGCACACGGCGGTGTATTTGATAAACAGGTCTCCATCAGCCCCGTTGAATGGAGAAGTACCTGAGAAGGTGTGGACTGGACGTGATCCATCGTACCGTCATCTCAGGGTGTTTGGATGCAGGGCATCCGTTCACGTACCAAAGGATGAGAGGTCCAAGCTCGATATGAAGATCAAGCAATGTGTGTTCTTAGGGTACGGTGATGAGAAGTTCGGTTACAGGTTGTGGGATCCGACTGAGAAGAAGCTCGTCAGGAGCAGAGATGTGGTTTTCATTGAAGATCAGTGTATAGAAGACATTGAAAATCCAGAGAAGGCCCAACCCAGTTCAGGTGAACTGGAAGACATGGATCCAGTTACTCCCCCTGTGGTGCCTGATGACGGGGGAGTACAACAAGGTGCAGAGGATGAGGGAGTCCCTACAGAAAATGGACAGGGGGAGCAGCCCCAACTTGATCCACCTGTTGAGCCGCAGGTGAGGAGGACATCAAGGGACAGACATCCATCCAAGAAGTACTCGCCGCATGAGTACATTATGCTCACAGATGGGGGAGAGCCAGAAGACTATTCTGAGGCCCTAGCCGACGAGCATAAGGGGGAGTGGTTGAAAGCTATGCAAGAGGAGATGGAATCCTTGCATAAGAACCACACCTATGATATGGTGAAATTGCCTAGGGGCAAGAAAGCTCTGAGCAACAAGTGGGTGTTCAGAAAGAAGAATGAGCAGAAGAATTCACAGACAAGGTTCAAGGCCAGACTTGTGGTGAAAGGGTTTGTTCAGAGGAAAGGAATAGACTTCGAGGAGATATTCTCACCAGTGGTGAAGATGACATCCATACGGGTGTTGCTTGGGTTGGCAGCTAGCATGGATCTAGAGATAGAGCAGTTAGATGTCAAAACTGCCTTTCTCCATGGTAACCTGGAAGAAGAGATTTACATGCGTCAACCAGAAGGGTTCGAAGTCAAGGGCAAAGAGCATATGGTGTGCAGGCTTAGGAAGAGCTTGTATGGGCTGAAGCAAGCTCCTAGGCAATGGTACAAGAAGTTCGACTCGTTCATGTTGAAGCATGGATATGACAGAACGGAGTCGGACCACTGTGTGTTCACTCGCAGGTTCTCAGACGGTGATTTCTTAGTTCTGCTATTGTACGTTGATGACATGCTCATCATGGGAAAAGACATCAAGAAGATTGACAGGCTGAAACAGGAGTTGGGCAAGTCTTTTGCCATGAAAGACTTGGGCCCGGCTAAACAGATCCTAGGAATGGAGGTAACCCGTGACAGAAGTAGCAGGAAGCTTTAGTTGTCACAAGAGCGGTATATTGAGAAAGTCCTACAGCGGTTCAACATGAATGCAGCGAAGCCGGTCAGTACTCCACTGGATGGTCACTTCAAATTGAGAGACAAGCAGTGTCCCAAGACGAAGGCGGAAGTGGAAGAGATGCGGAAGATACCCTACGCGTCAGCGATAGGAAGTTTGATGTATGCTATGGTGTGTACGCGCCCAGACATAGCATATGCGGTTGGTGTTGTCAGCCGGTATCTTGTCAATCCTGGCAAGGAACATTGGGCAGCGGTGAAGTGGATACTACGGTATCTGAGGGGCTCATCCAGGTTGAGCCTATGCTATGGTGACAGAAAACCTGTGTTAGAAGGCTACACAGATGCATATATGGCAGGTGACATAGACTCCAGGAAGTCTACATCGGGGTTCATGTTCACGTTTGCAGGGGGAGCGGTCTCTTGACAGAGCAAGCTACAGAAGGTCGTAGCATTGTCGACGATAGAGGCCGAGTACATCGCAGTCACAAAAGCATGCAAAGAGATGCTTTGGATGAAGAGGTTCCTACAGGAACTCGGCTTGAAGCAGGAGGAGCACGTGGTCTATTGCGATAGCCAAAGTACTATACACTTGAGCAAGAATCCAAGTCAGCATTCTAAGTCGAAGCACATAGAGATTCGGTATCACTGGATCAGGGATATTTTGGAACAGAAGGTGTTACAGCTTGAGAAGGTCCATACGGACGATAATGGGTTAGACATGATGACCAAGGCTTTGCTCAAGGGCAAGTTTGAGATTTGCAGAAACCTGGCTGGCTTGAAGAAGGCGAATTTCTCCTGAGTCGGAAAGGGGGAGATTTGATGGAGTTTTCCTCCTCATTTCTGTCAGAGGAGAGAGAGTGGACTGGGAGTGGCCGGGCGCCCGGGCCTCATTGTGGCCGGGCGACCGGAATTCATGTTTCTGGGCAGCTAGGCTGCTGTACTATTTTGTCCATTGCCGGGCGCCCGACGGTTTTGGTGACCGACCGCCCGACCTTGTTGGTCTGGGCGCCCGAAATTGGTTTCTTTCTCATGTTTTTACACTGGACTGTTTTTTTATTGTCCGGGCGCCCGACCCGGCGCGAACTGCTTGTACGCAGTTTCCATATTTGGCTCTAATTCCTCCGTTTTTGGTACTTAAGTATTCCAAAACGGGATTAGGGTATCCCATTGTGTTGCTAACACGTCCAAGGTGAGAAAGAGAGAAAAAGAGGAAGAGAGAAAGAGAAGAGAGAGAAAGAGGAAGCTTGTAGAAGGGAGAAATTGCTTGAAGAAGGATTCTTCTGCGCAACGGTCGTCTCAGCGCTTCTACGTCCTCGGGATCGGTGAGATCGTTTCTCCTTTACTATTCTCTTATAGTTTATCGATCCCTGCGTGGGTGAAGAAGTTTGATCCAAGCGGTGTGTGCTTGTGATCAGTTGTAACAGTTCCCTCAGATAGTGGATTGTTGATCTGGACTAGGTCCCGTGGTTTTTACCTCTTTTGAGGGTTTTCCACGTAAAAACTCCTTGTTTCGTGTGGTTGATGTTTATTCTTGATTATTGCATTAGCATAGTCCATAATTCTAGTGTATTGAGGGGCGAGATCCGAAGGTTTGTGTGAAACGCACCCAACAGAATTATGGTTATATAATGGAGAAGATCTTTTGGGATCTCCCATCCACCATGGGGCCCACCATATAAACGACTAGTCGTCGTAGCTTAGCTTTTGCACGGCTTGGATGTCTTACACATGACATGTTGTTCGGAAGATGGATTGTATGTGAAAGTCAACATGTCATGCTGGTATCTTTATTGGTCTGGATTGTCCACACAGTGCCACAAGAATATCATGGACTGCTAAGGGAAAATCACGCTGATCGGATGATCTGATCCATCCATTGGTTGGCCTTCTTTTTATATCCATCCATTTTCCAAGCATCGAGTGGATGGATTTGATTGTCTGCTAGAAATGGATTCCTCCAAATCAAATAAGCAATCCATATGATAGCCCCCTAGATATAGATGGATCAAATTTCTGATTGAATCTATTTTTTCCACAAATGATAACCATCCATACTATAATCTATCGATGAGATGGTTCGAAGCATCTGATAAAATGCGGGAGCTAATGGACAGCTCAGATTGATCATTTGGGCAATCCCAACTAGGAGCTCCATATACATTGCAGTGCTCTGAGAGCAATGGATCATTTCTCTTTTATAAAAAAATCAAGCATTTTGGTTAGTGTACATAGTGTAATATTAATGATAAAATTTTTGACAATTAACCACATCCACATTTCAAATTAATACACAAAATTAATGAGTGGGCTTTTCACAGCTCAGGTTCGCCAGCATATGTAAGGCTCATTGGGACCCATATTGAGATGGTCAAATGATTTTAACCGTCCATGTTCTAGATGCTACGCTACATGGATCACCCGTAGTTTGAAACTATGCTAAATGAATGATTCCTATGTTCACCATGTGAAATTTTAAATTGGCTCAAATTCAACTCAAAAAATCAAATGCCAAGATCATCATTGAGCTTGATTATTGGACCATAGGTTATATATTGCAATACTAAAAAAATGAACAGTTAACATTATTGGATCATCTCAGTATGTGGGCCCCAATGGAACCACATATGCTGACGATCCTGTACTAATCTTACACTACTTGAAATCAAATTTCTCTTGTTCCCCATGTTTAATTAGATGAATTTGGAATATTGGACAGAATATTTTCAATTGGCTCGCATTCTAGTCCAAAAGTCAAAGGCCAAGATGATCACTGAAGCATTATTATTGGGCAATAGCTTCTTTATTGTAGAACCAAGAACATGGACAGTTAAAATCAACCAACCATCTTAGGATGTGGGCCCCGAAACAAATCTCACATTTGTCAGAAGCAAACGGTTCTTACACGTAGTTTAACAAATTCTCTCTTTCAACCCTAGAATAATATTATATCTCATTTGTCAACCTGGACTATTTTAAACATCCAAAATGTAGTGGCTTAGATCTAATAGGCCGGATTCCATCTCCGACTCACCGTAACCTTAAGCTATGTGGGGCCCACTTTGACTTTTGTGTTATATCCACTCCATCCACCCGTTTCTGCAGCTCATTTTAGGACACGAGGCCAAACATGTAGGAGAACCAAACCATAATAAATGGACCACACTACAGGACAGTAGAAACGGAAATGTATACTGTTGAAACCTTCTTGGGGCACACTATGATGTTTATATGCCATCCAGACCGTTCATAAGGTGATTCCCGCCAGGATTAGGGTAACCCACAATTAAAAACTTATGTGGTACCCTAGAAGCTTCAATGGGTTGACGTTCAATCATCAATGTTTGTCGTGTGGTGGGGGCACTTGAATTTTGGTTCTTTCTACCGTTTGGTATCATGTGCTAAAATGAGCTGGCGAAACAGATTGACGGAATGGATATAATACAAACATCACAGTGGGCCCCACACATGATTCCATGCTTCCATAGTTAATGTGTGCGTCACGTTGAGGCACGGAACTCGACTTCCTGTTTGTTCTACTCTAACCACAGCAAATACATCTCTAAAACAAAACGATCCGCGCCAATTGCCATTAACAGGCGATTTGCATCCTCAATGGAACACCTGAACATTGAGCCGTGTAATGGAAAGCAATGTGGGCCCACCGTATTGTATATGCTGAATCTGATCCATCCATCTGTTGATTAAACGCATTTTAAATTGTTATCTAAAAAATTACACAGATCCAATGCCTAAGTACGTTAGACTGCCAAAAACAGTGGAGACAATGACACCACCACTAAAACCTTTTCGGGGCCAGAGAAGTTTTAGATCTGTATTTTCTTTCCCCTTCATCCAGATGGGATTCAATTTATGAACGGATTGAATTTTATATAAACATCATGGTGGATGACAGGAAGGTTTCAATGGTAAGCATTCCTGTCCCCATTGTTTTCTGCGATCTGACCCACTTGAGTTTGGGTTTCATCCTATTTTTTAACTATCGTCTTAAAAATAAGATGGGGCAACTAATGGACGGAGTAGATTTTACGTAGACATCATAGTGGACCCATAAATATATTGTTGCACGGACTCCCTAAATACATGCGTAGGCAACGGGGTACTCGTTCTCAGAAGGGGATTTAACTGCATTAGCCCCGAGGTGTGGCTATTTTAACTTAAAGTCTAATTTCTTGTGGGAGGTTTCCAGATTGGCCTTTTCACGAGATTTTGAACATTTTGTGGTCGGTTTTTCCCCTCTGACAAGAGGAGCAGCATACGATATGGCTTGTGACAGAAGACTTTCGAAGCCTTTTCAAGTGAAGAATGTGGAGCCCATGAAATCAACATTTCTGGCCACTGGGGCTGATCTGAGCCGCTCACAATAAATGGAGCATTTTCAAACCCACGTTAGGGATTTTTACAATTTTTTTAGGCTTAAAGTGTAGCTCCAAACAATGTCAACGTTTCTCCTTACTACAATGGCTTTGCACCAGCGTGATCCACCCGTATTGACCCTTTCCTTAAAACATTTTCCAATGACTCTTAATTAAAACATTTTTTATATGAATGGATTTGATTTGTCTTCTAACATGCAGTTTGCTCCATATAGGATCGTGTATGTTTTTAAAGGGTGGGGCCGTTGGTGCGAATCACGTTTAATGTGGATCCACCACATTCTTCGTACCAAGAAAGAGAAAGAAGGCTTCGAAGTAGGGTTTGGAGGTCTTACCAAGGCAATGCATGTCATCCGTTCATCTATGACATCGATGAACAGTTCCTCTTCCCTCTTCGTATGACTTCAATGGTCATCATCCGATGCTCCATATAGTGATGCACGTCTAAGATAATGGTCAGACTAAATTATAATGGAGAAGAAAGCTAAGGCCCGCAACAATAGTCTGATAAATGAAAATAGGTAAACTATCTCTTTTACTGATTCTCTATGTGAATGTTAATGTGGATGGTAATGTGCATGAGGAAGTGGAAAAGTGTGATGGGTGGAGGTCCAAATGTGGGTTGGATTTCCCCTAAGTACTCAATATTCCCCTGTGCTAACTAGATTCCCACTGAGCACTATGGAATCCCCCTAGCACTGTGAATTCCCACTGGGCACTATGGAATCCCGCCGAGCATTGTTGATTCCCCCTGGGCATTGTAGATTTCCGCTGAGCACTATGAATTTCCCCTGCCACTGTGGATTCCTACTGGGTACTATGGATTCCCCCTGGACATTGTAGATTCCCACTAAGCATTATGGATTCCCCCTGCCACTGTGAATTCCCACTGTGCACTGTAGATTCCCACTGAACATTGTGGATTCCCATTGGGCATTGTGGATTCCCACTGAGCATTGTTGATTCCCCCTAGGCACTGTGGATTCCTCCTGACACTCTACATTGGGCTATCAAAACAGATTATCTCGTACATCTCGACAGTGGGAATCCACAGTGGCAAGGGAAATCCTTTGTTTTAATTCTATAGTTCTTCGTTTTTCTAGAAATGCATCTTAACATTCTCATCTTTACAAAACTCAATTCATCTCAACATTCTATTGAAGGAAGTGAGACAAGAAAAAATGCACTCCTTTCTTTACTTTGATCGATGTTGGACAATGGTGGTGACCATAAGCTATATGAATCATATACAATTCCAACCTTAAAACTAATTATCTAAATATCAGAAAATGAAGTCGCAATCAAGATGAAGCTCCATTTTTTTCCTTTTTATTTGTTTCCTTTTTTAGAAAGGTGATGAACCTGTGGATAAATTTAAAATTACCTAAGCAATATGGATTCCCATGGGCATTGCGGATTCACACTAGGCAATGTGGATTCCCCCTGGCTTGAAATAAAGAATGGGGCAGAACATTGATTATGGTTTGGTTCTCCTTTTACATTTTCTAATCATCTTATTTTTTTTTTTATAATATGATAAGGTATTCTATGAGAAGGGGAAATCTGTGTAGCATAACGAAGAGCATCATCGACTTGGGACTGATATCTTTACAACAGTGATGGTATATTTCACTTTGATATTCTTAAGCAACAAGATTGGTTATTCTAAAAGCATAAATGTATCTTTTAAGGCCAACAACCAAGCTTTTTCATTCATAAGGTGATTCCCATCAAGATTAGGGTAACCCTCAGAGATCGGCCTGATTAAGAACTTGTGTGGCACCCTAGAAGGTTCAATGTGTTGACGTTCAAACATCAATGTTTCTAGTGCGGTGGGGCACTTGAATTTTGGTTCTTTCTTCCGATTGGCAACATGTGCTAAAATGAGCTGGCGAAACAGATTAACAAAATGGATATAATACAAACATCACAGTGGGCCCCTAATAAGTGTCTAATATTGTATAATAAACCCTAAATATTTAGAGTATTATCATTATTTTCCCGGTTAATTTCCCTCATTAGATGTGTTTTTACCATTCAGGTGATTAATGGAGGCTGAAGGAAATCCGAGCCAATCAGGGCATTTAAAGGTCCAAATGCGATCAAGATCAAGTGCGTTGGTGGCCCTGAAGGAAATTAGGACAGGAAGATCGAAGGCCAGACCATTTTCCATGGTATAGATGGAATGAAGATGGCTAAAAAGGACCTCATCACAGCAACACAGTTTGGAGATCAAGGCCGAATACATTGGATGGTAAGAATCAAGTATTCACGAATGATGGAGAATCCATGTGCATTATATACATATGTGAGCACTACACATGCGGGACCACATCGGCGTGCCTCTCATCTCCACACATACGGATAAACAGCCATGGAGGAGTCTTTCCTTCACGTGTAGCTCATGCCACGTGTGATCAACGAGCAGCGCATGCGATCCAGCTCCAAAGACCAGCAAGGTAGATGAGCTCCCATCTCACATGGAAGATCTCCACCATCCACTACAACAGATGGTGGACCACATCTTCACCGCCTATCCATCCATCTGTCTACTCCAACGTTCAGCAAGGTGATTCCCACCTTGTACGTGCAGTGCTCCAAGCACCAGCGACCTTCAACGTCGCTGATCAGCAAGATTAGCCGTCCATCGTCCATCACAGCAGCTCAACGCCCAAGCACCAGCGTGCAAATCTCTCTCCGCCGTTGATCCATTCAGCGATCATGTGGACCCCACACTTTAGCCAGCAGTCCAACACACGTGCAAAGCAGTCCAATGTCCCCGATGCAGCGTCATCTCCAACTGTCCATCTTCATCAAAAGGTGGACCCATCAGCGTCCAACTGATTCTGATCGTCCAGCAAGGATGGACGTCCACTAGCCTCACACGTGCTAGATCAACAAGGTGGACCCCATCTCACACCAACGTCTGCAACAGCAAGGATCATCCACCATCAGACGTTCCACATCACACGTGTGCAGCATCCAACGAGTGGACTCACCAGAAACCAGTGTCCAACAGCTGCTCAAGATCCACTGTCCAAGTCCAGCTGGTGGACGTCATCAACTCCATCAGGTCCTCCAGCAACCACACGTGCAAAGCATCCAACCATCTGCAATCCAGGCCTCCATCCTTCCAGCTATCCATTCATCCAGTTGCTGGATGAACTGTCCATCAATGTGGAGCACGTCTCCATTACAGAAATCATCACCGTCCAGCATCCATCAGCAGCCGTCCAGCAAGTGGCCACCGTCCACATCCAGCCTTCCTTCATCTCCATCATCGGCCAGCTTCATCTCAACCGTCCAATAAAGGTGGACGTCTTCCAGCCCACACGTGCAGCACATGCACAACAAACCATCCACTAGGACTGGACGTCCAACTTCATACGTGTGTTGCCATCCACACATGTAGCAAACTCCAGCATCAGGTGGGCACCACTTCAAGCACGGCCAGCAGCTGCGACACATCTCCAGCATGCACCACTGTGGAGTTGATCTTCCACCGTCCAGCAACTTGAGAGTGCACAACAACCCTCCATCTGTAGCAGCAGCGATGGAGATCAAAATCTCCAGCCGTCCAGTTGCTCTCCACCACTGTAGTACCGTCCATCATCAGCAACTTGAGGGCGAGCAGCTCCCATTTCCAGCGTGTCCCACCGGCTGCTGATCATCCAGCTGCTGGATGTCCATCTCACCCACCGTCCATCTTCAAAGCAGTTGGAGATAGTCCAGCAGCTTCCATCACCTTCTTCAGCAACAAATCCACCGTCCACAGCAACTTCATCATATGGATCAATGGCCAACAGTTGTGGACTCAAGCAGCACCATCAGCCATAAGCTCCAGATGGGCGTCCATCTCAACTATCCAAACACTGTGGGACCCACCTCTAGTAGCATGAAAACTTCCAGCAACTGGAGCCGTCCATCCACGGAAACACATGAAGAAAAAGCAGCAATTGGATGAACATCTCCACTCCAACATGCAAGAACTAGATGGGCTGGATCCGGATGCATCTCTCTCTCTCTCTCTCTCTCTCTCTCTCTCTCTCTCTCTCTCTCCCACACACACACATGTGTAAGGCTTGGAATTGCCACCTCACCACTCCAAGCCCAAACCTAAAAGAAATGTTTACTTTGGGTACTCCAAGCCTAACTCCTAACCCAAACCTAAAAAGCAAATCCATTGGCTTGGAAGTGGCACCTTATCATCCAAGCCTAACTCCATTCCCAAACCTAAAGAAACTTTTGGTTTAGGCTTGGAGTACCACCTAGGCTTGGGAGCTTCTTAAAAGTCTATAAAAGGATCTCAATCCCTTCTTATTCTCACCATCCAATCATCCCATCATCCCTCAAATCCCATTATCTATAACTCCTCTCCTCTCTTCTTTAGTTTCCTTTCTTTCTTTTATTTCTTAGAGTAGAGTAGTGTAGAATTTTCTTTATAGAAGTTTTAGTCTTCCATTGTAGCATGGTTGGCTAAACCTCTAGCTAAGCCTTTGAAGAAATTTGCAAGCTTTGGTTCTTTTGGTTCAACAATGGTGCTTGAATGTTGGAGTTCTCTTTGGTTGATCGGTTTGGTTATCCACCTCAGCAGACGCTATTGTTGTGTAAGCCCCTTGATCCATCGTCGGCTCCGGGCACGTTGGATGCTTGGGATCCCTTGCACACAAATTAGCTAGTTCATAATCAATAAAGTCCCTTGATCCATCGTCGACTCCGGGTACATTGGATGCTTTGGATTTCCTACAGTCATCGAGCTAGTGCAGGTAAAGTCATCGATCTGTAAAATCCCTTGATCCATTGTAGACTCCGGGCACATTGGATGCTTTGGATTCCCTGCGATCGATAGACGAGATCTTAACGGCTGGATTGGTTAATCAAAGCCTCCTATCTTGTAAGTATGCATTTGATCGTATGAATTGTGATATTATCGGTTGACTTGTTGGCAAAAGTAGTTGATCTATATAATTCCTTGATCCATTGTCGACTCCGGGCACAGTGGATGCTTGGAACTCCCTGCGATCAACTAACGAGTGCTTCATGGTCAAATCAATCGGTTCAGATCGCTATCTTTTATGAAATATGCAAATTGTTTAACTGTTACATCTTCTGATTGGAATGAATCTTTATTCGATTCCAGTTAAGTTATAGTTGGACCAATGAATCAAATATTGTGGATAAATCAAAGGTGGATCCCACATGCTTTAGCCCCTTTTCTATTTTTGTCTTTCACCACACACAACTTGCTCATTCTCGTTGATAATTCAGATTTCATCTCTCACACCTAAACTAACTCTGTAAGTGTTCTTAACCCCAATCCCTGTGGATCGACCTCGATCTTACCGAGTATTTTACTACTTCGCTACCTGCACTTAGGGTGTGCAATCTTCGAATTGTAGCAGCCCTACATATGATTTTATGCTTCCATAGTCAATGTGTGCTACATGTTGAAGCACGGAACTCGCTTCCTAGTTGTTCTACTCTAACCACAGCAAATACACATCTAAAACAAAGCGATTCGCGCCAATCAGCCATTAACAGGGGATTTGTATCTCCAATGGAACACCTGTCGGACATTGAGCCGTGTAACGGAAAGCACTGTAGGCCCACCGTGCTTGTATATGCTGAATCTGATCCGTCCATCAGTTGATTAAACGTATTTTAAATTGTTATATAAAAAAATAGGACAGATCCAATGCCTAAGTACATTGGACCGCCAAAAACTAGTGGAGAGGACTCCCACCACTAAAACCTTCTTGGGGCCATAGAAGTTTTAGATAAGGATTTTCTTTCCTCTTCATCCTGATGGGATTCAATTTATGAACCAATTGGATTTTATATGAACATCATGGTGGATGACAGGAAGGTTTCAATGGTAAGCGTTCCTGTCCCTATTGTTTTCTGAGATCTGACCTACTTGATTTTGGGTTTCATCCTATTTTTTAACTATCGTTCTAAAAATAAGATGGCGCAACTAATGGACGGAGTAGATTTTACGTAGACATCACTGTGGGACCCATAAATATATTTGTTCTACAGTCTCCCTACTTACGTACGCAGGCAACCGGGTACTCGTTCTAAGAAATCACCTGGGAAACAGCTTCGGTGGATACCCCGATTCACTGAAGTCCGGTGTATCCGTGACGGTGGATACAACATTGATGTACTTGTCTTATATCTACACCGTCCATCCGTTTTTCTAGATCATTTTAGAATATGAGCCAAGAAATTCAGCAGATCCAATTCTTAGGTAAACCACACCACAGGAAACAGTGGTATTGACCATCAAAAACTTCTGGGGGGGCAACATTCAAATGCCCAAATAAATTTTTAATGGTGGGCGTTCAATTGGTCCAGGTGAGATTTTGACTTGAGGCAGTTTTGGGCTCATATACTAAAATGATCTTTGGCAACGGATGGACATAATCAATATAAAACACATTCATCAAGGTGAGCTTCACAATCAGGTTGGTGGATCTCCTGATCCACCGAAGCCATGTCCGGGAAACAGGGTTCGAATGGCAGTGCAAATTGACCACAATGGCCGATTCCCTTCAGCATTTCTCAGACCAAACAGGAGAAATATTCGCATGGAGATTAAAGAGGGAATCGGTGCCCCATGGCAGTTTTAAATGAGATCCAGACCGTTCATCAGTTGGAGGCCACCATGAGTATACCCTGCACCAAAAGTCAGGCCAGCATACTATTCATTCAGTCCACTCCTACACTAGAAAGGTAAGCGGTCAGAAGAATAAAAATGACTGGTGGTACACGTTCGACATGCAAACGGGGCCCACACAATGAGCAGATCTTGCTGATTTGGGGACTAAGAAATTTTAACAGTGGGCCACAGCTGCTGAGCCTCTGGATCTCACACATGTGCGACGAGTCGTCTCTTCAACCTCACATGTGGTGAATTAAGCCCCAGCATTATCCCTAGGTGGAGACATTAGTGGAGAGAATGCGGCTTGAATCTTTATTTGCGTATTTAATTACCTAAGACAAGAGAAGTCAATGATTACCTCCTGCCACCCGAGGGGACGGTGGATTGCGTGGTGTACCACACATCACGAGCTTGGCTGATGTATTGACGACAGCAAGTTTTGTGGGCCCACCAAGAGGTATGTGTTATATCCAAACCGTATGTTCATTTTCGGACATCGTTGTAAGGCTTTATAGATGAATCCAAAGTTCAAGTGAACCACGTTGCAAAAAGCAATGGAGAGTGAAGTCTACCGACCCTCTACCATTGAAACCTTCTTGGGGTCACAGAAGTTTTGTATCAATCTGATATTTGTTTCTGCCCTTCATCCAGGTCAGTGTGACCTTATAAACAGTTTGGATGGAAAATAAACATCATGGTGGGCCCTAGGGATGTTTTAACTGTGAGAATCATTGTCCTAACTTCCTTTTGTGGTGTGGTCCACTTGAGCTTTGGATATGACTCATTTTGGGTACAATGGCCTAAAATGATCAAGCCAAATGGGTGGACGGTGTGGATATACTAAATATATCATTGTGGGATCCACTGAACCTTAAGGACTAAAGCGCTCGTCTGCGCTCGCTACACCTGTAAGTCGCTGGTGTAGAGTACAGCAGCTAATCTGCTTCCCATTGGATTATTGCAATTCAATTCAATTGAGCATCCAAACACACCATTAACTTTTAGGTAGAAACTTTAATGGTGGACTAAAACCGCCATATATGAAGGAAAGAAAACTTAAAGAATGATGAAACATTGGGTCCACTTTCTCTATAAACACACCAAGGCACAAATGGTGATCACGACATGATGGTTGAGTCAACCTGATTTATGAAGAATCCAATTATCATGATAATGGACGGCCCTTTTGAACAGGTTCAATGACATGTACGCAGCAAACACACCCATTGCAACCCCATAAAATAAGGTGGTCCACCTCATGCAATACTGTAGAATATGGTTGTTCTACAAGGACTTAAGAGGACGTACCATCCATCAAAGGATTACTGACCGTTGAATGCGGCAATGCATGATGTTCCATTGAAAGAAATTGGTTTCTCTTATCAAGTAATCATACAAGTGGGGGTGCAACTTTTGATGATATGTGCGACTGACCCAATAGGCCCCGGTATGGTCCATACCTCAGCTTGTGCACGGCTTGGATGTACACATGACACGTTGTTGGGAAGATGGATTGTATGTGAAGGTCAACATGTCATGCGTGTATCTTCATTGGTCTGGATTGTCCACACAGTGCCACAAGAATTTCATGGACTGCTAAGTGAAAATCATGCTGATCAGATGATTTGATCTATCCGTTGGTTTGCCTTGCCATCTTTTTATATCCATCGGCTTTCCAAGCATCGAATGGATGGATATGATTGTCTGCTGGAAGTGATTCCTCGAAATCATAAGCAATCTTAATGGTGATTGAATCTATTTTTACCAGAAATGATAACCATCCATAGTATAATCTATCGATCAGATGGTTGGAATCGTCTGATAGACTTGTGATGGTGCTAATGGACAGCTCAGATTGATCATTTGGGCAGTCCCAAGTGTCCCGATGCAACTGGGAGCTCTATATACATTTAATTTAGTGCTCTGATAGGAATGGATCATTTCTCTTTTATAAAAAGATCAAACATTTTGGTTAGTGTAATAATGACCACTAAAAATTTTGACACCCTTAACCACATGCATCTACATTTTAAAATACACATAATGAGTGGACTTTTTCGCGGCTCAGGTTCACCAGCATATGTACGGCTCATTGGGGCCCATATTGAAATGGTCGAATGGTTTTAACCGTCCATGTTCTAGATGCTACGCCGCATGGGCCACTGTAGTTTGAAACTATGCTAAATGAATGATTCCTAGGAACACCATGTGATGATGAATTTAGAAGATTGGAAAGAAAATTTTAAATTGTCTCAAATTCAACTCCAAAAATCAAATGCCAAGGTCATCATTGAGCTTGATTATTAGACCATAGGTTATATATTGTAATACTAAGAAAATGAACAGTTAGCATTATTGGACCATCTCAATATGTGGCCCCAATGGAGCCACACATGCTGACGATCCTGTACTAATCTTACACTACTTGAAATCAAATTTCTCTTCTTCCCCATGTTTAGATGAACTTAGAACCTTGGAAAGAAAATTTTCAATTGGCTCGAATTCAACTACAAAATAAAATAATATAAATCAAAGGAATCATCACTGAAGCTTGATTATTGGACCTCTAGCTTATTTATGGTGGTACCAAGAAAATGAAGTCACATTTAACTCCAAAAATCAAAGGCCAAGATCATTACTCAAATGTTTATTGGACCATAGCTTAATTATGGCAGTACCAAGAAAATCAATCGTTAAAATCATGGGACCATCTCAGAATGTGGGCGCTGCCCATCAAATTTCTCTTACGTTGAGTTAACAACACTACATTTCGTCCTAATCTCTCCCGAACTGCCCGTGAGGACTCCGATCTCTCCCATTCTCTTCATAGATTGTGAGAACTCAGTGAAGAAATCAGTCAAGCTGGTCAGCTCATCAACGGTCTTGGCTGCACCTTTGTTCGTCAACAGCGCAGCATCAGATTGGAAGAGACCTTGATTTTGCTTCAAGATCACATAGTAATTGCTGTCGAAAGAGATGGAGCTCTTTGGGTCCATTTCTACAGTGGTTGTGGTGTCTGATAGACTCTGGCATTTGGTTCTCAAGGAAGCTGCATAAGTTGAGTTGAGAGAAGGGTCTGAGTCCCCTTTCCCTGTGAAGTTGTGGAGCCTGTTGCTGAAGAGATTGCAGTGGCCCACTCCAATTGTATGTGCACCTGGGGCCCACCAAAACCCATGTTCCATTTTCCTTCTTGGGTTAATATTTGCATTAATATGAAAAAAAAAAAAAAAACTGAAAATGTGTTTATAGCTATGAAGATTGTTTATGCGGGCCACCCTTGTGATCAGAGCCGTTCATCCAGCAGACCTCAATATGGATGGTCCACATTACGAAGAAATGCACCACTTGTGTGGTCAAAGCTTGAGCCAAAGCCCGGCCAGTCACATTTGTCAAAGATCAGAGCTGTTCATTATGTGTGGCCCATTGTGTAAGAAATATTACGAAAAAGCCCTTGGGCCAGTCCAACGGGTCTAATATTTCAGCCCATGAGCGGCCCAATAACAGATCAACCCTTAAGTGTACTTGCAGCAAAAATTCCGTGTGACTGATACCGACGAACGGTTCAGATGATCTCCTACCTGATAGGACCACGAGATCATGGACGTTGAGACCTTTGTCCGCGAAGTTTTGCTTGAGGGTGGTGAAGTTGGAGAAAGGAGAAGGTATGTTAGTGAAGGCCTCTGACGCGCTTGACACATTTCCATCTCTTCTACCGGTCAGCACTTCCCACATGGATCTGTTGAACTGCAAAATTGGCACGTGAGAACCGCACATGTGCTCTAGGGGGAGTGGACGCCATGTCACCACCATATGTGTGGTTGGCACCATTGAGTGGTCCAGATGGTGGATTCCACCACGGATGGGGCAATCCGGACCATCTGATTGGTGACCATCCAATGGACGATTGAAAATCGCGCCACGTTTTAAGTTACATTGATCGGATGGTTAGGATTGCTCCACATGCAGAAATGGCCTACTCAGCACCACTACTTATAATCGTGATTGTATATAGTAGTAACTAGTGTATAAACAGAATCTCAGCAAGTGGTGGGCCCCACCCATGACCACTATTCAATCGTGACTGTATATCATCAGCAACTATTCACGGCTTCTACAGAAAATGATGGGCACCACCCATCACCACCATCCAATCGTGATCGTACCATAGTTACTAGTATACAGAGAGTCTACAGCTCAACATCCACATGCATTGCATAAGCTACTACCCCCATCTTACCACACGATAAGATGAAAGACGAAATCAGTGGTGATGCGTTGGCCACCATGAGCCAACCCATCCCCACCGTCCAATGGTGATCAGCAAACTCACTTGAAAGGAAACGGAATCCCTAGCACTCAAAGCCACAATATCTGCGCATGAAACGACTCCGCGGCATGTCTCCTCCAGCTGGGCCTTTATTTCATCAATCACATCAAAACCAGCCAATGAGAGGTTTGGAATTGCGTCCTTCTCAGCTGTATTATTAGCCGTAGAATTCAGCAATACCGACGCATCGCATCCCTACAAAACAGATGGCCCGCATTAACTGCTAGTAAAAGTAGCTAATACACGTCCATTCACGTGGCATGTAGAGGTGGCAATGGGTCAGGGTTTGGGTCGGATCGGGGCCAGGTTGTGGTCGGCCTCAACCCTAACCTGACCCAAATTGACCAATTCAGGTTGGATTTTCCCAACAATTTATCCAACCCAAAATTAAACAAGGTCGAGCCGGGTGGACCAGCATTTTAATAATCAACTAACTAATTTATAGGTTAAACTAGATGCATATAACACTAGTATTCAATTAAAAACCAAACCATCTATGTTTAATAGGGTATTTCTATTACACAAATACTGCAAGAGAAAAATAAATGGATAGAATAGACTTTGTCCAGCAATTTGATTTTTATTTTTTGACCATTGGATCAAATCAACAAGACCATTTGATATTTAATTTTTTAAATAGTTAAATTATAGACACAATTATTGAAATGGCACCATTTGATCCTTTCATTTTAACCGTCCTATAAATTCCTATCAACAATCAAATAAAATAACCATTAAGATAATTTTATGGCCCATTAGCTACCATTTCAGTTCTCCAATAAATGAGCACCAGAAATAAAAAAAAAAAAAAAAAAAAAAATCTCATGATCGATATTTTTAGTTCTACATGTCATCAAATGTTATCATTGGTGTGCACATGTTTATTAAATTGACATACATGTGGACTGTTCCAGCAGGGTGTGTGAGAAAGAAAAAAAAAACTGTGTTATTTAACTGATAAGAAAATCAATATATAATAGTCTACTTAACCCCTAAATGATTTGGGTTGGGTCCGGTCTGGTCACCTTTAACCCTAACCTGGCTGATAAAAATCCGGGGGTCAGGTCGGTCAACCCAAAAATTGAATACAGGTCAAAATTTTCAACCCTAAACTGGAAAAAAAAGACCTTGTCGAGTCAAGTCGGGTTAGCAGGTCGGGTTGAATTTTGTGAGGTCTACATGCATGGAACGGTGGACGTAGAGCACTGCTATGATCACCAACACGTGCCAATACAGCATGTGTATTGGGTATGTGCCGTTCGTTGAGTTGGACCCATCGTGAGGTGTCAATCAGAGGTGGGAAATGGGACAACACCGGAGGGCCCACGTGATGAACGACGCAGATTGCATGGAATATATGTGCATCTACGTAAAAACATGCAAACACTACTTAGCAAGAACTAAATGAAATGGCCACACTCAACCTCACCGTCACTCCAGATCACAACCGTCCAAATCCCAATCCAACGGCTGTTACTCTAAAAGGAAGATATTTTCATTACCCTAACAAAGCAATCATGGAAATGCATCCTCAAGAGCTTCGCCGGCAATGCCGAGTTGGCAGCGACCCGTTGCTGCGTGATGTTCCTGACGATATCCTCAGCAAGAGGACAGCTCTTCTTGTAGAATTGCTTCTGCAGATCACCTGCATTACTACAAGCAGCAAGGGCTCCCAAACAGACCACCAAGAGAAGGAAGCTGGCCTTCATCTTCTCACAGAAACAAAGGGTTTTGGAATTTTGGAGTGTCCAAACGCCAATGTCAAAGAGCTGCAGCAATGCTGCCCCTTTTATAAACGTTCAACTGATGTATTTTTATTTATTCCCCACATAAGTCTAATACAGATGCTTGCATGAAGACAGGTAAGCAACGTTTTATTTTTAAAATAGCATCGGTCAAATCCTTCACATGCCATATGTTAGAATTAGAGAATATTATATATCTTCTAGCTGGTCGTGCTGGCTATCGTATAATTTTCGAAATATTTTACTAATATAAATAGAGAGAAGGGAGGTGTAAAAACCCTAATCTCTACATTGTACCTAACATAGGATTTTTTTTAATTGGGGATTTAGTTTTTCAAGGTATTACATAAGAGTCGTCCAATCTTATTAAAGTGCACTATCATCATGATAGGGTGTTCGTCCTCAGGAGTAGAGGAGAGAGTGCAGCTCGGGGATCATTGAGCACCCGACTAGATTAGGTTGGGTGACCGAAAATACCCCGGATGTGGCAGTTAGTCTCCAGACGATTTTGGACAGTCTCGGGTGGCTGATGGTTTAGAGATTGGGCGGCCGAAGCCTAAATCGGGCGCCCGACAGTTTCAAATCAAGCGACTGAAATTCGGCGTGTTTTTCGTCTGAATTCTCTAGACATTTTTTCCTATTATCGGGCACCCGAAACTGCCGGATCGAGCACCCGATGGCACGCGCGACTGTATTACGTAATTTCCTAGCTATTTCGGCTCTAACTCTCTCAAAGTGCTATGTAAGCATATATATATATATATATATATTAGGGCATCAAATTAGAGACTCCACGTTTAGAGAGAGAGAGAGAGAGAGAGAGAGAGAGAGAGAGAGAATAAGAGAATAAGAGAAAGAGATAGAGAGGAATATCGAAGAGAAGAGTATTGTGCTCGTGATGCTTCATCCACGTTACAGACAATGTTCCAAACTCTTATACATTCTTGGATCGGTGAGATCTCTCAGTTTTTTAGTTCTCTTTAGTTGTAATCCACCCTTGTGGTGAAGATTGATAGGATCCGAACATGTAGAGTTCGTGATCACTGTGTAATTGTCTTTACATAGTGAATTTGCATATCTGGACGAGGACCTGTGGTTTTTACCTTTATTTGAGGGTTTTCCACGTAAAAATCTCTTGCGTCGTGGTTGTGCTTTGTTTGATTGTGTTTTCTGCATTATCATATCTCGTAATTCACAGTAGTTGGGGTGCAAGATCCTGAACTTTAGTGCATCCGCCCCAACACATCAATTATTGTTTGCACTCATGGCCTTCCACATCGTCACTGGTCATTGTTTTCGCATCACATCATATTCAGCATCTTCTCTATCAGATCCCGCATCTGTCGCCACTTACCTTTGCCGCCTCATCTGCCTGCCATGATGAACAGTTTTCGTTGGAGCCCTTTTCCTTCCAACCACCAACATTGTCTATCTGCCACAACCCCTGTTATATGCTCAACCACCAGCACTACCTATCCCCAATCTGACCCCACTCTGCTTGCCCCAATGCATATGATCCACGACAGCTATTGCTCCGCCGTTTGCCATAGCCCAACCGCTCACCAACACTTCGCCCATTGAAATCGGTGCCCGGTGATAAGACAAGACCCTACTCAAAGCCTACCCCTGATCCTTCGTATTTGAGCAGTGGGTGGATACATGCATCGGCCAAGAGTCCCTCAGAGGTTGTTCTCACGATTCTCATATGTCTAAAGAAAGTTTTAGCCAAGGGATCTTATATCAGGCTAATAGATATCTTCAGGTAGAGGCATTTACTGATGTCAACTGAGCAAGTTCCATCACAGATAATGATCTACTACATGATATTTTACCTTTGTTGGAGGAAATTTGGTCACTTGAAAAAGTAAGAACTAGAATGTTGCGGCATGTTCCAGTGCAGAGGCTAAGTATAGAGCCATGCCGTTTGTGAATTATTATTGCTCGAGTTCTTGTTACAAGAACTTCAGTTATTTGCAAGTGGTTCTATGATGATTTACTACAATAACCAAGCAGTAGCCCACATTGTAAAAAATTGATTTTTTTCACGAGAGTACCAAACACATTGAAGCTCACTGTCATTTCATCCACAAGAAGATTGCTTCCCATGAGATTATTATCGCCTATATTCAATCCAAGTTACAGATTGTAGATATTGTTCGCTTCCCCAAGTGTAGGGTTGCGATGTAGTAATAAACTCGGTAAGACCGAGGTCGATCCACAGGGACTTATGTAGGATTTCACAAACACATCCAAAAGTGTCTATTGAAAGCTAATAATCAGATTTTGAATAGAATTGATGTGAATAACAGTTTTAAACTAATTTGAATGTAGACAATTATAAAAAAGGCACTAGGGGTTCAAGGATCCACTTGTAGCAATCTTTGATGTTCAATCCGCTGTGGTTTCTCATTCTCTCAACTAGAATCGACATTAAGGTCTATCTAGTCGGATGATAGAGCTGTTAAACCAAACAATCTGTAATATGTAAGTGCTATGCATAAGATTCACTCAATGTAGGCTGAGCTGAGCATGCTCAATTGCATAGGTCATTCCCCTTTCCAAAAGGTCTAGTTCACAATCATAACCATCCTCAAGTCCTGTCACAAGACAAGGCTAGATCAGGATTTGAACTTGATTCAAATCACATGCACAATCCATGCATATTACAGAAAATCAGAAAAGCAGAACTTTGGTAGGAAGTCCCTTCATGAAGATCATAGTACTAGAGCGCACTCCGATTCCTCGGATCATACAGGTCTAGACCGTCACAAACCAATTAAGCAATTAAGTAATTCTCCCAAACATCCATGAGTCATCAGAAGACTAAGAAAAACTACTCAAAAACTTGTATAAACTTCAAACCATAGTTCATAATCATGAATTCCATACTTAAAACCAACTAGCTACAAATTGAAACATCTTGGATCCACTATAAGCTTCACCTCTTAGCCCTAGCTAAGAGGTTTAGCTGCTCATGATCCAAGGAAGCATGAAACAACTACAAAATTCATAAAAACAGCAAAAACAAGCTCTAAGGAGTTGTGGAACTCCAAAATTCACTTCCGCCGCCTCTAAGCTTGCTTCAACCCTTCTTAGATACCCTAGGAACGATCCTTAGGTGTCCTTTTATAGTAGGGAGGCTCCACAACTTCAGAAAGATCGAGAATTTGCGTAAGAGTTACGCAGCGCAGAGAAAATCGGACTGAATTTGGAAGTTTCTAAGTCCTCACGCATAGCCGACCGGTCATGACCGGTCGGCCTCAATAGACAGCCACTCCAGCAAGCATGGCCGACCAGTCATGACCGGTCGGGCTTGTCCAGCCTTGGTCCAGCAACCATGTCCGACCGGTCAAGACCGGTCGGACGTCTTCAGCGCAGCTCCAGCAGGTATGGCCGACCGGTCAAGACCGGTCGGCCTAGTTTAGTATGGTTCCAGTGCACTTGGCTGACCGGTCTAGACCGGTCAGGCTCTCTTGGCCGACCGGTCAAGACTGGTCGGCAATCTTCCTTCTTCTTTTTCTTCTTTTTCTTTTCTTTCCTTGCTTCTTTCCTTTACTTTCTTTCTTCTTTTCTTCTTTGGTCCTCAAATGATCTTCATCAAAGTAGTCCCAAATGAGCCATTTTTCTCTTCAATTAGGCGGAACCACTCTCAATCTGTAGTCACAAAACATATATTAGATTAGCCTACAAACCATACAAACCTTGCACAATGAGTGATGAATTTGGGTTAGAATTTGCACAATTAAGAGCTCAACAGATATTCTCACGAAGGCCTTTTTACATGCATAGTTATCTTTACTTGTTCCCAAACTGATGTAGAGCGGGTCACTGATTATTACATGGCTGAGATGGACTAAAAGAAGACCGATCGGGGTTGGAAGTGATTTGGACCATCAAGACCATAGAACGGTCATATCTCGCAATTCGAAATAAGTTTTTGGACATATAATCTATGATTTTGGGGTAACTCGAGCTACTTTAGCCACCCAACTTGGATACGCCAGGTCGATCGGATCGACAATCATTAGGCTAGTTTAATTTCAATTTTACTATTTATAATAAGTTTTAATTCAATCATAAATTTTGATCTGTAAGGTTTTAGAGTTAGTGCTTAGCATAAAAAGGGCTTAGAATAATTAGTAGAACAACTTGGGCCCGTTTGAAAATATTCTATTTTTAGTGGAAAACCATGAGTTCTAGAAGGATACTATTTATAGTAAGTCAAATTTTCTAGGAGTTAGAGTTTGATTAGGAGTCTGATACTTTACCTAGCTGGCTTTAGTTTCTTATTTATATACATTGTAATTTCATTTTAGACATTCAATCAATTATTCAATAATATTTTGGAATTAATTTTCCTTTTTATCTTGTTTATTCTTCTTGTGGATTCGATAACCAACCAGTGAGGAAAACGGTGATCGACCTCCCATGTCCTCCCTGCGTCACAAACTGAGGATGGCCTATATTTATGCTCCAACTTAAGGAAGAACATTAAAATTAGATAATAATATCTTTTAAGTAGTCTTATAGACTACCACATAATTTTCAGATTATTTTACTCATACAAATGGAGAGAAGGGAGATGGAAAAGCCCTTAGCACCATGGATTTGAGGAGACGTGAGGAGAAATTGGTCGCTTTATGCTGTTTGACACCATGGATTTGATGAGAAGTAGATTTCAGAGGAATCTAGGAGAATTCAAAAAGGCACTTTTAGCTCTTTTTCAAATCCTCTTAAAAAGGTGGGATTTGAGGAGAAATCCTCTCCAATGTGGGACCCACCATAATGTGTCCCTAACTATGGGACCCAACATGATGTATATTTTCCATCCAACTTGTTCATAAGGTCACAAAGACCTAGATGAAGGGACCACACAAATTTCTGTTTAATCCAAAACTTTTATGCATCATAAAGGTCTCAATCTCCACTTTTTCTTGTTTTATGGTCCACTTTAGATGTGGATCTGCTTTTTCTTTTCTTTTTTTTTTTTGGATCTTGGCATAAAATGATCTGTAAAAATGGATGAACGGCATGGATTTAAAAATCGAGACTGACATGGAGGGAATACAGTGGGATTAAATTTGAGTCGTTTACAATAAAGGGAGCATTTTCAAACCCATGTTAGGGATTTTTACAATTTTTTTAGGCTAAGTGTGTGGCCCATAACAGCGTCAACGTTTCTCCTTACTAAAATGGCTTTGCACCGGCGTGATCCACCCGTATTGACCCTTTCCTTAAAATTTTTTCCAATGACTCCTAATTAAAACATTTTTTATATGAATGGATTTGATTTATCTTCTAACATATAGTTTGCTCCATATAGGATCGTGTATGTTTTTAAAGGGTGGGGCCGTTGGTACGAAGCACGTTGTATGTGGATCCACCACATTCTTCGTACCAAGAAAGAGAAAGAAGGCTTCAAAGTGGGGTTTGGAGGTCCCACCAAGGCAATTAATGTATGTCATCCATTCATCTACGACATCGATGGACCGTTCATCTTCCCTCTTAGTATGACTTCAGTAGTCATCATCCGATGCTCCATATAGTGATGCACATCCAAGATAATGGTCGGACTAAATTGTAATGGAGAAGAAAGCTAGGGCTCACAACAATAATCTGATAAATGAAAATAGGTAAACCATCTCTTTTAATGATTCTCTATGTGAATATTAATGTGAATGGTAATGTGCATGAGGAAGTGGAAAAGTGTGATGGGTGAAGGTCCAAATGTGGGTTGGATTTTCCCTGAGTACTCAATATTTCTCTATGCTAACTAGATTCCCACTGATCACTGTGAATTCCCCTTGGCACTGTAGATTTCCCATGGGCACCGTGGATTCCCGCTGAGTACTGTGAATTCCCCCTGCCACTGTGGATTCCCCCTGGGCATTATGGATTCCCACTGAGTACTATGGATTCCCCCTGCCACTGTGGATTCCCACTATGCACTGTAAATTCCCACCGAACACTGTGGATTCCCACTGGGCATTGTGAATTCCCGCTGAGCATTATTGATTCCCCCTGGGCATTGTGGATACCTCCTGAGCACTGTGGATTCCCCCTGGCACTCTACATTGGGCTATCAAAACAGATTATCTCATGCATCTCGACAATGGGAATCTACAGTGGCAGGGGGAGTCCTTTGTTTTAATTCTATAGTTCTTAGTTTTCCCAGAGATGCATCTCAATATCCTTATCTCTACAGCACTCAATTCATCTCAATATTCTATTGAAAGAAGTGAGACAAGAAAAAATGCATTCCTTCCTTTACTTTAATCGATGTTGGATAATGGCGGTGACCATAAGTTACATGGATCACATACAATTCCAATCTTAAAACTAATTATCTAAATATTAGAAAATGAAGTTGCAATCAAGATGAAGCTCTATTTTTTCCTTTTTTATTTGTTTTCTTTTTAAGAAAGGTGATGAAGCTGTGGATAAATTTAAAATTACCTAAGCAATATAGAATCCCATGGCATTGTGGATTCACACTAGGCAATGTGGATTCCCCCTAGCATTGTGAATTCCCCTTAGCTTGAAACAAAGAATGGGGCAGAGCATTGATCATAGTTTGGTTCTGTAACACCCCGAGATTTCAGCTCCTGTATACATCACGATGGCCAAATTCTCAAGGTTATTTGGAATGTGTGAGGGTTATACCCTTTACATAATTTTCACACAAACACGCACATTTCACACTATTTAGAGACCATTAGCAAGACGGCGAAACCATACTCATATATTATTTCATTAACTAAATTAAATCATCAAACCATGTAACTGTCATTCAATCAATCATTATGTTGACAAATACGTCCCCCCATTAGGACTTATTACAAATTCAAATACTTAATAAATGCTAGAACTATGTATGACTATGCGGTCTCGTCTTCCACCATCTGCTCCCATGAGCCATCGTAGTCGTCTCCTTGAGGCTCGGGCTCCTGAGGATCGTTACCTGCATCTTCTAAATTATTTTTCACAAAGACACCGTCAAAAGCGGCATAGTGAAGAACTACTTTAAGGTTAGAATAATAATGGCATAAAAATCATAACAAAACATCAATTACCACTACCAAAAAACGGGGCAAAGGCTACGGATTAGCTATCTCTTTTGCTAGGGATATAATCCTTAGCTATATTGCTAGGGATTTCATCCGCAGCAAAACCCTATCACACACTTAAGCTTCCAAGTTTCTTAAGGGACTCTATGGGGCCCACCGAAAGGTGTTTGCATGATCTTAATCCATTCATCCATTTTAAAATCGAAATTTAGAGTATTATAAAAAAAAAGAGGTAGATTGAGCCCCGAAGTGGACCACACCGTAGGAAATAGTGATATAAACTTCCTACCGTTGATCGTTGGTATGGTCCACGAGAATTGGATTTGCCTCAGTTTTGGTATGTGGCCCTAAAATGATCTGTCAAAATGGATGGACGGAGTGGATACGCCATATACATCACGGTGGGCCCCACGACCACAGTAATCAGCGGTGCGTCTCGCCCGCACTTATTTTTTTTTATTTTATTTGGGAAAGCTCCCGCCCGCGCCCTCTCCCTCCATCTCTCTCTCTCTCTTCCTCTCTCTCGCCCGTGCCCTCGCCCCTTTTTGGGGGAAAACACTCCTCTCTCTCTCTCTCTCGCCCTCTCTCTCAATCTCGCTGCCCCACGACCCTCGATCTCTCTCAATCTCGCTGCCCCACGAGCCAGATTTGAGTGTCTTCCTCTCCAACGGCAGCTAATCTCGGTAACGGCACCCTTTCCGGCGAGGTTCGTACCATCTGACCGGCTCTTTCTCTACGCCGGCAAGCTTCCTTCCTGCACAGGTATGTCTTCTTCTTCTTTTTTTTTTTTTTTTTTCTTCAGCCCCTGCAGACGGTAGCGGTCGGTGCTGTAAAAGATCTGTGGGCCCCATCAGCATTTCTGTGTGTTATCCCTTTTGCCCGGCCATTTTAGGGCATGAGCCCAAAAATGAGGGAGATCCAAATCTTTGGTGGACCACACCACAGGAAACAATGGTGATTGAACGCCTGCCATTTAAAACTTCCTAGGGCCCACTGTAATGTTTATTTGTCATCCAACCTGTTGATTAGGTTACACAGACCTGGATGAAGGGAAAACACAAATATCGGCTTGATCCAACAGTTTTGTGGCCCCCATGAAGTTTTTAATGGTGGGCGTTCTAACAGCCCTGTTTCCTGTGGTGTGGTCCACCCAAGATTTGGATCTGCCTGATTTTTGGGTCCATGCCCTAAAATGATCTGGACAAATGGATGGGGCGACGTGGATAAAATCCATACATCCTGGTGGGTCCCATGGCCCCAAAAATATTAATGATTTTTTTCATTTTATTTCTTCCGATAAAATCCATACATCATGGTGGGCCCACATCCTGATTTGACCATTTTTTGGGGCCTAAAATCTGATTGGACCGGATTTTATATTTTTTGGGCCCACATCCTGATCGGATCAGCATTTTTTGGAGCCCACATCTTGATTGGAACTTTTTTTCGGGGCCCCTCATATTGATTGGACCAGAATATATTTTTGGGGTCCACGTCCTTAAAAGAATGTTGTGTTTTTTGTTTGTTTTGGTCCTTGTCTTTTACCTTTTTTAAATTGTTGATGGATGATGAGATTGAAAATGATTTTAGTGGTTAAGAGTGATAATGTGATGATAACAGGGTTGACCTGTTGTTTTTAGCTATGCTTTAATAGAAGTGGCCCACTTATGGTCATGCTGGACCTCTGCAATGGAAGGGGAAGGAGATGCATAATAAATTGGATTGCGCATGGCCCCATTGTCTTGGATTGATGTACATCATTGTGGGCCGTGTTGGATGGGTTAGATTCGATGTACATCATGGTGGCCTAGTTGGCCTTGGATGAGTACCAAATATGAGTAACATGAGTCACCACTACTTGGTGGGACTCTAGCCTATGACAAAAGCCACAAAGTAAAAGATTGGGGAGTTGTATGATACTTAGGGAGTGTATGACGCTTGATACACACATTTTAGAATTGTATGCGTGACATGCACTATATTGAAACATTTTAATTTTAAATTTTGTCTTAATATACCTTTGAGCTTACTAATAAAATGATGTGTTTGGAACATGGGTCAGGTGCTAGTTGAAGATGGACCCATTGGTTAATCGAGAGTGGATGACATTAAGTTTCCCGGACCCATATTTTATTTCTGGCATAAGAAGCTTTTTGAAGTTTGCTCAGGAACACCTTCCTGGTAGAGAAACCATTCTTTGTCCATGCACCAGTTGTAGATGTGCACGTTTACCAATGTGTTACGACGATTTGGAAATACATCTAATGAAAAATGGATTCGACCCAACATATAGGGTTTGGAACGTGCATGGTGAGCATGCATCACCTAAGTATACTGAGCGTGCATCAAGTTCCCAACAATACCACAATGTCCCAAACTTAAATGAGGTTCACAATGCGGTCATCGAAGAACTCGGTGGTAATAACTTGGATGAAGTTATCCACGATGAGCCGAATGTGACCACTGAAACAGAAGGCGTCTCTAGAGATGATGAAACCAATGAGTTTGAAGCAAATCTACGGCACGCAATGACTGAGTTGTACCCTAGTTGCGAGGATTTCACCGTGTTAACTTTCATTATACAACTTTTCAAGTTAAAGGTGAACCATGGATGGAGCGAAAAAAGCTTTACAGAGCTCCTTCAACTACTCCAGAAGGTGTTACCCTCCGGTAACAAGGTCCCAATTAATACCTACCAAGCGAAAAAAATCATTACAAAGTTGGGTCTTGATTACGTGAAGATTCATGCTTGTCCAAATGATTGTATCTTGTATTGGAGAGAGCATGAGAAGAAGACCAGTTGTCCAAACTGTAAAACTTCTAGGTACAAGACAGAAATCGACAATGAGAGAAAACGATGTGAAGTACCTGCTAAGGTATTAAGATATTTTCCATTAACACCAAGGCTACAAAGAATGTTCAGTGTGCCATGGTTGGCGAAAGAGATGTCCTGGCACTCAACCAGGAAAAAGCAGCATGGAAAGATGGAGCATCCGGCTGACTCTATTGCATGGAGGATTCTTGATAACAAGTATACTGATTTTTCAGCTGAGCCTCGCAATGTTCGATTGGGTCTAGCCACGGATGGGTTTAACCCCTTTAGCACTTTAAGTACGTCATATAGTTCATGGCCTGTTATGTGTGTGACGTACAACCTTCCACCAAAGCTTTGTATGAAACCTCAATTTACTATACTGACATTGCTCATTGAGGGACCGCGACAACCAGGGAAGGACATTGACGTTTATTTACAGCCATTGATTGATGAACTGCAAGACTTGTGGAGGAAAGGGGCCACGACGTTCGATGCATATCATGGAAATAGATTCAACATGCGTGCCATTCTGCTCTGGACAATCCATGACTTTCCAGCATATGGTAATGTTTCTGGTTGTAGGACCAAGGGTAAGTATGGTTGTCCTATATGTGGTCCCAATACAGATTCCTTACGACTCCAGTACGGAAAGAAACATGTTTATATGGGTCATAGACGGTGGTTGCCACTATCAGACCCGGCTAGGGATGACACAAGTGCAGGAACGTTCAATAAGGTAAAGGATACAAGAGGGCAACCAATGCGTCTGACGGGGATTGAGGTCGAAAAACAGACTGCGAACCTAGTTGTGAAGTGGGGGAAGACTGGGAAGATGAATGTAAGGGGTCTAGGAGGACAAGAGCAAGCGGATGATGTTGAATCACCATGGTTCTTCAAGCGGTCCATATTATTTGGTTTGGAGTATTGGAAGGATATTCTGGTACGCCACAACCTTGATGTCATGCATGTTGAGAAAAATGTATGTGAAATCCTTCTCGCATTGATGTTGAACACGCCAGGCAAAACCAAGGATGATGCTAATGCACGTAGGGACCTGAAACGGTTGGGAATTAAGAAGCGTCTATGGCTGAAAAAGACAAATGGCAAGGTGATCCAAAAACGAAGTCTAATCTGCCTTCGAAAAGAAGAGAAAAAGCTTTTCATCCAAACTTTGCGTGAACTGCATGTTCCGGTTGGGTTTAGTGGGAATTGGAAGACCATCGTAACGCAAGATTGCATGGATTTAAAGGGAATGAAGTCTCATGCTTACCACGTGTTGATGCAACATCTGTTTCCAGTTCTCATCCAGCATGCATTCAAGGATAGGAAGGTCATTCGTTCTGTAATTACAAGCTTTTGTACCTTCTTCAATGCCTTGTGCTCGACAACCATAGATCTTCAAACGCTCCACACTCTCGAGAGGGGTATGGCTAGGACGTTATGTCAACTTGAGATGATATGCCCTCCATCAATATTTGTTGTGATGATGCATTTGCCGATCCACTTGGCTTACGAAGCTCGCATATGTGGTCCTGTCTACTACCGATGGATGTATCCATTCGAAAGGTATGGTATGAGTTTAGTATGAATAAATTGGTGAAACATCTAGAATTGCATTTATACATAATGTGTCATTATTTTTGTTAGGTTCATGAAGACATTCAAGGCCTATGTTCGCAACAAGACGCGACCCGAGGGTTGCATTGCAGAACAGTACATCCAGGAGGAGACAATTATATACTGTAACCAATATAAAGGAAAACAGAGAACAATCCTATTAGAAAAATTGGAAAAACGGTTTGATGGAGTCATTCCAAGACAACAGAAGTTGAAAGATATTGTTGATGATGGCTCTAATAGTGATGATGTTGGTCCAGTAGGTTCGAGTCAAAGTGTCATCTTAGCGGGTATCGAATATGAACAGGCTCGCATCTGGGTATTAAAGAGTCATCCTAGCTACGATGTATGGGAAGGGTATGCATGTACAGTTAGCTCATATGTATATATCTTCTTTACTTTACACAAATTTCGATTTAGTAATAGTATTGAATAATGCACAGGAAGCACAAAGATTTCTTGCAGCGACGATATAGGAGGACTAATAGGGTGCTTAGCGAGGATGAATTCATACCTTGGTTGAAGAGGCAGCCAGAGTTCAACGAATCAAATGACAAAGACTTTAAAGATATAGTGAGAGGATCTCTGGCTTTTGCTATGGAGTACAATAAGTATTGTGTTAATGGTTTCCTCTTTGTCACTAAGGACTATGAGGAGAATAAAATGACCCAAAATAGTGGGGTTATGACAGAGGGTATGACCACCTTCCGAGCTAGTGCTAAGGACAGGAACACAGTGGATGAAAATCAACCTTATTAACGTCCTTATTAACGTCATAGCATGAAAGGTCTGAGATCCAATCCATCCATCAGAATGACACCACTATATTGACGTCCTAGCCCAAGAATCAGGTTGACCCACTGGTCAGTTGGCGCACAGTCTGCAAAATAAATGGACAGCTTGGAAGGCTTCACTGAAGTTTTCAACCCATTCACCTGTCTTGCAATATTGGGGTCCACATGCTGATTGGACCAAATTTTATTTTTGGGAAAGCATGTGCAAGGTTGGGCCAACCTGATGGATGGATTAGATCTCACATGTATGTGGGTCTAATTCTGTCCAAATTTTGGACAGTGTGTGGGACTTATTTATGGCCACCGGTTGGGCCATCTTTGACCCTCAAATCAGCCTAGCTAGACCATGTTTTGGGCCCACAAAACTGTCTAAGTTGGGCCACGTTTTGAGCACACCAATCTGCCTGATTTGGACAACGAATTGCACTCAATTTTACTCATTTTGAACAGTGAGATTTGGTCTCAAAACTGTTGGAGTTTTTTGGTGTCTCACATCAACCGTGTGGCCTACATATATAGGCGTGGATTGTTCAAACATGTCCCGCATGTACAGAATCCTTCGAATGGATTGGTATCTGATGCATGGTTTGATTTTTATCTCAAGTCAGTCGTGTAAGTGCAATGGTTGCTGTGTATTTTATCTCGCCAAACAGGTCATTATATTGCTCGTGAATTGATTGTGAACTGTTTCTGTATTTTCTTAAATATCCATTTGCTTTAAATATCTCGAACATTTCCCAGGGGGATTGGATGAAACCATTCGGGCTGAAATTAGAGGCTTCTCATGAATCGGCGGCTGTGATCATGAATCATGTCAACCTGTTTGAGATCCTTATGGATGTGGTAAGCAATTTGATTTGTTGTGCATTCTCAGTATTATTTTCAATTGTCTATTTGGTATTTCTTTTGTTTATATAGGTCCTTCCACCTGTAAGGAGAGATGGATACAATGCGCTGCTTGCATTGTAGCGGTGTGAATTCGAATTTGAACGATTGAAATTGCAGCCTGCATTGTAGCGGTCAAATGAGTGATTAAAAAAGGGGAATTCAGCAGTGCAAATTTTGTAAGTGAAATCAAGTAGTTAAGCACATCTGATGAGTTTGATTTTCATGCTACACACCATTCATGTGTGCCATGATTTCTATGGCATGGATTGACATTTGTATTTTGTCCATGAATAGAAGTTTAAAGAAAATAAAAATTCACATATAATAAGAAGAAAATTACAGAAAATAAAGGAGAATCATGGATTGGATGACTGGTTACTCATGTTACATGTCGCAGAGATTCTTGCACAATCCATCTATAATATCATGGATTGGATGACTGTTTACATTCACAGTTCACCACCATTTCTTAATACTTGTGACCCATGCACAATACACGATATTCGTGCACATCAGTCCACACTTTGTGGTTCCATTGTGGAAGAAGCATAGCCTGAAAATTGAACCACTTGATCTGTCCTAACTGCCTGCCTAATCGGTGGCCATCAAATGGACAGCTAAAATTAATTGGTCAGCAGTCCCAAATTCATTTGGGTAAAATCAAATGGTTAAGAACATCCTACCAGTGTGATTTTTGGGCTATGCTCTATCTGCAACGGGGACCATAATTTGGTTGGCTGGATTGCAAAACAAGCATGCGATGTGCACAGAGGACGATTCATCACAATTTAGAAATGGTGGTGAATGCGACTGAGGTCACTATGCTCTATCCGCAACGGGGATCATAATTTAGATGGGCTGGATAAAACTCTTTGAACAGTTAAGTCATGTGAGGGACTATACTTATTGGGATTATATATGAGCTCTTAGGTATCTTCTGTTCAGAAAGAATGCAAAAGTGTTGGTGACTGCTGATGACAGGTGACTCGAATTTTTGGCATTCATGAGGAATTTGGTGATCGAGGATCCAATGTTAGGAAAGCTTGAAGGCATGAAAGATGTGATTGAGCAAGTGAATAGGCAATTCAAGGATCCTGTAAGATTTTGCTGCTTCAAAACGCTGTTTCTGTTAAACAGATATATTGATCATGTTTCTTTCATCCAAAATATCACCTTCTGCTACTTTATTTCTATTCTACCACTGCCATATTTCGTTTTCAGCTTTTGGCTTACTCATATATTCTATATTATCTTATCGTCTTTCTTTTCATTAGATTTGAAAAATTGGAGAGCTGCCTTGGAGAAACTGCCGAGGTATGATCGGATCAGAAAAGGGATATGGACTGGAATCGCAGGGGAGCATAAAGGAATTGATATTGACAAGCTTGGGTTTCAAGAGAAGAATCTGCATGAGGTGAGTATTTTGCTACATAAAACTCTTTCATTTTCTTTTTAAATTTTTTCACAAAAATCATGTAAATCTGACTGTCCAATTGTGTATGAAATTATGCAAATTCGACACTATGTTTTGTGAATAGATTTTGTACAAATATGGTTGTGCAATCATGGCCAAAATCTGTGTAAATCTGGCTGCATGATTGTGGGCAAAATCTGCGTTAATCTGGCCGTGTGATCATAGCCAAGATTTGTGCAAATCTGACCTCATTCTTGTGCACAAAAATGGTGCAAATCTGACCATGTGATTGTGCACAAAACATGTACATATCTGCAAATTTGTTTAGGTAAAGAGTCTATTTAAATTCGGCAACTGATTTGGGTATAAAATGTGTACAAATCGGACCATTGTTTAGTGTACAAAATCTGTTCAGACCTGCCCCTATAATTGTGCCCAAATTTTATGTAAATTTAACCATGAGATGGTGCCTGATATGGTGCAAATTTGATCGTGTGATCGTAGCCAGAAATGGTGCAAATCTAACCCTGTAATTGTGGTCAGAAATGGAGCAAATCTGACTGTATGATTGCAACTAGAAATGGTGCAAATCCAACCGTCTGGTGTACAAATCTGTGCAAATCTGACTACATTTGTGCACCAAATTTGTAAAAATCTGACTGTATCTTGTGCATCCAAGGTGTGTAAATCTGACCGTATAATTGTGCACCAAATCTATACAAATCTGACTAGACAGGCATGAATCTGAGCTGCCAACCGACAGTTCCCACCAAACAGATGCTCTTGACAAAAAATATGATCTCACTGATTAACTGAGCTACAGTTCATGAATGGATTAATGACCATCCTTATGTTTCTAAAATCATTGCTTATTTGTTGAGTGGATTTGTCTTGATTTTTAGGCAGGGCATCTACTAGGAGCTACCTGATGAAGAGGACTCACATCACTGCCTGGCTTTCATGTTCATCAACTGGTCTTTCCTTTGAACTCTCTCTCTCTCTCTCTCTCTCTCTCTCTCTCTCTCTCTCTCTCTCTCTCTCTCCCTTTCGCTGTCATAGATTAATTCACAGAAGAAAAGAAAAATAACCCAAATAACTCATATTTTAATTTTGAATCCGGATCCTCTGTTGGCTACCAAATAGGAAAAACTTGTTTAGACCCTTTTTATTGGTCCCCGTGATCACATAGGTCTGCAACCATGTCACATTTTCAGTGCAACCTGATCACATTGACGTCATGCAGTGGATGTGGACCAATGAAAAGGCTCCAAACAGGGTTTTCCTGTTTGGAGCCAATGGAGGATCCGGACTCATTTAATTTTAGACGAACACCTACAAGCATTTCCAAGCCCACAAGTGTGTGCAAAAAGCTCATGTGCATGCCACACATGTGCCGGCATGGCACGATAGGTCCAATATCTAATCCATCTATTACGATGGCACCACTATATTGGTGTTAGCGCAAGAGTAAGGTTGACCCACTGGTCAGTCAGGCCACAGTTTGCAAAATAAATGAGCAACCGTGAAAAACTTGGATGAAAACATGTAGAAGGTTGGACCTACCTGATGGATTGGATCTTGCATGTGTGACGTGTACATGAGCTGACTTCCCAAGGTTAGTTGCATGGTGACCTATATAATGTGGGGCCTGCTAGATGAGTGGTCTTGATTTTACATGCATTGGCTACACATCTTGATGGGACTTGATTCCTATCCCTTGAAATAGGACCAACATTGTTCACTCTAATTATTGACTGTTATAGGCAGTGTGGAGGAGTAGGTCTTGGTATCATGTGCTTCTGATAATCATAAATGGACTAGGTCTGCTTTTTGTTTTCCCAATGTTTTAGAACTCAAGACAGGACAGGATGGTCTGACTGGAACCACGCACCAAAATTCACCTGGCTCAACCTGCTGGGTCATTGTTTTCTTAAAGAAAAGAAAAATTCACCCGTCAAGGTTCAAAACCATGACTTGATCTACTCGCTAATCAAATTCCTATACTCTTGTGCTGGGGAGTGAATTCTTTCTATTTTCTTTTTTTAATGATTTTAAATTATAGAGACTATTTACTATCACAAAAATAGGGTGAATGGTGGGTTTTTTCTTTGGAGTAGTGCAGTAGAAGGGGTTTTATTGTCTATTTTCTGTTTTAAGATCTTGACGGATTTTGACGTTCTGAAAGGGTTTTTTTTCTACATATCGATATCAGAGATAACATAAGGACGTTGCGGCAAAAGCAAGCAGAAGAAATGATTGTAAGTTAAATGTATTTGTACAGAATGAGTAAGCGAATAGTATTAATCACCGTTTTGATTTTATGGACTCTCAGCTTAAAAAATTCGGTGGTAGCTACTGCTTTGCATTAAAGCTATTGAATTATCATAGAATGAGTTGAAGTTTGCTTGATTTTTTTTTTTCAATTTTGTAGGAAACTATTGACTACCACGTAGCATCACTAATTATGCAATTTGAATGAAATTCATATTTCATTAGCCTTGATGCCAAAAACTGAAAAGGAAAAAACTAAACAAATTCATGATTATCCACCAGGATGTACAATAAGGCGATCTCATATTATGAGTAGGCACTTGCCCTTTTGATCAGAAGTTTGAGCACCTATGTAGGTCTGGCGTATGCTTATCATTTGCAGGTATACTCTTTTAAGCCTTGGAGGCTTTTTTGTCTTTCCAATTATTTCCTTTGTATAAAGAGTTTCCTTATTTTATGCATTTGGTTCTGACGAATATAGTTGTGGTTAATGTAGCCTGTATGCATTTGGAACCTTTTACAGTCTCCAAATTATAATAGTATTGTTAGCATACATCTCTTCAGTGTTTAAACATCAAAGCTTTGTTAGTTTTGCATTCAGGGTTTGTGGTTAAAACCCAATGATCAAGTTTTGCACAAAGATGCTAACTTTGGCGCATGTCGATGAATGTCACCGATCAGAAAAATGAAATTTGATGTCGCTAACCTGCAATAGTAAGTCTCACTTGTATTAGAATTTATGAATTAACTTGTATATATTTGCAATACTAAGTCTTGCTTGTATGTTCATGGGTCATGAAAGTTGTGTTTGAATTTCTAAATGGATTGATCTATTAGGGCATGTACTAGCTTGTATGTTCATGGGTTTCGAAAGTTTTGTTTGAATTTCTAGATGGATTGTTCTATCAGGGCTTGTACCAGAAACGGCTAGATATGCCGCTGTTATTTTAAAAAAATGAAAGAAACTAGCTACGGATATAGTCCGCAGCCCTTACAAGTAGTCCGTAGCTTTATGTAGACAAATGGCTACGGATCGGATTTATATAACTACGGCCAATGTCCGTAGCCTAAATACTCTAGCTACGGACTATATCCGTAGCTATAGCTTAAAAGGCTATGGCTACAGCACCAATAGCTACGGACCGGATACGGTCCCGCTACGGATTATATCCGTAGCTATAGATGTATAGCTAAGGATATAATCCGTAGCCTTTGCCCCATTTTTTTGTAGTGTACTCTTACTTAATGCAATGCACGATAATGCATGACCCAACGTAGGAATCCTTAGACATGCTGACAGGGGTTTTGTGACATGCAAACCCATAGTTTTGCCCGACCACGTGAGAAACGGGACGCTCATATAGCCCAAATCTACACATGACAGTGTATGGGAGAAGTAGGACGCTCTAGCGTATTTCCAATTCTATACACCCACATGGAGCCATGTGCATGCATGAGCTAACCATTCTTTATTAGCATTACCCATGTATACTAAGTCACTTAACGTACAACCAACTTTTGGTACCACCACATCCTTCATTATAGTTCGTCACTCATCAAAACAGTCGTAACCGACGCATCACATCCCAGGATGGCGGCCCGTATTACAAAGGTTCATAACAACCATGCTCAACTATAGTCTTATAAAGATCCTTAACAACTTGAGGAATAATAATAATAATAATAGTAAATATAATAATAATAATAATAATAAATGGATTTAACAACCACTTAATCGGGTAATCTGATACCACCACCACAGATCAGGGTGGCCACTTAACCGGACAAGCTAAAAGCACCGTCTTAGGTTAGGGCAACCTCTTAATCGGGTGTTTCGATATTCATCACCACATATCAGGGTCCATCCACATATATAAAAGGAATATAACATAATAAGGATCTCCATTAGACAATCACAATAATTCCTTATACAATATGGAAGGAAAAGGTGGTCCCCTTAAAGATGGTTATACAAATTCCATATGTGCAACAAACATTCAATTCCTTATTAGTTTTCTAAGTCCAATAAATGTCCTCATCACCATGAGATGAGAAAATGGTATCTAAAAGCATTCAAATATGACTTCCTAAGGAGATAACAAAGAAAGACATATAAACAAAATATATAAGAATTATCAACTTTCAAAACATGAGATTATTAACCCAATCTTAAAAGAGTTCTCACCTTATGATCTTCGGCAACTATTAGAGATATATGATGATGAAAGAGTAACAAAATGACACTCCTCACTCTTTCCTCTTCTCTCTCTCTCTCTCTCTCTCTCTCTCTCTCTCTCTCTCTCTTCTTTCTCTCTCTTTCTCTCACTCTCTCTCTCAAATTCGTGGGTGGGGGTCATCTCTGGCTAGAAGAGGCCCTATATATAGAGGTGGGGTTGGAATTATGGTTTTAGGGAAGCTACACCATCTTCGGACAAACAGTTGCAATTTAAAGTAGAAATATATAATCTTTTGAGCCGTTTTGGAAAGTGTACACAACATGGTTTGAGGAGAGATTACACATATTTGTTAAGTCAAGTATGGGCTATAAAATGATTGTAATAGATTTTGGAATGAGGCCCACTAAGTGATGAACGATCCATGAGAAGAAAATAGAAAATAATGAGTTTAGAATTAGAAACTTTTGAACGGACGGTTTATCTGACAATCGAACACCTAGGGTAGGTTTAGATGGGTCCAATGAGGCAGGTAGGGTCCATAAACTGAGGGTCTATAGCTGTTTGATAGGTTTTTAGCGCAAGAGAAGGTTCTAGAGAATCTCTACACAAGGTGGGAGAGACTTCAGTTTTTTAGGTGATTCTCCACGTTGATTAACTAGAAAGGATCCTTAGGATCCTCTAGAAGCTTTCCTAAGTTCTCATACGAAGAGGATTCCCAAATTGGAAGATCTAAGTTTCCAACGGTTGGAAGGGAAGAGGAGATCGGGTTGGATTCGTGATGGAATGAGATGAAATTTGGTAGAAGAGGGTTTTAAGGGACAAGAAAAAGGATCAACGGCTTGGATTACCAAAAAGGGGTCCACATGTGGACGATTTGGATGACCAGCAACGCTGCCCACCGTTCATGCGTGAGACGCATGGTCAAACTTGTGTTTCACCGCATGGTTTGGCCGTGCGTCATGCACACAAGGCCCACCATGATGTTTATATAAAATCCACTCCATCCAGCTGGTCGGCAGCATAATTTCAGGGGGTAACATAAAAAATTGGCCAGTTTCAAGATCAGATGGCCCACTTATAGACTGATTTACTTATTTGTAGGATGATTGGAGGACTGAAATTTGACGTGCACGGTTAAAATATGCCCAAACGCTTATATTTAGGGTATTGCGTCTTAATGATCGTTAGAAATTAGCGTACTTAAAAACGGTAGGTTAAGTTTAACTAATGGCATTTTTGTAATTTTTGTAAATCTTCGAGTTTAGTAAAATCTAACTCTTCTATGTTGTTACTGAGGTTATTATAAGCAACTTTAATAAACGGTACTCCATCTGATCTCCTACGTATATCCCGTTATTCAAATTTCAATATTAGCGGTCGATATTTAATATAAAAAAAATTTAAAAATAAATTTCAGAAAATTATAAAATAATTATGGTAAATTTGGGGCATTACAGGTTCTCCTTTTACATTTTCTAATTATCTTATTTTTTTATAATATGATAAGGTCTTCGATGAGGAAGGGAAATCTGTGTAGCATAACAAAGAGCATCATCGACTTGGGAATGATATCTTTACAACAATGATAGTATGTTTCACTTTGAGATTCTTAAACAACAAAATTGGTTTTTTAGAAGTATAAATGTATCTTTTAAGGCCAACAATAAGCTTTTTCATTCATAAGGTGATTCCCGTCAAGATTAGGGTAACCCTCAAATATCAGCTTGATTAAAAACTTGTGTGGCACCCTAGATGGTTCAATGTGTTGACGATCAAACATCAATGTTTCTAGTGCAGTGGGGCACTTGAATTTTGGTTCTTTCTTCCTATTGGCAACATGTGCTAAAATGAGCTGCCGAAACAGATTGACGAAATGGATATAATACAAACATCACAGTGGGCCCCACATATGATTACGTGCTTCCATAGTCAATGTGTGCTAGTGGGCCCCACATATGATTCCATGCTTCCATAGTAAATGTGTGCTACATGTTGAAGCACTGAGTTCGCTTCCTATTTGTTCTACTAACCACAGCAAATACACATCTAAAACAAAACGATTCGCGCCAATCGCCATTAATGGGGGATTTGCATCTCCAATGGAACACCTGCCAAACATTGAGCCGTGTAACGGAAAGCACTGTAGGCCCACCGTGTTGTATATGCTGAATCTGATCTGTCCATCAGTTGATTAAATGTATTTTAAATTGTTATATAAGAAAATAGACAGATCCAATGACTAAGTACATTGGACCGCCAAAAACAGTGGAGAGGACTCCCACCACTAAAACCTTCTTGAGGCCATAGAAGTTTTAGATAAGATTTTCTTTCCTCTTCATCCTGATGGGATTCAATTTATGAACCAATTGGATTTTATATAAACATCATGTGGATGATGGGAACGTTTTAATGGTAAGCGTTATTGTCCCATTGTTTTCTGCGATCTGACCCACTTGAGTTTGGTTTCATCCTATTTTTTAACTATCGTACTAAAAATAAGATGGCGCAACTAATGGACGGAGTAGATTTTAGGTAGACATCAACGTAGACATCACGGTAGGACCATAAATATATTTGTTGCACGGACTCCCTACGTACGGACGCAGGCAACAGGTAATCGTTTTCAGAAATCACCCGGAAACAGCTTTGGTGGATCCCCCGATTCACTGAAGTTGGTGTATCCGTCACTGTGGGGACCACATTGATGTAAGTGTCTTATATCTACACCATCCCTCTGTTTCTCTAGATCATTTTAGAATATGAGCCAAAAAATTCTTAGGTAAACCACACCACAGGAAGCAGTGGTATTGACCATTAAACACTTCTGGGGGGCCACATTTCCGTGCCCAAATAAATTTTTAATGGTGGGCGTTCAATTGGTCCAGGTGAGACTTTGACTTGAGGCAGTTTTGGGCTCATATACTAAAATGATCTTTAGCAACGGATGGACATAATCAATATAAAACACATTCATCAAGGTGGGCCCTACAGTCGGGTTGGTGGATTCCGGATCCACCGATGCCGTGTCGAATGGCAGCGCAAATCGACCACACAATGGGCGATTCCCGCAGATCGCTTCAGCATTTCTCAGACCAAACAGGAGAAATATTCGCATAGAGATTAAAATGGGAATCGGTGCCACATGGCAGTTTAAATGAGATCCAGAACGTTCATCAGTTGGAGGCCACCATGAGTATACCCTGCACCAAAACTCAGGCCAGCTTACTATTCATTCAGTCCACTCCTACACTAGAAAAGTAAGACCTGTGGTACATGTTTGACATGCAAACGGTGGCCACACAATGGGCAGATCTTGCTGATTTGGGGACTAAGAAATTTTAACAGTGGGCCACAACTGCTGAGCCTCCCGGATCTCACAGATGTGCGCCGAGTCGGCTCTTCAACCTCATGTGGTGAATCAAGCACCAGCATTATCCCAACGTGGGGACATTAGTGGAGAGAATGTGGCTTGAATCTTTATTTGCGTATTTAATTATCTAAGACGAGAAGTCAATGATTGCCTCCTGCCACCCGAGGGGACACAGATTGCGTGGTGACCACACATCACGAACTTAGGTGGTGTATTGATGTCATCAAGTTTTGTGGGCCCCACCAAGAGGCATGTGTTATATCCAAACCATATGTTCATTTTCGGACATCGTTGTAAGGCTTTATAGATGGATCCAAAGTTCAAGTGGACCACTTTGCAGAAAGCAGTGGAGAGTGAACTTCTACCATTGAAACCTTCTTGGGGTCACAAAAGTTTTGTATCAATCTGATATTTGTTTCTACCCTTCATCCAGGTCAGTGTGACCTTATGAACAGTTTGGATGGAAAATAAACATTACAGTGGGCCGTAGGGATGTTTTAACAGTGAGAATTATTGTCCTAACTTCCTTTCGTGGTGTGGTCCACTTGAGCTTTGGATATGACTCATTTTGGGTACGATGGCCTAAAATGATCTGGCCAAACGGATGGACAGTGGATATACTAAATACATCATTGTGGGGTCCACCGAGCCTTAATCCTTTCTTGACGGTTCATACGTTCGCGGTGCTCAAGACTGGAGCGCTCATCTGCGCTCGCCGCACCAGTAACGTCGTTGGTGTAGGGTACAGCAGCTAATCTGCTTCGCACCCGATGGGCTCTGTGGGGCCTACCATCATGTATGGGTTTTATATATCCACGCAATCCATCCACTTTTTTCATATATTTTGAGATTTGAGCATAAAATGAGGCAGTTTTAAAGCGCAAGTGTACCACATCACTCAAAGCGGCTGTGATAAGATAATGACACCACCGTTGAAAGCTTCATGAAGGGCCACCATGACGTTTCTTTACCATCAAATCTGTTGGACATCTATGAAGGGTAAACACAAGTGGGGCCCTGTTGTCCTTTTCTTTTATGGTTTGGCTTATATTATATTGATCATGTGCGGATATTTTTTTTGAATATTTTTCTATAATATATGATATAAGAGCTGCCTCAAAAGACATAGTCGCTCCGTTGGATTATTGCAATTCAATTCAATTGAGCATCCAAACACACCATTGACTTTTAGGTAGAAACTTTAATGGTGGACTAAAACCGGCGATATATGAAGGAAAGAAAACCTAAAGAATGACGAAACATTGGGTCCACTTAATTTCTATATAAACACACACCAAGGCACAAATGGTGATGGTGACATGATGGTTGAATCAACCTGATTTATGAGGAATCCAATTTTCATAATAATGGACGGCCCTTTTGAATAGGTTCAATGACATGCACACACCAAACACATGCACCCAGTGCAACCCAATAAAATAAGGTGGTCCACCTCGTGCAATACTGTAGAATATGGTTGTTTTACAAGGACTTAAGAGGACGTATCATCCATCAAAGGATTACTGACCGTTGAATGCCGCAAGGCATGATGTTCCATTGAAAGAAATTGGTTTTCTCTGATCAAGTAATCATACAAGTGGGGGTGCAACTTTTGATGATATGTGCGACTGACCCAATAGGCCCCGGTATGGTCCATACCTCAGCTTTTGCACGGCTTGGATGTCGTACACATGACACGTTGTTGGGAAGATGGATTGTATGTGAAAGTCAACATGTCATGCTTGTATCTTTATTGGTCTGGATTGTCCACACAATGCCACAAGAATTTCATGGACTGCTAAATGAATATCATGATAAGCAGATGATCTGATCCATCCGTTGGTTTGTCGTCTTTTTATATCCATCGGTTTTCCAACCGACGATTGGATGGATATGATTGTCCGCTAGAAGTTATTCCTCGAAATCATAAGCAATCCTAATGGTGATTGAATCTTTTTTCTTTTTCTTTTTCCAGAAATGATAACCATCCATACTATAATCCATCGATCAGATGGTTGGGAATCCTCTGATAAACTTGTGCTGGAGCTAATGGACAGCTCAGATTGATCATTTGAGCAATCCCAAGTGTCCCAATGCAACTAGGAGCTCTATATATATTGTACTGCTCTGATAGCAATGGATCATTTCTCTTTTATAAAAAGATCAAGCATCTTGGTTAGGGTAATAATGACCACTAAAAAAATTGACCATTAACCACATCCACATTTCAAAATTAATACACATAATGAGTGGGCTTTTTCGCTGCTTAGGTTATATGTAAGGCTCATTGGGACCCATATTGAGATGGTCGAATGGTTTTAACCGTCCATGTTCAAGATGCTATGCTACATGGATCACCATAGTTTGAAACTATGCTAAATGAATGATTCCTATGAACACCATGTGATAATGAATTTAGAAGATTGGAAAGAAAATTTTAAATTGGCTCAAATTCAACTCCAAAAATCAAATGCCAAGATCATCATTGAGCTTGATTATTGGACCATAGGTTATATATTGTAATACTAAAAAAATGAACAGTTAACATTATTGGACCATCTCAGTATGTGGGCCCCAATGGAGCCACACATGCTGACGATCCTGTACTAATCTTACACTACTTGAAATCAAATTTCTCTTCTTCCCCATGTTTAATTTGATGAATTTGGAATATTGGAAAGAATATTTTCAATTGGCTCGCATTCGAGTCCAAAAGTCAAAGGCCAAGATGGTCACTGAAGCATTATTATTGGGCAATAGCTTCTTTATTGTAGGACCAAGAACTTGGACAGTTAAAATCAACCATCTTAGGATGTGGGCCCCAAAACAAATCTCACATTTGTCAGAAGCAAATGGTTCTTACACATGCATGGATGAATTTAGAACAATATTGGAAAGAAAACTTTTAATTGGGTCGCATTCAACTCCAAAATATAAAATAAATCAAAGGAATCATTACTGAAGCTTGATTATTGGACCTCTAGCTTATTTATGGTGGTACCAAGAAAATGAATTCACATTTAACTCCAAAAATCAAAGGCCAAGATCATTACTCAAATGTTTATTGCACCATAGCTTAATTATGGCAGTACCAAGAAAATCAATGGTTAAAATCATGGGACCATCTCAGAATGTGGGCGCTACTCATCAAATTTCTCTTACGTTGAGTTAACAACACTACATTTCATCCTAATCTCTCCCAAACTGCCCGTGAGGACTCCGATCGCTCCCATTCTCTTCATAGATTGTGAGAACTTAGTGAAGAAATCAGTCAAGCTGGTCAGCTCACCAACGGTCTTGGCTGCACCTTTGTTTGTCAACAGCGCAGCGTCAGATTGGAAGAGACCTTTGTTTTGCTTCAAGATCACATAGTAATTGCTGTCGAAAGAGAGGGAGCTCTTTGGGTCCATTTCTACAGTGGTTGTGGTGTCCAATAGACTCTGGCATTTGGTTCTCCTGCATAGGTTGAGTTGAGAGAAGGGTCTGAGTCCCCTTTCCCTGTGAAGTTGTAGAGCCTGTTGCTGAAGAGATTGCAGTTGTTGATTGTGGACCCATGGGGCCCACTTGTGGACAACCACTTGTGGGTGGGGCCCATAAGGAGTTCCCGCATCTTTTGTTTCTTTTGACTGGGGTATCTGTCTTCGACGAAGGTGACGTCCCGAGATTCAATCTCAGTCCATCCTCCACGATCCTCATAAACTAAAACGTATCCCTTTGAGTGCATTGGGTACCTGATGAATACGCACTCAATAGTTTTACTATCAAGTTTACTTCTATGCTGAGTAGGCAATAAAACATATGCTAAAGATCCCTAAGGACGTAGGTCGACTAGAGAAGGAATCCTCCCAGTCCACATCTCATATGGGGTCTTAGGAACGGATTTAGTTGGGACTCTATTTAGGACGTAGACGGCTGTAAGAAGCGCGTCTCCCCAGAATGTGGTAGAGAGATTTGCATGTGCCATCATCGATCTGACCATATCCAATAGTGTCATGTTCCTTCTCTCTGCAACTCCATTTTGCTGTGGAGTATATGCCATAGTATATTGCCTGATGATGCCAACGTTTGCACAGTATGATTTAAATGTTTCAGATGTATACTCGCCACCTCTATCAGATCTAAGAATTTTAATCTTTTTCTCAAGCTGATTTTCAACTTCAGCTTTGAATTTGAGAAAATAATCAAAAGCCTCAGATTTATGTGAGATGAGATACACATATCCATAGTGCGAGTAATCGTCAATAAATGTGACGAAGTATTGGCATCTATTTCTAGCATGTACATTTAAGGGTCCACAGATATCCGTATGAATTATCTCTAGTAAACCCTTTGACCTAGTCGCTTTAGGAAATGGTTTCGTAGAAGTCTTCCCGGACACACAATGTTCACAAAATGGCAAATCAACCTTGGATAATGAACCTAACAGACCAGATCTAGCTAGTCTTGTCATACGGTCCTTTCCAATGTGACCTAACCTCGCGTGCCATTTTAAAGATTCAGATACTACATGTTCATTCAATGTAGCAGACAAAGCAAGAGGCGCATTATCATGTTCTACATCTAGAATAAATAAATCTGAAATTAAATTTCCCCATGCAAAGATGAGGTTATTTAGTCTTAAAGAAACTCTTGTCCCGAAAAAACGAATGTCAAAACCATTAACTAACAATCTAGAAACAGAAATTAAATTCCGGCGCATGCCCGGTGCATAAAGAGTATCATGGAGGGTTATTGTGTGCCCTACGCGCGTACGGAGATGATAAACACCAATCCCTAGCACGTCTTCAGCAGCGTTATTCCCCATGTACACCCTGTAGCTCCCTGTGGCTATAGGTCGAAATTCCTCGAGTCCTCGACGATCTCGTGTCACGTGCTTTGTTGCGCCTGAATCCAAAATTCACTCGTTAGATAGGATATCAATGGAAAGGATCTCAAAACAAACACCTACAAACAAAGTATCTTGTGACTGAGGAATTACCGTCTTTTTCTGGGCACACTGACGGGCATAATGGCCGGGATTTCCGCAGACGAAACAGGTGATGTTTGTCTTTTTAGGTTTCCTCTTTCCTTTCCCCTTCTTGGGATTTGGAGGAGGCGTTGTGGTCTTCTGTTCCTGATTGTTCTTCTTCGCCTTCTTGCGAGCTTTGAACTTTCTCTTGTTAGCTTTCCGCTTGTGGGTTTCTGCTGCAAAAGCCTTGGCCAAACCTGGCTGAATTGCATTCATTTCAACCTCTCGTACCAGATGGCCACAAAAGTCTCTGAACGTTGTGATAGAATCAGTATGGTTCAGAATCGTTTTGATTTGGGCCCATGATTCGGGTAAGGAACGGTGCATAGCTATAATCTTTTGATTTTCAGTTAGTTTGCACCCTACATTCCTCAGGGCGCCTATCATCTGCTCCATCTTATGGATATGATCCTTGATGGGGCAACCTACAGGCATCCTGTATTCTTGGAACTCTAATTTCATAGCCCGAACCTTTGCATCTGACTTCTGCTTATAGGCATTAGCCAGTGCATCCCAGATCCCCTTAGCGGTTTCATGCACTTCATACGTGGGTATGAGTTCTTTGTGTATTATGCTAATCAAAACATTACGGGCGGAGCGATTTTGTTTACGCCACTTGTTGTAGCGATTCTTTGCGGCCCTATGTTCACCTAGATTTCCATTTTCAGCCAATATGAGTTCCTCTTGAACCCCATCCAGAGTGTGTGAAATGTCATCTTCATCCAGAAGGCTTCGCACTGCGGGGGACCAGTCTTCGTAGTTGTTGCCGTCAAAATGTTGTCCTTTTAGTTGATCAGCGATTAATGCTTTAAAGGTCATCTCTACATCGCATCATGTATTACTACTTAGGTATGATCTAAAGTATTGGCACTAATCATCAGAATTTCTACTAGTTATTCAAACTTTTAAGTTTATAAAAGTATGCAATCCATCTTATAAGGGATCTGAAAGCCTACATACCTATATGGGTGGTGCAGATCAATCAAGTTCTCTAAATAAAATGAAATTGATGCTTTTACGACTATCTATTTGTATAACCTACAACCCACCATTATGGGTTTATGCATCGTTTAGGGAAGGAATGAAACTCCCACTTAGGTTATGCACAACCTTGGGATAAGAGTTCTATCTTCTAATGAAATGATGACTTAATTTTAATCATATAAAAATTAAAGTCAAAATGAATAAATTATTAGATTACTGAAAACTATCTTGATTATTGATCACATATAAGAAGTTCTATGATTAAAGGACAATATAATCACCTCATTGATCGTGTCCATTCATGATGGATCCGATCATTACTATTAATGTTCACCATTGATGATGGATCCTCTCATCAATGTTGATCATCATAGTTGATGATGGTTCCGTTCATTTGGACCCGTGATCAATAGTGATCGTATGGATATTTATCATGATCTTCATTCACTTTTACACATATTTAATAATGCATGCACATATACATTAAGTAATCAAAAGATATGTGGAGACAGAAAAATCCATAATTTAAATTATATGCTTTCATTTTAATACATACATCGATCATCATGGTAATTTTAAATTTAGACCGTTAATCACAAAAATGGACCACACCATTGGTTAAATCTTGCCGAAAAACTCCAAGTCACTTCCCTTTACTTGGTCTAAATCAGTCCATAAATAGCCGATTAAAGGCCCTTTCACAAGATACACTTAATCTTGAAAGGAAGTGAATTGGGCTTCTAATTCGGCCCATCTCAATTTTATGACATAATATTGGGATCTATATGGGTTGTCCAATCACACGTGGATAGCTCATAATGGTCCCACAATTTTGTCCCAAATAATGGATACAGGTGGTATGATTACAGTAAAGAGTCATCTTCTCAAATTTGCATAGCTTATATGGATTGTGGCAGCTGTATCATACCACCAATCGGATACTTTGCCTTGGATCATGTTTACCTCAGTGATCATGGCAACTATGTCTTTTTCAACTGTACTTGCCTCATTCTTCAATTTTCGAAGACGGCATACTCGAGCATAATGCCCGATTTTCCCATAGACATGGCAAAGGCCTTTGAACTTTCCGTTCTTCTTCTGTGATTTCTTAAATTTCCTTTTATTTAGTTTTAGGGAACCGTTCTTCTCAGGATTCTTATTTTGGGTACTTTCTACTGCTTGCACCTTGGATGAGAATTCCCATTTCCATTTTTTTTTCACGGTTTCGGGATTCTTCCTCTATTCGGATATGTTTCTAGATTTGTTCCAGTGAATAATCCTCGATTTTATGTAGCAATTTCTTCCTGTATTCTGTCCAACTCGGGGACAATTTTGCAATAATAGCCCCGACTTGGAAAGCTTCAAGGATATCAATTTTTAGGGCACTAATTTTGCCAACAATTAGCTGTAGTTCTTCGATTTGGGCTAACAGCAATTTGTTATCTACCATGGTATAGTCGAAATAGCTAGCTATGAGATATTTATTCATACCTTCTTTTTCGATTTTGAATTTGAACTCAAGAGCTGTCCAAATTTCTTTGGCAGATTCGGTTCGGGTATATTAATCATACAGACAATCAGATAGCGTGTTCAGGATGTGTCCTCGTCACAGCAGATTATCTTCTTCTCTTTTATTGCGTGCGTTGATCTGCTCAGTCATGTCTTCTTCAGTAGCTAGAGAAAGCGGCTTCAAATTTGGGTTTAAGATATAGAATACCTTCAACGCCGTAAGCAGGAACTTTATCTTGCCTTGCCATCTGGTGAAATTGGTTCCATTGAACCGGTCCAGACGAATCAGATCATGGTTCATCAATTTGATTGATGATACTCATTCGATTTCCATATAAGAAAATTACGCTTTAAGATTGTTGATCATTTCTAATCTTAGAAAATAAATTAATTTGGAAAAACCGAGAAATAAGGACAGGCTGAAGCACGTGAAAAACACGTTGTCCTTAAAGCGTAATTCGCCCCTACTCAATATAATTTTGAGTCTGCTGATAGGTTGCAGGCGAATTGATTCCAGGATACGACGAGCCTTATGTGGTTCTGCGTTCAGCAAGAAACGAAGAAACCACTATGGAACTCAGTAACATAGTCTGGCAGATAAAGAAAAAGAAAGAGAAAAGAATGGCAGTCTTCTTTTGGTAGCAGCAGATCACTACACTGGTCGAAGTGGCTTGGTTTATTTCAACCAAACTGAGAGGCTAATATATTCGGATGAGTGCTGGTTCAGTAGGGATGGTTGTGATTGCTGTTGTTGTGTTGGAATGAACCAGGCCTGTCTGGTTTATATAGGCAAGGGTGGCTGGCAGTTTTGGTCCAGAGCCATAATGACACTAGTCGTTTTCTGGCTGTTGTCACGATGCGCACATGCGAAGTGCCAAGTACGCCACTAGAGCCTCTACAGCCACACTGCCTCACGTGCCCACGCCCTCGCACCTAACCCGAGCCCGAGCCCGAGACCGAGACCAAGCCCGTGCCCGTGCCCGTGCCCGTGCACGTGCGCGTGCGCGTGCGCGACGCAAGCCACCATTCTCCCTCTCTTCCACCATAAATAAGTAAGGTGCACAACACCCTACTTATAAAGAGGAAAAAATCCTTTCTCCCATCCAATATGGGACAAAAAACCAAACGCATTTTTTCTTTTAAAATTGTTTTCAAAAACAATTTTTTTCAATAAGAACTAGAATGTGGTGCCATGTTCCAGCACAAAGGTTAAGTATAGAGCCATGCCATTTGTGAATTATTATTGCTCTAGTTCTTATTACAAGAACTTTAGTTATTTGCAAGTGGTTCTATGATGCTTTACTACTACGACCAAGCATAGCCCACATTTTAAAAAGTTCAATTTTTTCACGAGAGAACCAAAAACATTGAAGTTTACTCTCATTTCATCCAAAACAAGATTGCTTCCAATGAGATTATTATAGCCTATATTCAATCCAAGTTACAAATTGCAGATATTCCCACCAAGGCATTTCCGCATGTATAGTTCTCTTGTTCCCAAACTGAAGTTGACCTATATTTATGTTCCAACTTAAGGAAGAGTATTAAAATTAGAGAACATTGTCTTTTAAATAGTCTTATAAACTACCATATAATTTTCAGAATATTTTACTAATATAAATAGAGATCGAGAAGGGAGATGGAAAAACCCTGATTGTTGAATTTTTTACATTGAAGATTTCTTTTTAAATACACATGTACGTACGTCTTTATATATGTGTGTGGAGAGAGAATAGTTTTAAGAGTCTTGGAACGATTCACTTGAACTGGTGGGACGCAATTTCAGTTCAAAACCGCGAGTCACTGCCTTATTCAACCCGGACTCAGGTGAGTCGGTCCTATTTAGCCCCAAATTAGGCAATTCGTGACTCAATTTATGGCCGAACGGGTCTGTTCGAGTAGTGTGTGCGCGCTTGAGAGAGAGAGAGAGAGGATCCAATGGCGTCCACTATGTCATGTAAATGACTGTGGCTGGCCCACTGGGATGGATGTCTGTCATTTAGAAGTGACCCTTGATGAGAAGGATGCCCCCAAAAGTTATCTCGACCCAAAACTCAGGTGGGCCACGCCACAAGGTACAATCTAGGATCATGACTAAGACTGCTAAAATCATGTGGTGTGGCCCACCTGAGATTTGGAATGGCCTGAATTTTTTGTCTGTCCCTTCATCCAGGTGAGGCGAACATGATGAATGGATTGGATAGCATATAAACATCATGCTAGCTCTATACACAAACCTACCGTAGGCATCCCCTCTTTATCGTTCCCTATGGTGTGGCCCACATGTCTTATGGATCAAGATGATTTTCGGCATATGGGGCTAACATCAGGGTGAGAAACTAATGGATGGGTTGGATGTATGACACACATCACACTGGGGCTCATTTCGCTCAACACAGGGCTCATTCCTCTGGGAACACATGGAGAGATGTGCAGACAGAGACGTAGACGGACGGACGGCCAGTGAGGGAATGTTTTCATTCTGTAAAAGTGGGGCCACAGTTAGGTGAGCCATTGGGTCAACATAGAAGGGTTATGAACCAAAGGACAGATGGAAAATCATGACCCTTCAAACAAGTCGTCATCAAATAGACAGCTGAGAAAGCTAAGTAAATAATTACAGCAATGGCTGATATTCAACCATAAGACCATTCTACACCTAGGATCCTATAATCTAGGGAACTGTTGATGCATGAGCCATCATGTGAGGGCCATCAATCATATCAACGGTTTGGATCAGCTAACCATGACCCGGCTTCCGTAAAGGAACGACCCAAAAATACTGTACAAATTCTCGGTCTCCACCCGAGAATTGTATTCCATCTCATTTGTCATTTTGAACTATTTTAAACATCTTCCTCACTTAATGGGAGCCGTTGCTTTTCTTTTGTCTTTTAGTAAGTATCATTTGTTGACCACGAATGAAGGGGCTAGAATTCCCGTTAATTCGTGAAGTTACATATTCACCTGTAACCCTAAGCTCTGTGGGGCCCGTGCTGATGTTTATGTGTTATATCCACTCCATCATCCAGATCTGCAGCTCATTTAAGGGCATGAGACCAAATTTGTGGTAGAACAAAAACATAAGTAGAACACACCACAGGAAACAGTAGGGAGATAAATGTACCATTGAAACTTAGGGCTTTCAATGGTGCGGGTCAAATCCAACATCCAATTCGCTCCGAATCCGTATAATGCGGATTTGGATCTTAAAATAGGTCTGGTTATTTAAATGGACTGGATTTGGATCTTAAAATAGGTCCGGTTATTTAAATGGACGTCATTTGGATCTTAAAATGGGTCTGATTACTTAAATGGACCGGATTTGGATTCATAGAAACATATCCGAGTTCAATCCAAATCCAATCCAAACCTGACTCATTGTCACCTTACTGTATATGTCATATTCGTGCTAGCCATCCATTTTCAAGATTATTTTAAGCCGTGTCTCAAAATGCATGCCACTCTCACTTCGACCATATCGCAGTAAATAGTGGGATGTGCATCATTTTGCTACTAAATTAAATACATTATATTATATATTTTTTTAGATTTACAATGAGGTGGATTCGGACCTAGATCCGACTTGAATCCAATGGTTATATGGATTTTGGATCAAAAATGGATCTAACTATTTATAAATGGACCGGATATAAATATCACCTTTTGGAACCGAGTTGGATCCGAATCCGTCTAAAGATATTCAGACTTGAGCCGGATCCAACTGGATCCAATCCAGATCCAATCCATTGAGAACCCTATTGAAACTCTCATTGGGCCCACCGTTATGTTTATAGGTTATCCAGCCTGTTCAATCATCACTGTTTCAGGCGCTATGGCTTACTTGAGTTTTGGTTCTCCCTAGCATTTGAGCTCATGTCCTAAAATGAGCTGGCAGATCGATGGATGGAGTGGATATACTACAAATATCATTGGGCCCACACATGATTCCGTGCCGCCATAGTCAATGCATGCAACATGTTCCGGGACGCGGTTTGGCCAGTCAACCCATCACCAGCCAGCTAGCTGGTTTCAAAGTTCTGTGGGCCCCACCTTGATGTATGTGTTCTATCCACACCGTCTGTCCATTTTTTCAGCTCATTTTAGTACCTGAGCCCAAAAATGAGGCAGATCCAGACCTCAGGTGGACCACGCCCCAGGAAACAGCAGAGATTGAATGCTTACTGTTGAAAAAAATTGAGAGCCACGGAAGTTTTGGATCAAGCTGATATTTTTGTTTTCCCTTCGTCAACGTTTGTGTGACCTTATCAACCGGTTGGACGGCGGATAAACATTACAGTCGGCCCAAGGAAGTTTTTAACAGTGGACATTCAGTCAACACTGTTTTCCTGTGATGTGGTCCACTTGAGATTTGGATCAGCCTCATCTTTGGGTTTATGCCCTAAAATGAGCTGTAAAAATAGATGGATGGCATGTATAAAATACACACATCATGGTGGGTCCCACATAGCTTTGACATCAGCTAGCTTGCTGATTTTGGATCACTAGCCAAACCGCGTCCGACGACGATGTCATTGAAGTGCGGAGTCCGGTTCCCATGTGTTCTAAACTCTAAACAATAGCCAAGACGGCACCTAAAATCAAACAGAGAATGCTACCGGGATTCGTGCGAATCCACACTTATGGCAATTTGCATCCACCTATATTACACGTTGAAACGTGTAGTCAAAGGCTTTTTGGGTCCACCATGATTTATATTCTGAGTCCTCTCCACTATCAGTTGATCCAGCTTATTTTAGACCTTCATCTAAAAAATTAGACAGATCCAACAGTTAAGTATGCCATACCACTAAAATAATTGGAGACAGCGATTCCCACGACTAAAACCTTCGTTGAATTAGAGAAGTTTTAGATCAGGATATTTTTTTCCCTTTTCAACCTGATGGGATTCAATTCATGAACGGCTTGGATGGTATGTAAACATCAAGGTAGATTTTGGGAAGGTTTCAATGGTGAGCGTCCCAATCCTCACTGTTTGTTTCATCCTAATTGATGTCATGAAAGAAGATCGATCAACTGATGAACGGAGTAGATTTTACATAGACATTAATGTGGGACCCATAAAAATATTTGTTGCACTTGCACCGCTACTATCGCGTACGAAGGAAGAGTGCGGATAGCCTGTGTTGAAATTACATGAAAGCCTAGTGCGCCGTCGCCCATGATCATTTTCAATATCTCGGGCTCAAATTTCTCTCTTCCCGTTGCATTGCCTGATACATAGCACAATCTTTAACTTGTGACACTTCACCACCCCTAACCATGACATTTGTGTTACATCCACACCGGCCATCAATTTTTCCAAATAGGTTGAGAGCATGATTCCTAAAATGAGTTGCATCCAAAGCTCAAGTGGACCACACCAAAGAAAGCAATGGGGATTATACAAACTATGGTTGAAACCTTCCTAGGGCCAAGCGTGAGGCGTATCTGACATCTAACCTGTTCATAAGGCCACCCATACCTGGATGAAGGTACAACACAAATATTTGCTTGAACAGAGCCATATGTGGCCCTAAGAAGTTTTCAATGATAGCATCAATTCCATTGTTTACCATGGTGTGTTCCACTTGAGCTTTGTGTGGGCTTTTTTTTAGGCTTATAACCTAGAAAGATCTGAAAAAATATTAAACAGTGTGGGTCTCGGAAATAAATCATCATGAGCGGATATAAATTACCCACGTCAAGAAATTCCATTGCTTGCTTAGGCCTTACAGAACAGAAAAACGGAATGGACACAACAGAAAAGAGTGGGAATTGAACGCCTACCATTGAAAACTTTTTGGGGCCACAGACGACTCTAATCAAGGTGATGTTTGTGTTTTCCCTTCATCAAGGTATGAGTGACCTTATGAAGAGATTAGATGGCAAATAAACCTCACAGTGGACCATAGGAAGGTTTCAACGTTACTCGTTCAATCCAATTCTTTTTGTTGTGTGGTCCACTTGAGCTTTGGATGTGTCTCACTTTTGTCTTATGCTATAGAATAATATGAAAAAATTGATGGACGGTGCGGATCTAACCGATAGATCTCGGTGAAGCCAAGAGAAATTCCACACACTAAAAGTGGGGTTGTGTAGCACGCAATCCATACTTGATACTTGAGAGCTTGCTTTGAGTAATGATGTGGAACGATGACGTTAAACGAGGCCCTATTTTTTTTTTTTTTTTTTTTTTTTGCCTTCAACACAGACGATCCGCGATCACGAAGGAAACCGTGTAAAACACGGGAGGCGGATCAGAGATATTCCTGAGGCCGGGACTGTGTGGGGTCCACAGTGATGTCAGTGACAAATCCACTCCGTCCATCTGTTTTACAAACCACTTTAGTACAGGATCATAGAAATCAGGCAGATGCAAAACTCATGTGGGCCATACCACCTGAAACAGTAGGTATTGAACGCCTGGGTTGACAGAAGTTTTGTATTAGGATGATATTTGTGCCTACATTTTATCTGAGTTGTAATACCCCTATGAACGGTTTTGATGGCACATAAACATCAAGGTCAGCTCAGGAAGTTTCAACCGTGGATGTTTAAGTTCTTACTGTTTTGTTTGTTGTAGCCCACTTGAGTTTTTTATCTTCCTTATTTTTAGATTCCTGTCCTATTGTGGTCTTTAAAAACAGATGGACGGAGTGGATTTGTCACGGGCATCTCTGTGGACCCCACACAGCACTGGCACAGGTTTATCTTTGTGCCCGAGATCGCAGGTAATCCATTTACTAAATGTATGTGTTCTATCCACGCCGTCGGTCTATTTTTCCAGCTCATTTTAGGCCATGATCCCAAAAATAGGCAGATCCAGATCTAGGGGGACCACACCACAAGGAACGGTGGGATTGAACGCTTACCATTAAAAACTTGTTGGGGGGCCACGGAAGTTTTGGATCACGCTGATATTTGTGTTTTCCTTTCATCCATGTTTTTGTGACCTTATCAACAGGTTGGATGTCAAATAAACATTACAGTCGCCCCTTGGAATTTTCTAACGGTGGACATTAAGTGAACATTGTTTTCCTGTGATATGGTATTTGAGATTTGGATCAGCCTCATCTTTGGGGTCATGCTATAAAATGAGCTGTTAAAATGAATGGATGGTATGGATAAAACGCACAGAACATGGTGGGTCCCACAGAGCTTTGACATCAGCTAGCTGGCTGGTGTTGGGGGCACTAGCCAAACCATGTCCGACGTTCTGAATGCCGATGGCATTGAAGCGCGGAGTCCGCTTCCATGTGCTCTAAAAGGAATCGGATTGCGTCCTGAGTAACTCAGGATGCTCTTATCGGCCTGAGTAAACTCAGTTGGGCCCACTGTAAATGTATATAGTTTATCTACACCGTCCATATGCTTTTCGAGTTCATTTAATGAGTTGAAACCAAACTTGAAGCATATCCAAAACGTAGGTGGAACATACCACAAGAAACAGTGGGTATAATGATTTCAACCGTTGAAACATTTCTGGCCCTTATTTGTCAAAATCAAACAGGGAAAGCTAGGGGGATTCGCGCAAATCACTACTTAGGGCAATTTGCATCCACCTATATTATACGTTGAACCGTGTAGTCAAAGGCTCTTTGGGTCCACCGTGATGTATATGCTGAATCCTCTCCACCCATATGTTGATCCAGCTTATTTTAGATCTTCATTTAAAAACTTAGACAGATCCAACATTCAAGTGGGCCACACCACTAAAAGAATTGGAGACAGGGATACCCACCACTAAAACCTTCGTTGAGTAAGATAAGTTTTGGATCAGGATTTTTTTTTTCACCTTTCATCCTGATGGGATTCAATTCATGAACGGATTGATGGTATGCAAACATCAAGGTGGATGCTGGGAAGGTTTCAATGGTGAGCATCCCATTCCTCACTGTTTTCTGCTGTCTTGCCCACTTGAGTTTGGTTTCATCCAAATCGATGCCATAACATAAGATCGATCAACTGATGGACAGAGTAGATTTTACATAGACATCACTGTGGGACCCATAAAAATATTCGTTGCACGGGCTGCCTGTATACTATCACGTACGAAGGAAACCGTGTACTCACTAAAACACGGGAAGCGGATTGCCTGTGACCCTGGAACAGAAATATTCCTGTGTACGAAGCTGTGTGGGGTCCACAGAGATGTGGGTGACAAATCCACTCCGTCCATCTGTTTTGCAAACAGAAAAGATCCAAAACTCACGTGGGCCATACCACATGAAACAGCGGGGATTGAACGCCTGGGTTGACAGAAGTTTTGCATTAGAGGATGATATTTGTGCCTACATTTTATTGAGTGGTAACAACCCTATGAACGGTTTGGATGGCACATAAACATCATAGTCAGCTCCAGGAAGTTTCAACAGTGGATGTTTACGTTCGTATTGTTTTCTTTGTTGTAGCCCATCTGAGTTTTGGATCTACCTGGATTTTAGTTTCCACTCGTATTTGGATCTTTCAAAACAGAAGAACGGAGTGGATTGGACTCCACACAATATCGGGCACAGGTTTATCTCACTGCCCAGAATCACAGGCAATCCGCTTCTTAAAACCGGTGCTTGAATGGGAACGCGATCCGCTTCAGATTTCTCAGACCAATGGAAATTATAGGACTTCTAAGCGTATTCGCATGGAGGTTAAAAGAGGGAATTGGTGCTACATTGGCAGATCTAAATAAGATCGCAACCGTTCATCAGTTGTGGCCCACCATGAGTATGCCCTGCACCAAACATGAGACCACCTTGAGTACTCATTCAGGCCAGTTGGAGACGAGAAAAGTAAGCTGTCAGAAGAATAAAGATGACCGGTATGTGTTCGATACACAAATGTGGCCCACATAATAAGCAGAATTTGTTGATTTTTGGACTAAGAAATTTTCTCAGTGGGCCTTACCTGATGAGCTTCCTGAATCTTACACAAGTGCCACAGATCAGCTCTTCGACCTCACATGGGGCTCAGCATGCTCCAGCATTTCCCTAAGTGGAGACATTGGTGGAGAGAACGTGGCTTGGATCTTTATTTAAAACGTGGCTTGGATCTTTATTTGGGATTTAATTATTTAAGACCAGAGAAATCAATACTTTCGGACGAATGTGTATTATATAATGGTATCCAATTATAAACTTCTTTCATAGATAAAAAAAAAAAAAAAAAAAAAAAACTTCTTAGAGTCAGTCGAATAGGTGTGCCTGCATGAACCTTGACAAAAGCCAAAAATAGAGAATAAAAAAATACTTCTTTCGTATGACTTCAGTGGTCATCATCCGATGCTCAATATAGTAATGCACGTCCAAGATAATGGTCGGACTAAATTATAATGGAGAAGAAAGCTAGGGCCCACAACAATAGTCTGATAAATTAAAATAGGTAAACCGTTTCTTTTACCGATTCTCTAGGTGCATGTTAATGTGGATGGTAATGTGCATGAAGAAGTGGAAAAGTGTGATGGGTGGAGGTCCAAATGTGAGTTGGATTTCCCCTGAGTACTCAATACTCTCCTGTGCTAACTAGATTCCCACTGAGCACTATGGAATCCCCCTAGCACTGTGGATTCCCCCTAGCACTATGAATTCCCACTGGGCACTGTGGAATCCTGCTGAGCATTGGTGATTCCCCCTGGGCATTGTGGATTCCCGCTGAGCACTATGAATTCCCCCTGCCACTATGGATTCCTACTGGGCATTATGGATTCCCCCTATACATTGTGGATTCCCACTGAGCACTATAGATTCTCCCTACCACTGTGAATTCCCACTGTGCACTGTAAATTCCCACTGAGCATTGTTGATTCCCACTGAGCATTGTTGATTCCCCCGAGCACTGTGGATTCCCCCTGGCACTCTACATTGGCCTATCAAAACTGATTATCTTGTGCATCTCGACAGTGGGAATCTACAGTGGCAGGGGGAATCCTCTATTTTAATTCTATAGTTCTTAGTTTTTTCTAAAGATGCATCTTAACATTCTCATCTTTACAACACTCAATTCATCTCAACATTCTATTGAAAGAAGTAAGACAAGAAAAATGCATTCCTTTCTTTACTTTGATCAATGTTAGATAATGGTGGTGACCATAAGCTATATGAATCATATACAAATTCTAACCTTAAAACTAATTATCTAAATATCAGAAAATGAAGTTGCAATCAAGATGAAGCTCCATTTTTTTTCTTTTTATTTGTTTCCTTTTTTAGAAAGGTGATGAAGCTGTACATAAATTTAAAATTACCTAAGCAATATGGATTCCCATGGGCATTGTGGATTCACACTAGGAAATGTGGATTCCCCCTAGCATTGTGGATTCCCCCTGGCTTGAAATAAAGAATGGGACAGAACATTGATCATGGTTTGGTTCTCCTTTTACATTTTCTAATCATCTTATTTTTTTATAATATGATAAGGTATTCTATGAGGAGGTGAAATCTGTGTAGCATAACGAAAAGCATCATTAACTTGGGAATGATATCTTTACAACAATGATGGTATGTTTCATTTTGAGATTTTTAAGTAACAAGATTGGTTATTTTAGAAGCATAAATGTATCTTTTAAGGCTAACAATCAAGCTTTTTCATTCATAAGGTGATTCCCATCAAGATTTGGGTAACCCTTAAATATCAGCCTGATTAAAAACTTATGTGGCACCCTAGAAGGTTTAATGTGTTGACGTTCAAACATCAATGTTTCTAGTGTGATGGAGCACTTGAATTTTGGTTCTTTCTACCGATTGGCAACATGTGCTAAAATGAGCTGGCAAAACAGATTGAAGGAATGGATATAATACAACATCACAGTGGGCCCCACATATGATTTCGTGCTTCCATAGTCAATGTGTGCTACATGTTGAAGCACGGAATTCGCTTCCTATTTGTTTTACTCTAACCACAGCAAATACAGATCTAAAACGAAACGATTCGTGCCAATCGCCATTAACAGGGGATTTGCATCTCCAATGGAACACTTGTCGAACATTGAGCTGTGTAACGGAAAGCACTGTAGGCCCACCGTGTTGTATATGCTGAATCTGATCCGTCCATCAGTTGATTAAACGTATTTTAAATTGTTATATAAAAAAAAATAGACAAATCCAATGCCTAAGTACATTGGACCGCCAAAAACAGTGGAGAGGACTCCCACCACTAAAACCTTCTTGGGGCCATAGAAGTTTTAGATAAGGATTTTCTTTCCTCATCTCGGTGGGATTCAATTTATGAACCGATTGGATTTTATATAAACATCATGGTGGATGACAGGAAGGTTTCAATGGTAAGCGTTCCTGTCCCCATTGTTTTCTGCGATCTGACCCACTTGAGTTTGGGTTTCATCCTATTTTTTAACTATTGTCCTAACAATAAGATGGCGCAACTAATTGAAGGAGTAGATTTTACGTAGACATCACTGTGGGACCCATAAATATATTTGTTGCACGGACTCCCTACATACGTACGCAAGCAACCGATCTCAGAAATCACCTAGGAATAGGGCTGTTAATGGACCGGGTTGGCCTGACGGGCTCTCGGGCCTGGCCCGCATTGGGCCGGGCTTCGACTAGAGTATCAGGCCCGCGGGTCGGGTTCGGGCCTAAAGTATAAGCCCATTTTTCAAACGGACCGGACTTGGACTATGTTGTTCAAAAGCCTGATAGCCCAGCCCGACCCGAATATACTTTTTAATTTAATATTTAAATTAAAATACCTTCATTCCTTTTAAAATTTAAATTTTGCACAAATTATTCTTAAAAGTCCATCTCTCTCCTAAAACTTTTTCTATTATATATATCGTGTTGATATTTTTTTGTATGTGGAAAAGCGTAGGATTAGAGGATAATTTTTGCCGGGCTCGGGTTGGGCCGGGTTCGGGCTGGACTTGCATTTGTATCTTGGGCTAGGCTTGGGCTAGACTATTGTGGCCCATCGCAAGTCCGGGTCGGTTTTGGGCATAAGTTGAGAGAGGTGGGCCGAGCTTGGACAGAGCTTAGCTCGGCCCTAACCCGGCCCATTGATATCCCTACTCGGGAAACAGCTTCGGTGGATACCCCGATTCACTGAGGTCGGTGTATCCATGACGGTGGGGACCACATTGATGTACGTGTCTTATGCCTACACTGTCCATCTTAGGTAACAGTGGTATTGACCATTAAAAACCTCTGGGGGCCACATTCCCGTTCCCAAATAAATTTTTAATGGTGGGCGTTCAATTTGTCTAGCTGAGATTTTGACTTGAGGCAGTTTTGGGCTCATATACTAAAATGATCTTTCGCAATGGATGGACATAATCAATATAAAACACATTCATCAAGGTGGGCCCCATAGTCAGGTTGGTGGATTTCGGATCCACCGAAGCTGCGTCCGAGAAACAGGGGTTGAATGGCAGCACAAATTGACCGCAATGGGTGATTCCCGCAGATAGCTTCAGCATTTCTCATACCAAACAGGAAAAATATTCGCACGGAGATTAAAGAGGGAATCGATGCTCCATGGCAGATATAAATGAGATCCAGACCGTTCATCAGTTGGAGGCCACCATGAGTATACCCTGCACCAAAATTCAGGCCAGCTTACCATTCATTCAGTCCACTCCTACACTAGAAAAGTAAGCATTCAAAAGAATAAAAATGACTGGCGGTACACGTTCGACATGCAAACGGGGCCCACACAATGGGCAAATCTTGCTGATTTGGGGACTAAGAAATTTTAACAGTGGGCCACAACTGTTGAGCCTCCCAGATCTCACACATGTGCCACGAGTTGGCTCTTGAACCTCACATGTGGTGAATCAAACCCCAGCATTATCCCAAAGTGGGGACATTAGTCGAGAGAATGTGGCTTGAATCTTTAGTTGCTTATTTAATTATCTAAGACAAGAGAAGTCAATGATTGCCTCCTGCCACCCGAGGGGACGCGGATTGCATGGTGACCACACGTCACGAGCTTAGCTGATGTATTGACGTCAGCAAGTTTTGTGGGCCCCACCAAGAGGTATGTGTCATATCCAAACCATATGTTCATTTTCGTACATCGTTGTAAGGCTAGATGGATCCAAAGTTCAAGTGAACCACATTGCAGAAAGCAATGAAGAGTGAATGTCGACCATTGAAACCTTCTTGGGGTCACAGAAGTTTTGTATCAATTTGATATTTGTTTCTACCCTTCATCCAGGTCAGTGTGAGCTTATGAACAGCTTGGATGGAAAATAAACATCATCATGGGCCCTAGGGATGTTTTAACGGTGAGAATTATTGTCCTAACTTTCTTTTGTGGTGTGGTCCACTTGAGCTTTGGATATGACTCATTTTGGGTACGATGGCCTAAAATGATCAAGCCAAATGGGTAGACGGTGTGGATATACTAAATACATCATTGTGGGGTCCACCGAACATTAATCCTTTCTAGACCGTTCATACATTCGAGGTGCTCAGACTGAAGCGCTCGTCTGCGCTCGCCACACCAGTAACGTGTGCTGGTGTAGGGTACAGCAGCCAATCTGCTTCCCACCCGATGGGCTCTGTGGGGCCTACCGTCATGTATGGGTTTTATATATCCAAGCCATCCATCCACTTTTTTCATATCATTTTAGGATTTGAGCATAAAATGAGGCAGATTCAAAGCTCAAGTGCACCACATCACCAGAAGCGGTGGTGATAAGAGCTGCCTCAAAAGACATAGTCACTCTATTGGCTTATTGTAATTCAATTCAATTGAGCATCCAAACACACCATTAACTTTTAGGTAGAAACTTTAATGGCGGACTAAAACGGGCGATATATGAAGGAAAGAAAACCTAAAGAATGATGAAACATTGGGTCCATTTAATTTCTATATAAACACACACCAAGGCACAAATGGTGATCGTGACCTGATGGTTGAATCAACCTGATTTCTGAGGAATCCAATTATCATAATAATGGACGGCCCTTTAAACAGGTTCGATGACATGCACATACCAAACACACCCAGTGCAACCCCATAAAATAAGGTGGTCCACCTCGTGCAATACTGTAAAATATGGTTGTTCTACAAGGCCTTAAGAGGACGTATCATCCATCAAAGGATTACTGACCGTTGAATGCGGTGATGCATGATGTTCCATTGAAAGAAATTGGTTTTCTCTTATCAAGTAATCATACAAGTGGGGGTGCAACTTTAATGGTCATCATCCGATGCTCTATATAGTGATGCACATCCAAGATAATGGTCAGACTAAATTGTAATGGAGAAGAAAGCTAAGGCCCACAACAATAGTCTGATAAATGAAAATAGGTAAACTATCTCTTTTACTGATTCTCTATGTGGATGGTAATGTGCATGGGGAAGTGAAAAAGTATGATGGGTGGAGGTGCAAATGTGGGTTGATTTTCCTTGAGTACTCAATATTTTCCTATGCTAACTAAATTCCTACTGAGCACTGTGCAATCCCCCTAGCATTGTGAATTCCCCCTGGCACTATGGATTTCCGTTGGGCACTATGGATACCCGCTGAACATTGTTGATTCCCCCTGGGCATTGAGGATTCCCGCTGAGCACTGTGAATTCCCCCTGCCACTGTGGATTCCTACTGGGCACTATGGATTCCCCCTGGGCATTGTGGATTACCACTGAGCACTATGGATTCCCCCTACTACTATGTATTCCCACTGTGCATTGTTAATTCCCACTAAATAATATGGATTCCCACTGGGCGTTGTGGATTCCCGTTGAGCGTTGTTGATTCCCCCCAGGCATTGTGGATTCCCAATGAGCACTGTGGATTCCCCTTGGCACTATGGATTCCCCCTAGCATTCTACATTGGGCTATCAAAACAGATTATCTCATGCATCTCGACAGTAGGAATCCACAGTGGCAAGGGGAATCCTCTGTTTTAATTCTATAGTTCTTAGTTTTTCCAGAGATGCATCTTAACATCCTCATCTCTACAACACTCAATTCATCTTAACATTCTATTGAAAAAAAGTGAGACAAGAAAAAATGCACTCCTTTGTTTACTTTAATCGATGTTGGACAATGGTGGTGACCATAAGCCACATGAATCACATACAATTCCAACCTTAAAACTAATTATCTAAATATTAGAAAATGAAGTTCCAATCAAGATGAAGCTCCATTTTTTCCCTTTTCATTTGTTTCCTTTTTTAGAAAGGTGATGAAGCTGTGCATAAATTTAAAATTACCTAAGCAATATGGATTCCCATGGTATTGTAGATTCACACTAGGTAATATGGATTCCCCCTGGCATTGTAGATTCCCCCTGGCTTGAAACAAAGAATGGGGCAGAACAATGATCATGGTTTGGTTCTCCTTTTACGTTTTCTAATCATCTTATATATATATATATATATATATATATATATATATATATATATATATATATATATATATAAGGTATTCTATGAGGAGAGAAAATTTGTGTAGCATAACGAAGAGCATCATCGACTTAAGAATGATATCTTTACAAAAAGGATGGTCTATTTCATTTTGAGATTCTTAAGCAACAAGATTGGTTATTCTAGAGGCATAAATATATCTTTAAGGCTAACAACCAAGCTTGTTCGTTCATAAGGTAATTCACGCTAGGATTAGGATAACCCTCAAATATAAGCCTGATTAAAAACTTGCATGGCACCCTAGAAGGTTCAATGTGTTGACGTTCAATCATCAATGTTTCTAGTGTGGTGGGGCACTTGAATTTTGGTTCTTTCTTCCATTTGGAAACATGTGCTAAAATGAGCTAGTGAAACATATTGACGGAATGGATATAACATAAACATCACAGTGGGCCCCACATATGATTCTGTGCTTCCATAGTCAATGTGTGCTACATGTTGAAGCACGAAACTCGCTTCCTATTTGTTCTACTCTAACCACAGCAAATACACATCTAAAACAAAACGATTCGCGCGAATCACAATTAACGGCCGATTTGCATCCCCAATATGGAACACCCGTCGAACATTGAGCCGTTTAACAGAAAGCACTGTGGGCCCTCCGTGTTGTATATGTTGAATCTGATCCATCCATTAGCTGACTAAACGCATTTTAAATTGTCATCCCAAAAATTAGACAGATCCAATGCCTAACGTGCGAAAAACAGTGGAGACAGGGACTCCCACCACTAAAACTTTCTTGGGGCCAAAGAAGTTATAGATCAGGATTTTCTATCCCCTTCATCCGAATGGGATTCAATTTATGAAATGATTGGATTTTATATAAACATCATGGTGAACGACTGGAAGGTTTCAATGGTAAGCGTTCCTGTCCCCATTGTTTTCTGCGATCTGACCCACTTGAGTTTGGGTTTCATCCTACTTTTTAACTATGTCTTAAAAATAAGATGGCGCAACTAATGGACGGAGTAGATTTTACACATCACTGTGGGACCCATAAATATATTTGTTGCACGGACTCCATACATACGTACGCAGGCAACCGGGTACTTGTTCTCAGAAATCACCCTGGAAACAGCTTCAGTGGATACCCCGATTGACTGAGGTCGGTGTATCCGTGACTGTGGGGACCACATTGATGTACGTGTCTTATATCTACACCGTCCATTTTAGGTAACCTTGGTATTGACCATTTAAAACTTTTGGGGGGCCACATTCCCGTTCCCAAATAATTTTTTAATGGTGGGAGTTCAATTGGTCCAGCTGAGATTTTGACTTGAGGCAGTTTTGGGCTCATATGCTAAAATGATCTTTCGCAACGGATGGATAGAATCAATATAAAACACATTCATCAAGGTGGGCCCCACAGTTAGGTTGGTGGATTCCGAATCCACCGAAGGCACATCCGGAAAACAGGGGTCGAATGGCAGCGCAAATCGACCACAATGGGCGATTCCCGCGTATCGCTTCAGCATTTCTCATACCAAACAGGGGAAATATTCACATGGAGATTAAAGAGCATGGAGATTAAAGAGGGAATCGATGCTCCATGGCAGATATAAATGAGATCCAGACTGTTCATCAGTTGGAGGCCACCATGAGTATACCCTGCACCAAAATTCAGGCCAGCTTACTATTCATTCAGTCCACTCCTACACTAGAAAAGTAAGCGGTCAGAAGATTAAAAACGACCGGTGGTACACATTCGACATGCAAACGGGGCCCACACAATGGGCAGATCTTGCTGATTTGGGGACTAAGAAATTTTAACAGTGGGCCACAGCTGCTAAGCCTCCGGATCTCACACATGTGCCACGAGTAGGCTCTTCAACCTCACGTGGTGAATCAAGCCCCAGCATTATCCCAAGGCCAACAAGAGAATGTGGCTTGAATCATTATTTGCGTATTTAATTATCTAAGACCAGAGAAGGCAATGATTGCCTCCTGCCACCCGAGGGGACGCAGATTGCGTGGTGACCACACATCACGAACTTAGCTGGTGTATTGACCCTCCAAATAGGATGTTCATTTTCGGACATCGTTGCAAGGCTTTATTGATGGAACTAAAATTCAAGTGGACCACGTTGCAGAAAGCAGTGGAGAGCGAACGTCTACCATTGAAACCTTCTTGGGGTCACAGAAGTTTTGTATCAATCTGACATTTGTTTCTACCCTTCATCCAGGTCAGTGTGACCTTATGAACAGTTTGGATGGAAAATAAACATCATGGTGGGCCCGAGGGATGTTTTAACGGTGAGAATCATTGTCCTAACTTCCTTTTGTGGTGTGGTCCACTTGAGCTTTGGTTATGACTCATTTTGGGTACGATGGGCTAAAATGATCAAGCCAAATGGGTGGACGGTGTGGATATACTAAATACATCATTGTGGCGTCCTCCGAACATTAATCCTTTCTAGACCATTCATACATTCGCGGTGCTCAGGACTGAAGCGCTCCTCTGCACTCGCCACACCAGTAACGGTGCTCGGGACTGTAGCGCTCGTCTGCGCTTGCCACACCAGTAACGTCGATGGTGTAGGGTACAGTAGCCAATCTGCTTCCCACCTGAAGGGCTCTGTGGGGGCTACCGTCATGTATGGCTTTTATATATCAATGCCATCCATCCACTTTTCTCGTATCATTTTAGGATTTGAGCATAAAATGAGACAGATTCAAAGCTCAAGTGTACCACATTACCGGAAGCGGCAGTGATAAGATAATGACACCACCGTTGAAACCTTCATGAAGGGCCACCATGATGTTTATTTAACATCAAATATGTTGGACATCTATGAAGGGAAAACACAAGTGGGGGGCCCTTTTGTCCTTTTCTTTTGTAGTTTGGCTTATATTACATTGATCATGTGCGGATATTTTTTCTGGACATTTTTCTATAACATATAATATAAGAGCTGCCTCAAAAGACATGGTCACTCCATTGGATTATTGCAATTCAATTCAATTGAACATCCAAACACACCATTAACTTTTAGGTAGAAACTTTAATGGTGGACTAAAACCGTGATATATGAAGGAAAGAAAACCTAAAGAATGATGAAACATTGGGTCTACTTAATTTCTATATAAATACGCACCAAGGCATAAATGGTGATCCTGACATGATGGTTGAATCAACCTGATTTCTGAATAATCCAATTATCATAATAATGGACGGCCCTTTTGAACAGGTTCAATGACATGCACGCACCAAACACACCCAGTGCAACCCCATAAAATAAGGTGGTCCACCTCATGCAATACTGTAGAATATGGTTGTTCTACAAGGACTTAAGAGGACGTACCATCCATCAAAGGATTACTGACCGTTGAATGGGGTGATGCATGATGTTCCATTGAGAGAAATTGGCTTTCTTTTATCAAGTAATCATACAAGTGGGGGTGCAACTTTTGATGATACGTGCGACTGACCCAATAGGCCCCTGTATGGTCCATACCTCAGCTTGTGCACCGCTAGGATGTCTTACACATGACAGTTGTTGGGAAGATGGATTGTATGTGAAAGTCAACATGTCATGCTTGTATCTTTATTGGTCTGGATTGTCCACACAGTGCCACAAGAATTTCATGGACCGCTAAGTGAAAATCATGATGATCAGACGATATGATCCATCCGTTGGTTTGCCGTCTTTTTATATCCATCGGTTTTCCAACCGTCGATTGGATGGATATGATTGTCTGCTAGAAGTGATTCTTCGAAATCATAAGCAATCCTAATGGTGATTGAATCTTTTTTTTTTTTTTTTTTTCCAGAAATGATAACCATCCATACTATAATCTATCGATCAGATGATTGGGAATCGTCTGATAAACTTGTGCTGGAGCTAATGGACAGCTCAGATTGATCATTTGGGCAATCCCTAGTGTCCCAATGCAACTAGGAGCTCTATATATATTGTAGTGCTCTGATAGCAATGGATCATTTCTCTTTTATAAAAAGATCAAACATCTTGGTTAGTGTAATAATGACCACTAAAAAAAATTGACCATTAACCACATCCACATTTCAAAATTAATACACATAATGAGTGGGCTTTTTCGCTGCTTAGGTTATATGTAAGGCTCATTGGGACCCATATTGAGATGGTCGAATGGTTTTAACCGTCCATGTTCAAGATGCTATGCTACATGGATCACCATAGTTTGAAACTATGCTAAATGAATGATTCCTATGAACACCATGTGATAATGAATTTAGAAGATTGGAAAGAAAATTTTAAATTGGCTCAAATTCAACTACAAAAATCAAATGCCAAGATCATCATTGAGCATGATTATTAGACCATAAGGTTATATATTGTAATACTAAGAAAATGAACAGTTAACATTATTGGACCATCTCAGTATGTGGGCCCCAATGGAGCCACACATGCTGACGATCCTGTACTAATCTTACACTACTTGAAATCAAATTTCTCTTCTTCCCCCATGTTAAGATGAATTTAAAACATTGGAAAGAAAATTTTCAATTGGCTCGCATTCAACTCCAAAAAATAAAATAAATCAAAGGAATCATTACCGAAGCTTGATTATTGGACCTCTAGCTTATTTATGGTGGTACTGAGAAAATGAATTCACATTTAACTCCAAAAATCAAAGGCCAAGATCATTACTCAAATGTTTATTGGACCATAGCTTAATTATGGCAGTACCAAGAAAATCAATGGTTAAAATCATGGGAACATCTCAGAATGTGGGCGCTGCCCAACAAATTTCTCTTAAGTTGAGTTAACAACACTACATTTCGTCCTAATCTCTCCCGAACTGCCCGTGAGGACTCCGATCGCTCCCATTCTCTTCATAGAATGTGAGAACTCAGTGAAGAAATGGGTCAACTTCGTCAGCTCATCAACGGTCTTGGCTGCACCTTTGTTTGTCAACAGCGCAGCGTCAGATTGGAAGAGACCTTGGTTTTGCTTCAAGATCACATAATAATGGCTGTCGAAAGAGAGGGAGCTCTTTGGGTCCATTTCTACAGTGGTTGTGGTGTCTGAAAGACTCTGGCATTTGGTTCTCAAGAAAGCTGCATAGGTTGAGTTGAGAGAAGGGTCTGAGTCCCCTTTCCCTGTGAAGCTGTAGAGCCTGTTGCTGAAGAGATTGCAGTGGCCCACTCCAATTGTATGTGCACCTGGGCCCACCAAAACCCACATTATTCCATGTTCCTTCTTGGGTTAAAGCATTAATATATACAATAAAAAAAAATAAAAAAAACCTTACATAACTGAAATGTGTTTATAGCTATGAAGATCCTTTATGCGGGCCACCCTTGCAATCAGAGCCGTTGATCTGGCAGACCTCAATATGGATGGTCCACGGTGCAAAACAATGCACCACTTCCACAAATTGTACAATCTAACCCGTCCAATTTAATTGATTTTCACACTTTTGAGTGTAAACCATTAGCCTGTTTCTACTTTATCCTTTAATTATAATTGAGATGGTTGAGGCCTTTGTACCTGATAGGACCACGAGATCATGGACGTCGAGGCGTTTGTTGGCGAAGTTTTGCTTGAGGGTGGTGAAGTTGGAGAAAGGAGAAGGTATGTTGGCTAAGGCCTCCAACGCACTTGACACATTTCCATCTCTTCTACCGGTCAGCACTTTCCACATGGATCTGTTGAACTGCAAGTTTGGCACGTGAGAACCACACATGTGCTCTAGGGTGAGTCCGACGACATGTCACCACCATACGTGTGCTCTAGGGTGAATCCGATGACATTTCACCACCATACGTGTGGTTGGCACCATTGAATGGTCCAGATGGTCTATTCCAGCACGGATAGGGCAATCCGGACCGTCTGATTGGTGACCATCCAATGGACGTTTGAAAATCACGTCACGTTTAAGTTACATTGATCAGATGGTTGGGATTGCTCCAATAATGGTGGCACATGCAGAAGGGGCCCTACTCAGCATCATCATCTAATCGTGATTGTATATATTAGTAACTTGTGTACAAACGGCCTCTGGGCCCCACCCATCACCACTATTCAATCGTGACTGTACATTAGCAACTATTGCACGGCCTCTACAGAAAATGGTGGGCCCCACCCATCACCACCATCCAATCGTGATCGTACCATAGTTACTAGTATATATACAGAGAGTCTACAGCTCAACATCCATTGCATAACCTATTACCCCCATTTAACAACACGATAAGATGAAAGATGAAATAAGTGGTGATGCGTAGGCCACCCACCATGAGCCAACCCATCCCCACCGTCCAGTGGTGATCAGCAAACTCACTTGAAAGGAAACGGAATCCCTAGCACTCAAAGCCACAATATCTGCGCATGAAACGACTCCCGGGCATGTCACCTCCAACCGGGCCTTTATTTCATCAATCACATCAAAACCCGCCAATGAAAGGTTGGGAATTGCGTCCTTCTCAGCTGTGTTATTCGCCGTTGAATTTAGTAACACCGAAGCATCGCATCCCTACAAAACAGATGGCCCACATAACTGCCGGTAAAAGTAGCTAATACAAGTGCATGCACGTATCTTTCGTAAACGTGCACGTATGAATGCATGCATACATGCATGGATTGGTGGACGTAGAGCGCTGCTATGATCACCAGCACGTGCCAATGCAGCAAGTGTGAATTGGGTGTGTACCGTTTGTCCAGTTAGATACACCATGTCCACTGCAAGTGGTGGTCATCATGTAGGTCACGTGCGTATATAAAGTGTGGTGTACGTGTGGGAGGCCAGGAAATGGAAAAAAACACGGCGGGCCCACGTGATTAACGACCCAGATTGCATGGGTGTGCATATGTAGGTAAAAACATGCAAACACTAGCTAGCAAGAACTAATTAATGAAATGGCCACACCCAACCTCAACGTCACTCCATATCACAACCGTCCAAGTCCCAATCCAACGGCTGTTACACATGCAGGATCCGGCCGAACATTGGACGGCGGTGATTTCAACCTATTCTACCCACTGCAACCCCACTAGATAATTAACACCTCTAAAAAGGAAAGATTTTCATTACCCTAACAAAGCAATCATGGAAATGCAGCCTCAAGAGCTTCGCTGGCAATGCCGAGTTGGCAGCGACGCGCCGTTGCGTGATGTTCTTCACGATATCCTCAGCAAGAGGACAGCTCTTCTTGTAGAAGTGCTTCCGCAGATGACCTCCATTACAAACACCAAGGGCTCCCAAACAGACCACCAAGAGAAGGAAGCTGGCCTTCATCTTTCACAGAAACAGGGGTTTTGAAATTTTGGAGTGTCCAAACGCCAATGCCGAAGAGCTGCAGCAATGCTGCCCCTTTTATAAACATTCAACTGACGTACTTTTCTTTATTCCCCACATAAGCCTAATACAGATATTGCTTGGATGAAGACAGGTAAGCAACGTTTTATTTTTAAAATAGCATCGGTCAAATCCTTCACATGCCATACGTTAGAATTAGAAAATATGATCTTCTAGCTGGTCGTGCCATACGTTAGAATTAGAAATTTTCAAAATATTTTACTAATATAAATAGAGAGAAGGGAGATGTAAAAACCCCAATCTCTACATTAAACCTAATATAGGATTTTTTTTTTAATTGGGGATTTATTTTTTCATGGTATCAGAGAAGAGTCCTTCAATCTTATTAAAGTGCACTATCATCATGATGGGGTGCTCCTCCCTAGGAGCATTGGAGAGAGTGCAGCTCAGGGATCATGGAGTGCCCAACTAGACTAGGTCGGGCAACCAAAAATACCCCGGATGTGGTAGTTGGTCTTCAAACTGTTTCGAATAGTCTCGGGCGGCTGATGGTTTAGAGCTTGGGTGGCCGAAGCCCAGATCGGGCACCCTGACATTGTCGAATCGGGCGACTGAAATTTGGCATGTTTTCCCTCTGAACTCTCTAGACAGTTTTGCCCATTATCAGGCCCCAACAGTGTCGGATCGAGCGTCTGATGATGGTGCGCGCAACTGTATTATGCAATTTACTATTTCGGCTCTAACTCTCTCAAAGTGCTATATAAGCATATACTAATCGAGATTAAGGCATCAAATTAGAGACCACACATCTATAGAGAGAGAGAGAGAGAGAGAGAGAGAGGAAGATCAAAGAGAAGAGTATTGTACTTGTGATGCTTCATCCACGCTGCACACAACGTTTCAGACTCTTCTACATCCTTGGATTGGTGAGATATCTCAACTTTTTAGTTCTCTTTGTGACGGAGGGAGGACGTAGTAGGTCGATCACCGTTTCCCTAACCGATTGTTTCTCGAATCCACGAGAAGAAATAAAAGGATAAAAAGAGATAATTAATTTTGAATAATTGTTTTTGATAGATTGAATCCATAGAAACGGAATTACAATGCATATAAATAGGAACCTAAACCTTAGGTAAAGTACCAAACCCCAACTCAAACTCAAACTCAAACTCCTAGAAAATGCAACTTACTATAAATAGTAAACTTACTATTTATAGAAGTCGTTCAATCCTACTAGAACTCTTGTTTTTCGGCCAAAAATATAAAGTTATCAAACGGGCCCAACCATATTGTTCTACTAAATATTCTAAGCCCTTTTCATGTTGGGTACTAACTTTAAAACCCTACAGATCCAAAGTTATGATCAAATTAAAACTTACTATAAATAGTAAAACTGAAAATAAACTAGCCTAATGACCGTCGATATGGTCGAATCTCACGATTCTGGTATTGGCAACCCGACGTAGCGGGGTTGGGTGGCTAAAGTAGCTCGAGCTACCCCAAAATGATATATTATATGTGTAATGCCCTGGATTTACCATACTTATTTTAAAATTTTCTGAAATTTATTTTAATTTTTTTATATTAAATACCGACCATTGACATTAAAATTCGAATAACGGGACATCCGTAGGAGATCATATGGAGTACTCTTTATTAAAGTTGCTTAGAATGACCTCATTAATAACGTAGAAGAGTTAGATTTTGCAAAACTCGAATATTTGCAAAAATTACAGAAATGCCATTAGCTAAACTTAAGTTAACATGCCGTTTTTAAGTATGCTAGTTTCTAGCGATCATTAAGATGCAATACCCTAGATATAAGTGTTTAGGCATATTTTAACCTTACACGTCGAATTTCAGCCCTCCAATCATCCCACAAATAGGTAAATCAGAAATCGGTCTATAAGTGGGCCATCCGATCTAGAAACTGTCCAATGTTTGGTGTCACCCCCTAAAACTGCGCTGCCAGCCTGTTTGTTGGAGTGGATTTTATATATACAACACAGTGGGACCCACCGTGACCAAACCGCTCTCGGGGCCAACCGGCCCGCGTCGGGCCCAGCAGAGGCTTTTTATAGCGCATACGTTGTACGTCTGATGCCCTCTCTACAATCCATCATGTGGGCCTTGGTTCAAAAATTCAAGCCGTCCATCTTCTTCCTTACCCTCCAAAACCCCCTCTAACCAAATTTCATTTAATTCCATCGCGAATTTAACCCGATCTCATCTTCCTTTCCAACCGTTGGAAACTTGGATCTTCCAATCTGGGAAACCTCTTTGCATGGGATCTTAGGAAAGCTTCTAGAGGATCTTAATGATCCTTTCTAGCTAATCAACGTGGAGAATCACCTCAAAAGAGGAAGTTTCTCCCACCTTGTGTAGAAATTCTCTAGAACCTCCTCTTGCGCTAAAACCCTATAAAACGGCTGTGGACTCTCAGTTTGTGGACCCTACGTACCTCATTGGACCCATCTAAACCCACCCTAGGTGTCCGATTGTTAGATAAACTGCCATTTCAAAAGTTTCTAATTCTAAACTCATTATTTCATATTTTCTTTTCATGGACCGTTCATCACTTAGTGGGCCTTATTCCAAAATCTGTCAAGACCATTTTGTAACCCATACTTAAGTTAATAAACATGTGGAATCTCTCCTCAAACCATGTTGTGTACACTTTCCAAAATGGCTCGAAAGATGATGTATTTCTACTTTAAACCGCAACCGTTCATCCGAAGATGGTGTAGCTTCCCTAAAACCCTAATTCTGACCCTACCTCTATATATAAGGCCTCTCTTAGCCAGAGGTGACCCACACCCATTAATTTAAGAGAGAGAGAGAGAGAGAGAGAGAGAGAGAGAGAGAGAGGGAGAGGGAGAGAGAGAGAGAGAGAGAAAGAGAAAGAGAAAGAGAGAGAGAGGGAGAGAGAGAGAGAGAGAGAGAGAGGAGTATCATCTTGCTATTCTTTCATCATCGTATATCTCTAATAAGCCAAAGAACATAAGGTGAGAACTCCTTTAAGATTGGGTTGATAATCTCATGTTTTGAAAGTTGATGATTCTTATGTGTTTTTGTTTACATGTGTTTCTTTGTTCTCTCCTTAGTTAGTTATATATGAATGCCTTTAGATATTTTTTTCCATCTCATAGTGATGAGGACATTCATTGGACTTAAAGAACCAATAAAGAATAGAATGTTTGTTGCACATATGAGACTTGTGTAACCATCTTTAAGGGGACTATATTTCCTTCCATATTGTATAAAGAATAGTTGTGGTTGTCTAATAGAGATTCTTATTATGTTATATTCCTTTTATATATATGGATGGGCCCTAATCTGTGGTGATGAATATCGGAACACCCGGTTAAGAGGTTGCCCTAACCTGAGACGGTGCTTTTAGCTTGTCCAGTTAAGTGGCCACCCTGATCTGTGGTGGTGGCATCAAGATCGCTTGATTAAGTGGTTGTTAAATCTATTTATTACTATTGTTATTATTATATTTACTATTATTATTATTATTCCTCAAGTTGTTAAGGATCTCCATAAGACTATAGTTGATCATCGTTGTTATGAACCTTAGTAGTACGGGCCACCATCTTGGGATGTGATGCGTCGGTTACAACTATTTTGATGAGTGACGAACCATAAAGAAGGATGTGTTGGTACCAAATGTTGGTTAAACGTTAAGTGGCTTGGTGTAAATTGGTAATAATAAGAAAGAATGGTTAACTCATGCATGCACGTGGCTCCATGTAGGTGTATGGAATTAAGAATAGGCTAGAGCGTCCCACTTCTCCCATACACTGTCACGTGTAGATTTGGGCTATGAGCGTCCCGTTTCTCACATGGTCAGGAAAAACTATGGGCTTGCATGTCTCAAAACCCCTAGCGGCATGTCTAAGGATTCCTACGCTGGGTCATGCATTATCATGCATTGCATTAAGTAAGAGTAATGGATGTTTTGTTATGATTTTTTATGCGATTATTATTCTAACCTTAAAGTAGTTCTTCACTATGCCGCTTTTGACGATGTTTTTGTGGAAAATAATTTAGAACATGTAGGTAACGATCCTCAGGAGCCCGAGCCTCAAGGAGACGATTATGATGGCTCGTGGGAGCAGATGGTGGAAGACAAGACTGCATAGTCATTCATAGTTCTAACATTTATTAAGTATTTAAAATTGTAATAAGTCCCAATGGGAGGACGTAGTTATGAACATGGTGATTGATTGAATGACGGTTACATGGTTTGATGATTTAGTTTAATTAATGAAATAATATATAAGTTTGGTTCCACCGTCTTGCTCATAGTTTCCAAATAGTGTGAAATGTGCATGTTTGTGTGAAAATTATGTAAGGGGTATAACACTCATACATTCCAAATAACCTTGGGAATTCGGCCTTTGCGATGTACATGGGAGCCGAAATCTCTGGGTGTTACAAGTTGGTATCAGAGCAAAATGGGACCTCTCGGCAAGAAGCCTAAATCCATATCATAATTAACTCATCTTAGGACTTAGGTCCCCTACGACTAAAGACAAATCATTTAGATTCAATCCTATCGATTGTATGTAATGTTATGAACTTAGAAACTCACACTTAGGTTCCTTGAAATTTACTAGGGTAATCGTGGAACCTAGAAATCTCAACATTTTAGGATTTTTTGAAAGAAAATTTTTATTTTTTTAAATATTTGGGGTTCTCATCTATTCCCCATATTTAAATCAGTGATTCATTAAATCTTGTGAATTTTCTCCATAAATAATTAGGAGTAGCTATTTTATTTCTAATTATTTCAATTTGGGCAGATTTCTAGACCCATCTGTAATTCTGACATTTGAAAACGTATTTTTAGAGTTCATAAAATTTTATAAATTTTTCTAGAGATTCTTAACTTAGTCCTCAGTATCCTTATAAAATTTCAGATCAATTCGATGTGTAATTAAATAAAAACATTCCGACAATAGCACATATTCTGCATAAAAGTCTACTGTTCTGTTATGTTTTTCAAATTTGTGGGGGTCAGAACTAGACTTTATAATGAGATTTTTATTCTGAAAACATTTGAGGTATTCCCCACCTAATCATCTATCTATCCTCCAAATTTCAAAGGAAAAAGACTTCCGGTTTGAGAGATAAAAATCTGAGAGTACAATCAGGACCTGGTTATCAGATTTCCTAACTACGAGCTAGGTGAACCTCTAACTCTAACTTTCTTATTTGAGTTCATTAGTTTTCACCTTAGAAGCACCTTCTAATCTATAGAAAGTTTATTTTCAGCTTGATGGCCCCTAAGAGGAAATCTTTGAGAAACGTTTCCGCGACCTCACCCCAACCTGAGTCACCACCCATGGCTAACACTGCAAGTCCTAATACAATTCCACCAATGACTTCAGTGGGAGGAAACTCCAATGCTCTACAACCTTAGGAAGCCATGTTAGGCGCAATCGATCGTCTCATTGGTATCATTCAGCAACAATAGGCCCAACAACAAGAGCAACAAACCCGACACCTGGCCACCCTTGAACAACTGATAACAATCGTGACCCCTGGCCAAACTCCGATTCTAACCTCTACTCAAACCGCACTTCCGCCTCCAGTGGAAACCCAGACAACCATACCAACACCCCAAAATCAACCTGAAATATTTCAAGTACCCCTAGCACCTAAACAGGCTCCTCTACCGAATCAACATTGGTTCATACTTCCTGAAGAAACCATCCTGATTGATAAATTCATGAAGCTACATCCTGAGAAGTTCCATGGAAACCCTGACCTTACCAAGGCAGATTATTAGCTCAAGCAAGTATCTAAGGCACTGGACACCCTGGCTTGCCCCATGCAACACCAAGTGACCCTCACTGCATACCTATTAGAGGGGGTGGCCTACGTTTGTGTGGACCCTCGCCGTTTCTGCGCTCCCACACGACGTTCTCGTCCCTTCCCCTTTCGGGTAAAGAAGGAGAGGAGTATGCGTGAGTGCGAATCGCCGTTTATGCCACTGGCTTGCCTCGTTCTCGAGGGCTTCGTTTGGTTGTCGTGTTAAGCTGGATATGCTTAAGTGAGTTTATATAAGACCAGAGTCGCCACTAGCCAGTTACTTCGAATCTACAGTCGGCTAGACCCCGTAGAAACGTTAGAGAAGGGAATCCTGTTGATTCCTTCCTCTAAAATGATTCCTGTTGATCTGCGGCCAGAGATTCAAGGTAAGGGATCACGGTTACAGGGTGGGAAGAGGTTAAGCACCCCACACACTGCCCGTACTGAAGTACGGTCTCTACTTCACAGAATCGATCGAATACTTGAAAGTCTAGTTTAATCCTCGTATATTCTCATGGATGACATGATGCATGAATGCGAGTCTGAACAGTAAGAGTTTCTGATGGGCAGGTTCCAACAACGGGCAAGCCCAGAGCGTACGCTCGAACTGATAGGTGCTTAATGTAAGACGTATGCAGTGTGCTTGAATGATCAAGGTGTTTTATGGTGAAGCATGAATGCAGGTCTGAACAGTAAGAGTTTCTGATGGGCAGGTTCCAATAACGGGCAAGCCCAGAGCATACGCTCGAACTGACAGGTGCTTAATTTAAGACATATGCAGTGTGCTTGAATAATCAAGGTGCTTATAGTGAAGCAGGGGGGTTGGAAGAAAAGTAAATGTTGCACTTATGCTAGATGCAAATGAGATGATGCTGGAAAAAGAATAGCTGGATGGACGGAGGTGTCGCAAGGGTTGGCTTCGAGTGGCTGGATCAAGACTTGGATGGCTTGGGAGGCTTGGACTAGTGGTCAGGCTGGGCTGGACCAGGGCTAGGCTCTCCTCACTCGGGCTTTCCTTGGTGGGAAAATGGGCTAAGGGGTGAAGGAAGACTCGGACCGCACATGGACTGGCTGGACTTGAAGGGATGTTGAAATGAGAAGGGGAGGAGGGTATTTATAGCAGCGAGGAGTGGCATTCCGCGTAATTTATTCCGGGCGGCCTGCTATGAGCCGCCCGTACGGCCGCTCCTTGGTTTCCAGCGATGTACGGTTGTTACCTCGGGGCTGCTGTTTGACTCACTGGGTCGACTCAGTGAGTTGACTCAGCGGGTCGACTCGGTGATTTGACTCGACGGGTTGACTCGGTGTTTTGACTCGACGGGTTGACTCAGCGGGTTAACTCAGCGGGTTGACTCAGTGAGTTTGACTTTTTTGGGATTTTTTGACTGGCTTTTCTTATGGGGGGTTTTTCAGGGTGGTGTTTAGGACTGGGTTGACTGGGTTCAGGCTTGAACTGGGCTATGGAATGGGGCTTACAAGGGTGAGTTTGGCTGAGTTTGGACTTGGGATTTGGGGGTACGGTCCTCCATTCAACCAGCTATCTCTACCAACAGTGTAGCCGAAGGTAGGGTGTCTACAGATGCCCCTCTTTGGCAGAGGTTGCGTGCAACCGAATGCCAAAGCGAGTGGACACCCCACTTCTGACCCGGTCATTCATAGATCATGTTCTGAAATCTTTGCTTGCCTTTGCATCTGTGTCAGTTGATCGTTTGGAAACCGATCACTCGCACATACCGCGGGAGTTTGGAGAAAACGTTGCGATTGTCCCTGCATGCGCTGCAACCTGGGTACCCAATCGCAACCCTTCCATTCCCGATCGGTACTAACATCGGAAAGGTACAACAGAGCCTCTACGTTGACAGTCTTACGAGGATGCTGACCCTGAGACTAATTGTGTGACGTTTGATGTTTTCCCAGATCACTCCAGGAGTACTTGTTTCGCTTGATTATCAAAGTGGTTAGACGCCCTGCGTCAGATAGTCTTACGGGATTCTACTACGCCGACTTGGACTTAGTCAAGGTACTTCAGGCATCCACGCCTAGGTATGTGCGGGTGGGCTTTTTCCACTCGATCTGCTGGTTTCGATGCTTGATTTGCAATTCATTCTTTCCTTGATTGTGGTCTAGAATCTTTGTTATCCTTTGTATCTGAGTCAGTTGATTGTCTGGAAATTGATAACTCGCACATACCGCGAGAGTTTGGAGAAAACGTTGCGATTGTCCCTGCAGTTTGCTGCAACCTGGGTACCCAATCGCAACCCTTCCATTCCCGATCGGTACTAACATCGGAAAGGTATATCAGAGCCTCTGCGTCCGTAGTCTTACGGGTTGTTGACCCTGAAACTGATTGTGTGATGTTTGATGTTTTCCCAGATCACTCCAGGAGTTCTTGTTTCGCTTGACTGTCAAAGTGGTTAGACGCCCTGCGTCAGATAGTCTTACGGGATTCTACTACGCCAACTTGGACTCAGTCAAGGTACTTCAGGCATCCATGCCTAGGTATGTGTGGGTGAACTCTTTCCACCCAATCTGCTGATTTTGATACTTGGGTTACAATTCGTCGTTTCCACCTGTTCAAATGGTTTCTTTGACCGAGCCTTTTGGCTTTCATCTTTTGTATCTTGGCATGTGGTACGACCGCATTGACACTGGAGTTCAGTTCGACCGTACTTTGAGTGCATTGGATCCGATGGTCTCCGGGGAAACCGCGAGACATTGGATCTTATTTGATTTTTGCGTCGGCTCCTACCCAGAGATATGGAAGATCTCCTAGTGTTTTAAAGGCAGAACGCTCTACTGGAAAAATATTTTTTGGATTTTTGAAAAGATACCCACTCTGGGGAGTGATACTCCGTGGGGTTTTTATTTGCAAATAGGAATATTTTTTTGTCTTTTTGAAATGGAAATCTGGTCTGCACGTGCCTCCACCAGGGATGCCTGTGGGGTCTTTGGCTATCCGACTTTTATTTTGAAAGTAGTAAACATGATGATTGATGCGATGGATGCTGATGCATGGAGATGCATGATGAATGCATGGCTTTGGCTCATTCTCTTTCAGTTTGATGATTTTGCTTTTGCTGGAGATGTAGAGAATTTTAAGCTTATTGCTTGCGGGGTTGTGCTCCCCTGGGGATTTTTCTTTTAATGCGGATGTTTGATCAGCGGGTTGGTCAAGATCCCGACCCGTGATCGATCAGGTCCATCTCCCAAGATGTTGTTTCTTTGCGAATGAGAATGTACGAGGATGTTATCCGACTTCAAGATGTTCTTCTGGGCATACATGTGATTGAGATGGTGTTTGGTTGCCCGTTTTTTGTCAAGATTCCAATTTGCGGGCGATCGGATCTGTCATCCCAAACTGTGAAGTGAGCGGAGTTCAAGACTCCTGAAGTGTAGTGCTGGGGATACTGACAATTTTTGTGATTTTTGTGAATATGTGATCCGAATCTTTATCTGAGTGGTCAGGATAGAGATCGATTATTGAAAACAATTTTTTTTTTTTTTTGTGATTTTTGCAAATATTTGATTTGAAGGCAAGGGAAATATTTTTTGTGATTTTTGCAAGTATTTGATTTGAAAGCAAGGGACATATTTTTTGTGATTTTTGTAAGTATTTTATTTGAAAGCAAGGGACATATTTTTTTGTGATTTTTGCAAATATTTTGATTGAAAGCAAGGGAAATATTTTTGATTTTTGAAAAGGTGATTTTGCAATGTTTTTGTATTTTTGTGATTTTTATGAAATGCAGGGAAGAGTATGGAATTTTCATCCACTTCCAGCTTCTACTGCTGGTAAGGTACTCGATCCATTTTACGTCAGCGAGCAAGACGAGTCTCACACAGTTAAGTGCCGTAGTTTTACATCTTCGGATGAGGAGATTTTGAGGGTTTTCAGTCAACACACCCACAAAGTTGCCTGTTCCTCATGTGCAATGCACATAGACCACGTATCGTCCGACGGACTCCTTCGACCACAAGATGAGCCACATCCTCACATTTCCCTTAGTCAATCCAGTTTGGGGTCTTACGTTGCTCACAATTCCGTGAGGGTGAGCTTCACCTCCCAACAGCCTTAATCCCCTTCATGAGTTATAGGAATAGGGAACATCTGTCGGCTTCAACAGCGACTTCCAAATCAAGGTTGTCTATCATGGTGCGTTCAACACGAACAGGATTGCGGAGTTCTACTCGCCTCAGCCCTTACCTGTTTAAAAGATTCAGACACCCGTACGATCAAGTGTCAGCCATGTCCGGAACAGGTTAGGAAAGAAAGCCCCCGAGAAGTTAATCCCAGTGTAGTTTTAGGTCTTCGGACCGCTGGGGATGAATTTGTGCAGTTTGAAATTTTTGTTGAATCATTTTTTTTTTTTGGAAAAAGTTCCAGATTTCAGCTCGAATGATCGAGATTGATGCTGGTTTTTGTGGAAAGCTTTAAAATATTTTTGGTATTTTTTGAAATGATCCGGGTTATCGAACATTGATCAAGGCTGATGCCGGTTTTTGGTTGAAAGTGAGAAAGGTCCCCCGAGAAATTAATCCCAGTGTAGTTTAAGGTCTTCGGACCGAAATCTGTACATGCTGAAAATACGTTCTTTTTTGTGATTTTTTCGAAATGATCTAGGTCATCAGATCTTGGCCTGAACGGCTGGGATCGATGCTGGTTTTTATTAAAAATCTCTCGGGATGTCGATCCCGGCGTAGTTTAAGGTCTTCGGACCCAATTTTGTAAAAGAGGGGCTGGTAATATATTTTTGTTTTTCGAAATGATCCAGATCATCAGATCTTGGCTTGAAAGGCTGGGATCAATGCTGGTTTTTATTAAAAAACTCTCAGGATGTCAATCCCGACGTAGTTTAAGGTCTTCGGACCCGATTTTGTAAAAGAGGGGCTGGTAATATATTTTTGTTTTTTGAAATGATCTAGATCATCAGATCTTGGCCTGAAAGGCTGGGATCAATGCTGGTTTTTATTAAAAATCTCTCGGGATGTCAATCCCGACGTAGTTTAAGGTCTTCGGACCCGTACTGCACAAAACAGGAAAGACATTTTTTTATTTTTTTGAAAGTACTCGGTGTCGTCGGATCTTAATTCGAGCGATCAAGACCGATACCGGCTTTTATTGAAAATCTCTCGGGATGTCGATCCCGACGTAGTTTAAGGTCTTCGGACTAGTTTTTGGGGTTGGGCATACTTACCTTGCTTTTTTTGGCTTCTGACGGGGCTGACTGTGATTTGAGTGGTCTGAATTGCTTGATTTGGCCCTGCGGGCCATTTGATGATCGGATCTTGGATTCCGGCCTTCTCTCTTGATGATCATGCCTTTGATCTTGCTGCTTTCTTACTTGTGTAAGCCTCCCAATGGTTTGGATCTTAATGATTTAGCCCTTGAATGGTTCAGATTGATAGATTCGGCCCTATGGGCCCACTTGCGATCTTGGCTTTACTTTGGGGCACCTCTTTTGATGATTTGTGAGGCTAAGAAGGTTTCTCATAGTGTGGATGATGGCTTGAATGTCTCAGATCGCTTGACTTGGCTTTGTGGGCCCACTTGATGATTAGATCTTGGATTCTGGCCCTTCTTTTGATGATCAGCCCTTTGATCTTGTTGTTTGATGGCTCATGCAGGTTCTTCAATAGTTTAGATCATGGTGATCTAGTCTTTGAATGACTTGGATTGCTTGTGTCCCCCACTTGATCACATTTCCTTCTCTTTGACTTGATCAGCCATGTTCTGGCCGCATTACTTCATAATTGGACCGGTGGGGCACCTTTTATATAATCTTGATCAGCCTCAATCGAAATCTGGAGTGGACCGGAGCCTTGGGCGACCCATGGAGTGCCATCTGCTGACGTGGACTGTCAGCCTCACCTACCAAGAACCTTGGAGCCAATCCCGCGGAGAGAGAGGAACCGCATCCGTACGGGCGGCCCACAGCAGGCCGCCCAAGGCTCGCCTCTTGAGCGGCCTGGGCTGGCTCTGGTTCGGACATTCTCTGCTGTCCATTGTCTTTATCTCCACCTGCTCTGTACGTCCAGGTTCGATTTCGACCATGAATCTTCCCTTTGTCTCCTCTTTCCTTCTCATCTTGTCCTCATCTTGCTTTGTCCTTTCTTGGGCAATGGATGGTGGAGATTTAAGGGTTGTGGGGGCTGTCCATGGTGGGTCCCACACTTCAGAAAGTATTGAAGGCTTTAATGATGGAGGGATTTCTTTAATGGATGGTGGAGATGGGACATTGAATGGGGGCATTGATGAGAGGCTAGAGATGGTTGTTGGTGGAGCTTTGAATGGCCCCATTAATGGCAGCCATGCTGAAATTCCAGATTTGAATGGGGCTTTGATTGTGAGAGAAATGGATGGCATGGATGAGATGAGGAGATGGGATATAGGTAAGGCTATGCATCCCTTAAATGTGGGCCACCTAGATGATGTGATTGATGGTGGAGATGGGGGTATGATGGACATAGATGGGCTGATCTTAGATTGCCTTCTGGTACTTGTGAAGAGAGAAACACTTTAGCAAAAGGATTGAAGCATTAAAGTAGGAAGAGAGATACTTACCTTCTGGGAGGGATGATCGGGAGAAATGCACTCACGGAAGGTACCCCATTAGTTGATTGAAGGACGTTTATTTTGAAAGCCCTGTAAGATTTTTTTTTTTGCATATATATGAATAAGGAAAAATGATTTTGTTTTTTTTTAAAATATATGTATGCAAATCATGCATGAAATGAAAATTTGTGCCAAGTGCTTGTCTGTCTATGCGTGATCGGATTTGTGCTTTTAGATGTAGGAATCAGAATATTTGACTCAGCCTGATGTCATACTCGATTTTCTTAAATATTCACCAAGGGTCTTGGTCCCCTTAAGATAGTGCGCAATGGTATCCTGCCCCTAGAATTTGGGCAGATCTTGAAAGAATTCTCGACTCATAGCCGCCATCCTTGCTTTCATTGAATCTTCATGTCGCTTGGATCTCTCATGTACCTGCTTTTTTTTTCTTTTTTCTTAGCCATTATTACTCGCAACGCCCTTTCGGGTTTTCGCTGCGTCCGGCTTGCCCGTCATTTTTGCCCGTGACGCCCTTTCGGATTTTCACCACGTCCCGGGTATTTGATCTTGCCTGCCCCTTGGCAGCTATGCTGTTTTTACCCTTGGCGCCCTTTCGAGTTTTCACCAAGTCCTCTGTGTGACCACTGTTTTTACTCGGAGCGCCCTTTTGGGTTTTCACTCCGCCCTCTTTGTTTAAGCACACATTTCTTTTTTTTCTTTTTTTTTCTTCTTTTTTTTTTGGATAACTGCGGCGACCAGAGGTCAGGAATCCGTCGTTGCCGGCTGATGGTAACCTTTCGGCCCTTATCTTAAGTTACAATGGCAGAGCTGTCGGCCTTAGCTACAGACCCTTCTGAGGTGGATGGATGGATAGATGTGTTTCTTTTGGGTCGATTTTTTTCTCTTTCTTTCTTTCTTTCTTTCTTCTTCTTCTTCTCTTTTTTTTTTTTTGGTGGGTTGTGTGCCTCCTTTTTTCTTTTCTTTTTTTAACACCCCCCCCTTTTTTTTGCAACATTCTTTTTTTTTTTCTTCTTTTTTTTTGGCTTTTGAACCCTTTATTTGGAACACTTATTGGTGGACGGGAAGGGATTCTCAGAGGTCTAAGCCTTGACCTCTTGACTTCAGCTCTACTAATGTAACTCTTGATAAGGTTGAATTGGCTCACCTGTGAGAGATTTTCACGTTGTCGGCATTGATTGGCTCTAGAAGATCCTTACCCCTCAGGCTGGTGAGTCGAACGGTGCCTCCCAGAAGAAATTCACTGATTCTTGGGACTTGCCCCTTGAGTCTGATAAATGCAGCAGTGCTTGTTGTAAACCCGATATGACTTTTCTTTCTTTGGCTTCATTCTTCATCAGCACTCACGGTGACATGATTTTGACTCGAACTCATAGGTCTGTCTTCTGATTTTAAGCTTCTTGAGGAGCTCCTCCATTCTTAGATTTTGAAGGACATCCCATTGCCAACATTGATAGCATGTGGGAACCCTTAACAATTGATGATGTCATTCTTCATGAGAATTATTGTGCGAGATCAGAATGTTACCTCCTTCCTTTTTGTGAAGTAATCAATTGTTAGATGATGCCGAGTTGATCTTTCTGTTGATGCAGATACCTCATACAGGGAATAGCTGGAGCATTGTCAGGTTGAAGTGCACACATGGATTCGATGTGCATGCTGCTGACACTTGAAGTATTTGCTGACATATTGGCAACAATCTTGTCTTCATTGAGCTGCGAGATTTCTCTGATCATTCGTTTGGTCGCATACTCCAGCGTGGAATGTAAGCATAGTCTTGGCAGCATCTCCTTGATAGGCTTGATGATTTTTTGATCGAGTCTGGATAAGTCTTCATAGGGCGCAAGATTAGGAAGTCATGACTTCAAAAATTCGATCATTCTCTGCTTATTTTTCAGGGATAAGGATTCTTAATGCACACTTCCTTATGGGTCTCAGGAGATCTTAGGTTTATAATTTTGAAACTTTTTGAGATGACATCGGCTTTTGGTTCGAACTTTTGAGGAGACCCTCTAAGTTTGGGAGTCAGCTCATCATTTTCCACATCATTTGGCTTTGTCCAGACCCTTGAGTTTGAAGTCCAACTCTAGATCGAAATCTTATGAGTCAACTCCATACTCAAGTGCTTTGACAGACAGACTTGACACTTTTATTGAAAAAGATTTCTAAATTTTTTTTTGATTTCAAAGATTTTCTGGTTTTTTGGAATTTTGTGAATATCTGGATTTTTTTGAACTTTTTGGACTTTCTGAAATTTTGATTTTTTTTTTGAAATATTTGGTGTTTTGGGTTTTTGAATCTTCTGATTTTTTATTTTTTTGAAATTTTTTTTTGTAAAGGACCCGAGCAAGACGGCGTTGTGAACCAGATGTTACTTGATTCGGTTCGGGGAGCCGAGCACTGTCAACTTTTATTGGCCATCATGGGGACTACAAACCTATTACTGCCCTGCACTCCTTCCCCTCAGGAGGCAGGGCCAGAGGGATCAGTAGGCCAACCCTCATCGTTGTGCCCAAACGTCATGGTAGATCTGAAATTGGGCTTCGAGTCGGTGTCGGATGCGATTTCTCCTGGTTCGTCCCCGATGAATTGTAGCTCTTCGGGTTCATCTGGCTGAGGTAGGACTAGGATGGCAGTCCAGTCGATCGGGGGAAATTCCTGCCCCTTGCTTAGGTCTTCTTCAGTCAGCTCTGTCAGACTCAATCTGCTCACTTGATTATTGAAGGTGGAATCCAGCCCATCATCAGGATAGGTAATCCCTGCATTGATAAACTGGATTGGTGTGCAAATGCAGAGATTCCTTTTTTTCTTGATGACCCAGTCTTCTTCTGGTACTTTCGTGCATAATCCGAGTAGGTCGATATCGCAGTCTTTCTCTATCCACATTCTCTTGAACTCCCATGATTCGGGTCGAGTCTTGATATTCGAGCTGATAGTAGAAGGTTTGACGCTCGACAGGAAGGAAGATGTAGTTTGATCCAATGGGATATGCGCGAGGGAAGTAATTTGTATTGTGATGGTATGAGACCCCCCCATTAGAGCGTTGTATGTCCATGGCTAGGATAGTATGCTCTCGGAGGTTGGATGCTTCTACCGTGGGAAATTGTCCGGGATCGGTAATGATGGTGATCGCCCTATCTCTAAAGATGTGCTTGACCCTTTGGTGAAGATTTGAAGAGATGGCACTGATTCTGTGAAACCAAGTCCGATCGGAAAGGAGATGGAATGAAGCTAAGATGTCCAAGACCTGAAGAGTGATGGTTGATGTTTTTGCATCGATCCGAACCTGGACATCAATCTCCCCTTCGACCTCCTCGATAGTGGCCACATAATTGAAGCTAGGCCCCAATTCTGCTAGGGCATGTGGCATGCTGTCCAAGGAAGGGTCTTCTTCTTGGAGGACGATGGCTGAAGTAGAAGCCGAATAGACAGGTGCAGTGGGCAAGTTGTGCCCCTGGTTGTTTGCTGGAGAAACGGGCAGGCTTTGCCCCTGGTAAGCTGGAGTGGGCAAGCTGTGCCCCTGATTGACTATTGCTGAGACGGGCAAGTTGTGCCCCTGGTTTGCTGATGCTGTGTTAGGGAGATTGTCCCCTTGGTTGACTGAGATAGGCTGATTGTGCCCATGGTTAGAAATGGGTGCGAAGAATGAATCAACTGAAGGTGCCCCTTGCATGATGATGGGCTCTGGGATTGAAATAACCGAGGGTGCCCCTTGCATAATGATGGGCTCTGGGATTGAAATAACTGAGGGTGCCCCTTGCAGGATGAGAGGCTCGAACTCTAAACTAGAGTCGATGGCACGAACAAACTGGAGAGGAGGCTCTTCTTGGCTGATGACAATTGGACAGGCAGGAGGTGCCCCTTGCATTGCGGAGACTGGACCGACTGGATATGCTCCTTACAGGATGAGGGGTTCTGAAACTGGACTGGTTAGGGGTGCCCCTTGCCAACCTTGATTAGGGAACTGTGAGTTCCATCTTGACTGTTGCTGTTGTTGCGGTTGTCCATGCTGAGGGAGGAATAGTGCACCTTCGGTAGAGGCGACAAGATCATCCTCTTCCATTGGATGGGAGATGGGAACATTACCATTATCGCTCTCGTATCCGGTAGGCTCACCCTCCACTATCGGTTGTATTGGAGAGGCCTGCTGAGGCCACCAAGGGGAGATCATCCCAGCCCTTATTCCGGCTTCGACTTGTTCCCCGGCGCAGATGAGTTGGCTGAAGTCCGCATATGGATGTGAGACAAGGTATCCATAGATACTTGGATTTGCCGAGTGGACGATCATGGAGATTTGCTCCTCGTCGTCGATGGGAGTCTTCATTCTAGCGGCCATGGCCCGCCACCGTCCAACGTAAGCTGACAATGTTTCATCGCTTCTTTGCCTGAGAGCTGTGAGGTCTGCTCTCCTGGGTGCCATGTTAAGATTGTATGCGAACCTGTTGACGAAAGCATGGGAGAGCTGCTCCCAAGTCCTGATGCGATGATAGTCCAATGATGTGTACCAATCCAGGGCATCGTCTTTTAGAGATTTTTGAAACAAGCGGATGAGTGCTCCATCATTGCCCGCCACAGCATTAAGCTCTCCACAGAAAGCTCGTAAGTGGTCTACAGGACACCCTGTCCCATCATATCTTTTAAATTTTGGTACCTGGAAGCCTTGAGGTACCATTGCATCGGGAAATGGACAAAGGTCCCTGAACTTAGTGGATGGAAGATCCACCCCTTGCTGCTTCTGCAACTTTCTCTTCATCTCTCGCATCTGCTCTCGGAGTTGCTCTATTTCGGAGGGACCAGATGAAGGAGATCTTGTCCCTTGCCAGGATTGAGATGGCCCCCTTTCATAATAATTGGTGTCATTGATGGTCCTAAAATTCCTGCTTGAAGAAGGTTGGGCCTGGTAATTACTCCCATTGTAGGGACTTTGTTGGACTAGAGCTGAGAAGAGAGACTGCGAAGAAATCCCAGTCACAGGAGAATATTGAAATTGGTTGGAATTCCCATTGGGGAGAGATTGTTGGAATTGACTGGGATTCTAGGTTGTGGGATGTGACTGAAAATGGCTTTGTTTGCAGGAGGATGCTGGAAGAAATGCCCTGAGGTCGAGAGTTGTCCTGATTGAGGACCTTCATTAGGAGGGTATCGAAAGTCTTGTGCCACCCCTGATAGTTGTGGTTGAGATGAACTAGAGGCTGGAAGAGATGCTTGTTGTGGTTGTTGAACTGGACCAGCTTGATTGCTGGCTGCTGAAGCCTGGGCTTGTGTGAATCGGAGAAGCATTTCCTGCATGGCCTTCATGCTTTGTTGTAGCTCTTGGATGCCAGGAATTGACATGGATTCACTCGAGTTTAACAGTGGAGAGGAAGCCTCAGGTATAGGGAATGGGAGAGCCATGTCGATTTTGTATTGGATGTGGCAGGGTGATTTAGTTTGGAGGAGTAATGGTGGGAAGTATGCACTACTTTTTTTTTGGGTTTTGGGATTTTCTATTTTTTTTTATTTTGGGTAGAATGCTATGCAGATGAGATTGTATGAGGACTAATGACTTTCAAGTATAGGAATGATTCTGTTTTTCAAGTTGGATCACGACTAGTGGGACTAGCTAATCCCCAGCGGAGTCGCCATTCTGTGGACCCTCGCCGTTTCCGCGCTCCCACACGACGTTCTCGTCCCTTCCCCTTTCGAGTAAAGAAGGAGAGGAGTATGCGTGAGTGCGAATCGCCGTTTGTGCCACTGGCTTGCCTCGTTCTCAAGGGCTTCGTTTGGTTGTCGTGTTAAGCTGGATATGCTTAAGTGAGTTTATATAAGACCAGAGTCGCCACTAGTCAGTTACTTCGAATCTATAGTCGGCTAGACCCCGTAGAAACGTTAGAGAAGGGAATCCGAAGATTCCTTCCTCTAAAATGACTCCTGTTGATCTGCGGCCAGAGATTCAAGGTAAAGGATCACGGTTACAGGGTGGGAAGAGGTTAAGCACCCCACACACTGCCCGTACTGAAGTACGGTCTCTACTTCACAGAATCGATCGAATACTTGAAAGTCTAGTTTAATCCTCGTATATTCTCATGGATGACATGATGCATGAATGCGAGTCTGAACAGTAAGAGTTTCTGATGGGCAGGTTCCAACAACGGGCAAGCCCAGAGCGTACGCTCGAACTGACAGGTGCTTAATGTAAGACGTATGCAGTGTGGTTGAATGATCAAGGTGTTTTATGGTGAAGCATGAATGCAGGTCTGAACAGTAAGAGTTTCTGATGGGCAGGTTCCAACAACGGGCAAGCCCAGAGCATACGCTCGAACTGACAGGTGCTTAATTTAAGACATATGCAGTGTGCTTGAATAATCAAGGTGCTTATAGTGAAGCAGGGGGGTTGGAAGAAAAGTAAATGTTGCACTTATGCTAGATGCAAATGAGATGATGCTGGAAAAAGAATAGCTGGATGGACGGAGGTGTCGCAAGGGTTGGCTTCGAGTGGCTGGATCAAGACTTGGATGGCTTGGGAGGCTTGGACTAGTGGTCAGGCTGGGCTGGACCAGGGCTAGGCTCTCCTCACTCGGGCTTTCCTTGGTGGGAAAATGGGCTAAGGGGTGAAGGAAGACTCGGACCGCACCCGGACTGGCTGGACTTGAAGGGATGTTGAAATGAGAAGGGGAGGAGGGTATTTATAGCAGCGAGGAGTGGCATTCCGCGTAATTTATTCCGGGCGGCCTGCTATGGGCCGCCCGTACGGCCGCTCCTTGGTTTCCAGCGATGTACGGTTGTTACCTCGGGGCTGCTGTTTGACTCACTGGGTCGACTCAGTGAGTTGACTCAGCGGGTCGACTCGGTGATTTGACTTGACGGGTTGACTCGACGGGTTGACTCGACGGGTTGACTTAGCGGGTTAACTCAGCGGGTTGACTCAGTGAGTTTGACTTTTTTGGAATTTTTTGACTGGCTTTTCTTATGGGGGTTTTTCAGGGTGGTGTTTAGGACTGGGTTGACTAGGTTCAGGCTTGAACTGGGCTATGGAATGGGCCTTACAAGGGTGAGTTTGGCTGAGTTTGGACTTGGGATTTGGGGGTATGGTCCTCCATTCAACCAGCTATCTCTACCAACAGTGTAGCCGAAGGTGGGGTGTCTACAGTTTGGTGGCAGGCAGCAAAAAGAAGAGTCCCAGAAGGATTCCAGTGGACGTGGGACACTTTCCATGCCAAGTTCTGTGACAAGGTTTTTTCCTGAAGCATATAGGAAAGAAAAGATGTTTGAATTCTTGAAACTAGAGCAAGGTAACCTCACCGTAGGCCAATATGAAGACAAATTCGCTGAGTTGTCAAGTTACCTACCCTCAGCAGTAGAAGACTTAGACTACAAGATCCACAAGTTCTAGGAAGGCTTGAGGCCTAGTATTTGGTCGAAGGTTAGCATATTGAAGTTGCGTACTTATGAAGAGATCATAGATCGAGCAATGATCGCTGAGAAAGACACTGAACGCTATATCCAGCAGTGAAATCAAAGAAGGAAAATAGGCTAGAAAAGCAGAGCAGTACTAAACCCACCTTCCATTCTTGACAAGAGACTAAGAATTGCACCAACCAATCAGCAACAAAATTAGGACCCATTCAACTGTCACTACTGCGGAAAGCCAAGACACAAGGCCATCAATTGTTTCAAGAAGGCTGCGAATGAGAAGAATGCCTCCCAGCCTAAAGGGAGTCAACCACAACAGCAGAATTAAGCACCCAGACCACCTGCAGCAGCCCATCCTCAAATGCAGAAGAGAGAAGCACCAAATCCAAACCAAAAGCAACAAGGACGTCTCTACGCTTTGGCTCCACCAGATAAAGTGGAAGAAGACCCCCACTCCATCGAAGGTACTATCTTTATCGGCAATGATCCAGTAGTTGTCTTATTTGATAGCGGTACCTTCATTTCTTTTATTGTTGCATCAGTCGTAGCTCGATTAGACTTAAAGGTAGAACGCTTAGGTGAATCTGTGGTCATAGCAACACCTATCGGTCGAATTGTAGAACTAAGAAAGGAATGTCGAAGGTGTCCTTTAACTATTGACGGAGTCAAATTCGAAGCAAATTTAGTTGTATTGAACATGAGGAACTTCGACGTAATCTTGGGAATGGACTGGCTCTCTAAGCACCGGGTGAATTTGGATTGCCATGCTAAGACCATATCACTGTATCTCCCGAGCCACGACCTGGTAGTGTTCCAAGGTAAGAAGAGGAAGGAAGTAATCGAACGCTTGATGTGCGTCAGAGAATTGGTTGAGCTATCTATCAACCAAATCCCCATAGTAGTTGAATTCCCTGAAGTATTCCAAGATATTCCTGGTCTACCCCCGAAGCGTGAAGTAGATTATGCCATTGATCTCGTGCCTGTTACGGCACCTATAGCATTGGCAATGTACCGTATGACTCCTGTAGAGTTGCAAGAATTGAAGAAACAGTTAGAAGAACTCCTAGGGCAAGGATTTATTCGCCCCAGCGTATCTCCTTGGGCCGCACCTGTCCTCTTTGTACAGAAAAAGGATGGTTCGCTTCGCCTGTGTATTGATTATAAAAAGTTGAACCAAGCTACTATTAAGAACAAGTATCCTATTCCGCGCATAGATGATCTTTTCGACCAGTTGAGAGGAGCCCAGTTCTTTCCGAAGATTAATTTAAGGTTCGGGTACCATCAGCTAAGAGTGAGAGATGCAGATATTTTCAAAACAGCATTTAGAACTAGGTATGGACATTATGAGTTTGTTGTCATGCCCTTCGGACTGACAAACGCCCCGGCAGTATTCATGGACCTGATGAACCATGTATTGAAGCCCTACCTAGATAAATTCTTTATTGTTTTCATCGATGATATCCTCATATACTCGAAGAGAAAGGAAGAGCACACCGAGCATCTAAGAATAGCTATGCAGACACTGAAGGACAACCAATTGTATGCTAAGTTAAAGAAATGTGATTTCTGGGAAGAAGAAGTGAAGTTCCTTGGTCATGTAGTCACTCACGATGGGATAGCATGCAGTCGACCAGTCCAAAGTTGAGGTAGTCCGTCAATGGATCCAACCTACCTCAGTCACCAAAGTGCGAAGTTTCCTAGGGCTAATAGGATACTATTGTCGTTTCATCAAAGAATTCTCAAAGATCGCTTGCCCCTTGACCGAGTTAACTAGGAAGAATACTCATTTTGTCTGGAGCACGAAGGCAGAAGAAGTTTTTCAAAAGCTGAAAGAATTGTTAACAACAGCCCCAATTCCAGTATTGCCCGAAGAAGGAGTAGAATTTGTGGTCCATACCGATGCCTCATGAGCAGGCCTAGGTTGTGTATTGATACAGACAGATAAAGTAATAACTTACGCCTCTCGCCAATTGAGACCACACGAGCATAATTATCCATGCACGACCTAGAATTAGCAGTTGTGATCTTTGCCTTGAAGATTTGAAGACATTATTTGTATGGGGAGCAATTCAAGTTAAACACCGACCACAAGAGCTTGAAGTACTTGTTTTAATAGAAAGATCTGAATATGTGTCAACGAAGGTGGATGGAGACACTTAAAGATTTTCAGATAGAGTTGTGCTATAACCCTGGGAAAGCTAATGCAGTAGCTGATGCCCTTAGTAGGAAGAAGGTGCATGAGACAACAATGTCTTGCATCCTCAAGAAGTGGGAAATGTTAAATTTTATAAAGGATTTTGATGTAAAATTAAACATTAGGAGCCAAGTAGTGAAAGTGAATAATATTGTAGTAGAACCGACCTTGATGCGTAAAATCATTGATGCTCAGAACCAAGACAACAAATTGCAGGAAATAATGACAAAATTTATGGCCAATGAAAGAAATGTAGATTGACGAATTGGATCAGATGGGGGCATACGTTTTCGAGACAATCTAAGTTTGAAGAAGGAAGTGATGGACGAAACACATCGCTCGAAGTTAATGATTTACCCGGGGAGCACAAAGATGTATCAGGACATGAAGAAGCAATACTGGTGGAACAACATGAAGCGAGAGATTGCGGAATACGTATGTAAGTGCCTCACGTGTCAACAAGTAAAGGCCGAGCACAAAAAGCCAGAAGGATTGTTAAAACAACCGGAGATTCCTACGTGAAAGTGGGAGCACATTACTATGGACTTTATCACGGGTTTACCCAAGTCGAGAAAAAATCATGACGCCATTTAGGTCATAGTAGATCGCCTCACCAAATCAGCTCACCTTGTCGCGACCCGAGTATCGGCGAAGGCATCAGAATTGGCGAAGTTGTATGTGAAAGAAGTTGTACGTTTACATGGGGTACCGGTATCGATTATATCAGACAGAGATTCACGCTATACGTCATCATTATGGTCAAACATGTAACAAGCTATGCGAATGTCGCTTAAGTATAGTACAGCTTACCACCCACAGACGGATGGTCAGACAGAACGTGTGAACCAAATCCTAGAAGATATGTTGTGAGCATGTGTGTTGGACTTTAAGGGAAGTTGGGAAGATTACCTACCACTAGCAGAGTTTGCCTATAACAATAGCTTTCAGGCAAGTATAGGTATGGCACCATTTGAAGCAGTGTATGGCCGCCCTTGTCGCACGCCTCAATGTTGGGCCGAAGTAGGAGATCGAAGCTTGATTGGGCCAAAAATTGTTCAAATTACCTCAGAAAAGATTGACACCATTCGAAAGCACCTAAAAGTAGCTCAAAGCAAGCAAAAGAGTTACGCAAATAATCGACGACAGGATCTGGAGTTCCAAGAAGGGGATCATGTATTTTTAAAAGATATCGCCTATGAAAGAAATGTTGAGGTTCGGACAGAAGGGAAAGTTAGCTCAGTGTTTCATCGGACCATTCCAGATTCTCCAACGAGTTGGTGAAGTAGCCTATCGTCTGGCCTTGCCCCCGCAGCTAGCAAACGTCTATAACGTTTTTCACATATCGATGTTGAGGAAGTACAACAGAGACGACGCTCACTTAATCGAATGGGAAAAGATTGAAGTACGTAGTGACAGGTCATACATCGAAGAATCACTACGTATCGTGGACCGAAAAGAGCACATACTGCGAAGGAAAGTCATTCCACTAGTAAAAGTTGTATGGTCGTTTCACGGAGAAGAGGAAGCAACCTAGGAGACCAAAGAAGAAATGAAGAAAGCTTATCCATACCTTTTTGCCGTAAATTCGGGTAACTTCGAGGATGAAGTTTAGTTTTAAGATAGGGAGAGTTGTAACGCCCCGGATTTACCATACATATTTTAAAATTTTCTGAAATTTATTTCTATTTTTTTATATTAAATACCGACCATTGACATTAAAATTCGAATAACGAGACATCCGTAGGAGATCATATGGAGTACCCTTTATTAAAGTTGCTTAGAATGACCTCATTAACAATGTAGAAGAGTTAGATTTTGCTAAACTCGAAGATTTACAAACATTACAGAAATGCCATTAGCTAAACTAAAGTTAACATGCCGTTTTTAAGTATGCTAGTTTCTAGCGATCATTAAGATGCAATACCCTCGATATAAGTGTTTAAGAATATTTTAACCGTACACGTCGAATTTCAGCCCTCCAATCATCCCACAAATAGGTAAATCGAAAATCGGTCAATAAGTGGGCCATTCGATCTTGAAACTGTTCAATGTTTAGTGTCACCCCCTAAAACTGTGCTGTCGGCCTGTTGGTTGGAGTGGATTTTATATATACAACACAGTGGGACCCACCTTGACCAAACCACTCTCCGGGCCGACCGGCCCACATCGGGCCCGGCAGAGGCTTTTTATAGCACATACGTTGTACGTCTGATGCCCTCTCTACGGTCCATCATGTGGGCCTCGGTTCAGAAATTCAAGCCGTCCATCTTCTTCCTTACCCTCCAAAACCCCCTCCTACCAAATTTCATTTCATTCCATCGCGAATTTAACCCGATCTCATCTTCCCTTCTAACCGTTGGAAACTTGGATCTTCCAATCCGGGAAACCTCTTCGCATGAGATCTTAGGAAAGCTTCTAGAGGATCCTAATGATCCTTTCTAGCTAATCAACGTGGAGAATCACCTCAAAGGTGGAAGTTTCTCCCACCTTGTGTAGAAATTCTCTAGAACCTCCTCTTGCGCTAAAACCCTATCAAACGGCTGTAGACCCTCAGTTTGTGGACCCTATCTGCCTCATTGAACCCATCTAAAGCCACCCTAGGTGTCCGATTGTCAGATAAATAGCCCGTTCAAAAGTTTCTAATTTTAAACTCATTATTTTCTATTTTCTTCTCATGGACCGTTCATCACTTAGTAGGCCTCATTCTAAAATCTTTCACAATCATTTTCTAACCCATACTTGACTTAACAAACATGTGGAATCTCTTCTCAAACCATGTTGTGTACACTTTCTAAAACGGCTCGAAAGATGATGTATTTCTACTTTAAACCGCAACCGTTCATCCGAAAATGGTGTAGCTTCCCTAAAACCCTGATTCCAACCCTACCTCTATATATAGGGCCTCTCTTAGCCAGAGGTGACCCCGACCCACGAATTTGAGAGAAAGAGAAAGAGAAAGAGAGAGGAGTATCATCTTGTTATTCTTTCATCATCATATATCTCTAATAAGCCGAAGATCATAAGGTGAGAACTCCTTTAAAATTGGGTTGATAATCTCATGTTTTGAAAGTTGATGATTCTTATGTGCTTTTGTTTACGTGTGTTTCTTTGTTCTCTTCTTAGTTAGCTATATATGAATGCCTATAGATATTTTTTTCCATCTTATAGTGATGAGGACATTCATTGGACTTAAAAAACCAGTAAGGAATAGAATGTTTGTTGCACATATGAGATTTGTGTAACCATCTTTAAAGGGACCACCTTTCCTTCCATGTTATATAAAGAATAGTTGTGATTGTCTAATGGAGATTCTTATTATATTATACTCCTTTTATATATGTGGATGAACCCTAATCTGTAGTGATGAATATCGGAACACCTGATTAAGAGATTGCCCTAACCTGAGACGGTGCTTTTAGCTTGTTTGGATAAGTGGCCACCCTGATCTATGGTGGTGGGATCAAGATCGCCCGATTAAGTAGTTGTTAAATCCATTTATTACTATTATTATTATTACATTTACAATTATTCTTATTATTCCTCAAGTTGTTAACGATCTCCATTAGACTATAATTGAGCATGGTTGTTATGAACCTTAGTAGTACGGGCCGTCATCCTAGGATGTGATGCGTCAGTTATGACTGTTTTGATGAGTGACGGACCATGAGGAAGGAGTGGTGGTACCAAAGGTTGGTTAGACGTTAAGTGGCTTGGTGTAAATTGGTAATAATAATAAAGAATGGTTAACTCATGCATGCACGTGGCTGCATGTGGGTGTATGGAATTGAGAATAAGCCAGAGCGTCCTACTTCTCCCATACACTGTCACATGTAGATTTGGGTTATAAGCGTCTCGTTTCTCACGTGGTCGGGCAAAACTTTGGGCTTGCATGTCCCAAAACCCCTAGCGGCATCTCTAAGGATTCTTACGCTGGGTCATGCATTATCATGCATTGCATTAAATAAGAGTAATGGATGTTTTGTTATGATTTTTATGCGATTATTATTCTAACCTTAAAGTAGTTCTTCACTATGCCATTTTTTACAGTGTTTTTGTAGAAAATAATTTAGAATATATAGATAACGATCCTCAGGAGCCCGAGCCACAAGGAGACGATTATGATGGCTCGTGGGAGCAGATGGTGGAAGACGAGACCGCATAGTCATTCATAGTTCTCACATTTATTAAGTATTTAAAATTGTAATAAGTCCTAATAGGAGGACGTAATTATGAACATGGTGATTGATTGAATGACGGTTACATGGTTTGATGATTTAGTTTAGTTAATGAAATAATATATAAGTTTGGTTCCACCGTCTTGCTTATAGTTTCTAAATAGTGTGAAATGTGCATGTTTGTGTGAAAATTATGTAAGGAGTAGACACTCATACATTCCAAATAACCTTGGGAATTCAGCTGTCGCGATGCACACGGGCGCCGAAATCTCGGGGTGTTACAAGTGTCAAGAAACTCATTCTAGATTGCGAGATATGACCAGTTTATGGTCCTGACGGTCAGGATCACTTTCGACCCCGACCAGTCTTCTTTTGGTTCATATGGGCCATGAAATAATCAGCAACCCATTCCACATCACTTTGGTTATAATCCACCCTTGTGGTGAAGATTGATTGGATCCAAACGTGAGTTCGTGATTGCTGTGTAATTGTCTTTACATAGTGGATTTGCATATCTGGACAAGGTCTCGTGGTTTTTACCTCCGTTTGAGGGTTTTCCACATAAAAATCTCTTGTGTCGTGGTTGTGCTTTGTTTGATTGTGCTTTCCACATTATCATATCCCATAATTCACAGTAGTTTGGGTGCAAGATCCTAAACTTTAATGCATCTACCCCAACACATCAACTATTGTTTGCGCTCATGGCCTTCCACATCCTCACTAGTCATTGTTTCCCCATCACACCTTATTCAACATCTTCTCTATCAGATCCTACATCTGTTGACGCTTACCTTTGCTGACTCATCTGCATACCATGATGAACAGTTGTCATCGGAGCCCTTTTCCTTCCAACCACCAACATTGTCTATCTGTCGCAACCCCAGTTGTGATCAACCACCAGCACTACTGATCCCCAATCTAACCCCACTCTGCTCACCCCAATGCATATGATCCCTGGCCAGTATCGCTCGGCTATTTTCCCTTGGTCGTTTACCCTAGCCCAACCGCTCACTAACACTTCGACATCGAAATCGGTTGCCTGGTGATAAGACAAAACCCTACTCAAAGCCTACCCCTACTCCTTCGTATTTGAACGGTGGGTGGATACATGAATCGGCCAAGAGTCCCTCGAAGGTTGTTCTCACGATTCTCATATGGCTAAAGAAAGTTCTAAGTTCTAGCCAAGGCATTTTATATCAAGCTAACAGATATCTTCAGATAGAGGCATTTGCTAATGTCAACTAGGCAAGTTACATCATAGATAGCTATCTACTACGTGATATTTTACCTTTGTTGGAGGGAACTTGGTCACTTGAAAAGGTAAGAACTGTTGATCATTTCTGATCTTAGAAAATAAATTAATTTAGAAAAATCGAGAAATAAGGACAGACTGAAGCAGGTGAAAAACACGATGTCCTTAAAGCGTAATTCGCCTCTACTCAATATAATTTTGAGTCTGCTGATAGGTTGCAGGCGAATTGCTTCCAGGATACGACGAGCCTTATGTGGTTCTGCGTTCAGCAAGAAACGAAGGAACCACTATGGAACTCAGTAACACAGTCTGGCAGAT